>JACYFF010031955.1:95196494-95231678 GCA_017589665.1 Selenicereus undatus
AAGCAACAACGGAATTGCCCGCTCTTTCAAGTATTTTAGTTCTAGTATAATTAGAACTTTAAAAAGTTGTAGTTGGATTAGATTTGTGAAAGATATAATCCCTATGGCTATATCCTTGGGTGCTGATGAATTCTCTAAGGTTTTAAATAACTAATGCTTAAATTATGTACGATTTAATTTTTTTTTTGAATTAAAAATTTAAGTTAGTTAACCTTACAAATATAACAAAATAATCTTTACTTATATTAAAAATAATTTTGTTCGGTACAAATAACTTAAGTATATAGTTTTCTTTCAAAAACAAATATATATTTTTAAATTAAAACTACATTATATGCTTCTCCTAGACCAAAACCCAAACAATTATTTGCCGCTCTCTCCATCTCTACGATTTTTCTAAATTCACAGCAGGAGCCATAGACGACGTCGAGCACCGAAAATTGATAAAATTACATATCAAAGAATTGATAAATCCCTAGCAGATAGAAAAGAGAGAGTAATCTGATATAAAAATAAAGATGACACAATGATATGTAAATTTGTTTTGAAATTGATCAAAGGAAACGAAAAAAATTCAAGAAATGAAAAAACGCTCAAGAATTATTGTAAGAGGTGAGAAATTCTCTCTATAGAATTTTGCAATTAGCTTTGAATGAAATAATTTGATGTGGCTAAAGATAATGGGCCTGTTTGTCAAACAGTTGTTAGCTATTTGTATTAGCTGTTAGTTGTTAGCCGTTTGAATTAGTTGTTTGTATTATCTGTTTGAATTAGCTGATTGTAGAAAAAATATTTGGTGAAATTAGCTGTTTTTAACAAAATTATGAGACAAAAAACTAATTCTCCAAAAAGTTAATCAAATTAGCTTTTTCAAATTAGCTTTTTTGATCCAAAAAACTCATCTAAAAAGTTATTCTACCAAACACCTAAATTAACTTTTTTAATAGCTCAAACAGCTAATTTCAGTCAAAAAAACTTTTTTTGGCAAAAAAATTATTTACCAAACGCCCCAATATTTTGTCAAGGTGCGATGCAACCATTTGACTTGTACCATTAACATTAAAAAAAAAACAGGAGAATCATATTGTGGGGGGGGGGGGGAGCGGATAGATGAAAAATCACATTTTCTTTTTAGCGTTCGCAACAACCAATTGTTCAATCTAATTGTTTTCAAAAAATATTGGATGATTCAATTCAGTGGTGTTAATAATAAGACTTAAGTAACTAATTCGTGTGTAAATTATTTAGGACTTACAATTTTAATTGTTAAATTTTTTGAAACAAAAGTTTTAGGTAACTCAGCTAACACCAGTAAATGTATAACCTAATATTCTCTAAGAACTCTTGAGTGTCTTTTTTCTTTGATGTCATTATTATCTTGTATACTAATTTAACTATCTATGCTTAAGTGATATAGGATCAAGGAAGTTGCTCAAAATAGCAAGAAGGAGAGCTTCGATAATGCCTGTACTTACCAATCTAGTTGAGAGAATTTTAGAGAGAGATGTTTATAGAGATGTTAGGAATCAAAATCAGCTTACTCTTCCATTCACAATTCCAGCAAATATACTCCCTTACACTCTTATTTTCCCGATAACAGCCTGCCAACTCACACTGCCAGCTCAAAATCCCTTAATTGCAAAAGGGGAAAGAAAATAGGAAAAATAACAAAAATGGAAATACCAGCCAATAGGAAAATTGAAAAGATTGCCAAAAATTATTTTGCTTGTTTGCTCTGTATAGTTATGCTACTTAGGGTTCATATTTTTAATTGCTAAACTCTTTTGCTCAAAATTTAAATACATAGCAATATTAAACAAAATTACTTTTTCCCCTCTCCTTTTTTTTTTTTGGTTTAACCAAAGGTATCCATCGCCGATCGCAGTGACTAATCTCCTCGCCCCGGGAGCTCCACTTAAGGGTAAAGAACTGGCCAAGAATTGCTCTCCATTCCCCTCTCCTTCTTTAAGTATATATACTATATTTTTTGTTTGGAAGAGTTTATTATAACATGCATTAAGGAGAGCAAAAGCAAAACTAGTGGGTCATTTTTGTCTCTCCATGTCTTTCCTTTCCCCATCAGCTACTAAATGCTATCATGGAAATTAATGAATCCGTCTTTTTCTCATCTAATACTAAGAGATTGGAAGTCAAAATAAGTTTTGTAAAAATGATTGAATTCATTGCCACCTATAGGGGCTGTCTTTTTTTCTAGTAATATGTAAGTAATATGCTAGCCATTTTTATATTTAAAGTTTAAATCTAGTTATATCAAATTTGACTGTAGCTATGTATTCTTTTCAAATTTTATAGGCTACTTATAATGGACTATCCATGATATATACTATCATTTTATTTATTCATAATTGAATTACATTGGTTGGGAAAGCCACTGTGTGAATGATTGCCTGTAAATTTGAGAGTCCGTGTCCCTCACCCAAAAAAAAAACAAAAAAGAATAAAAAGTCTGTCTTCCATTTTCATTTCATATTTCATTATTCATGGTTCTCCCCAACTAATAAGTAGAAAGAAAGGGAGAAAGAAAGGGTTTTTTTTGAACTGAGTTTTTTTATTTTGTCGTTTCTTTGGATTTGGTAAAAAGGTCGAGGAATATACATGATTTTAATTTTAGAAATAAATTCTAAAGAAAGAAATTTTTTTATGGTGTTAAGTTAACTCACTTCAGCTTTTGAAACAAAAAGTTCCTCAATTAGAATTATGAATTCAAAATAGTTTGGGTACTAATTAATTAGTCACAGTACTCTTGATTAGATTGATCAACTTAACTATTGATATAAAAATCTTGAGGGCCTAAATTAAAGAATCTAAATAGTTTGAACGCTAAATACTTAAATCACTATGTTTCCCATGGACATTTATCTTTGGTAAGAGAACTCAAAAAGATAATCTCATGATGAAGATATGAATTTAAGTATTTAATTGATTAACAATCAAGCCCGTTGACTTAGTATTTATTAACATATGCACCATTTGCCAAACTTTCCACGTAAGTAGAAGAGCAAAATCAATTTTTTGCAAGTAGTCCTATTTTGCTAATTTCATATTTTAAATATACATAAATTAATTTTAATGAGTCCCTTTAAAATTTTTGGAAATTTTTATTCAAAATTTTAAAGAAATTTCAAAGTGCACACCTGTCTTATCGGCTCTTTCTTCCCTATTAGAGTTTCTCTAGGGTTTTTTCCCTTCTTGCCTCTCGCCATCGCGTTTGCATTGTTATCTACCATTCGTTTGCTCTTCTCTATGGTTTGATCTAGTTTAAGATGACTAGGAAGAAGGATGTCGTCAACCAACTAATCCAAATGACCCAAAACTTGTGGGGTTCAAATGAATAGGCCTTGGACTTGGAGGTTGATTCTTCTATTGCACATGAATTGAATAAATTGGCATTGGTGCATAAGATATGGGTAGATAGGGTTATGAATAAAACTACTGTGAAGAACACAATACAAAGGTCACAGAACCCTAAGCACGGTATGATGGTCATGGACTTTGCTGATAATGCTTTTCTCTTTCAGTTCTCGACCTAGAATGATGCCAAACGGATTTAGAACAACGGACCTTGGTCGGCAATGGGGCACGACCTTGCTCTGAGAAGAGTGGTGTGCATCAGTGAAAGTGGAGGATATTGAATTCACGTCCTCCTAGTTTTGGGAGCAGAATCTTGGGGTTTTTTTTGACAATGAGAAACAAGACCAATTGTGAAAGAATTGGAACCATCTTAGGGGACTACAGGAGGTGGACGTTTGCAAGGAAAACGACTCTTATTTTCAGAGATGGAAATTGAGTTAAAAAAAAAACCATTGCACCTAAGGAGAGTCAGGCGAGGTAGATTGATTTCAAATATGAGCATACCTCATCATTTTGCAGTGCCGATGGAAAACAGATATCAAATATGAAAATTTCTTTGGAACATGGATGAAGGCAGAGCTGAAAGCCGTTAGCTTGGTATTTGTAGCCTATGAAGAGAAGTTGGACGCCTTGAGGAAAACAACAAAGTCGGCAAGCCCCTTGATGGAGATGGCAAGTAAGGAGGTCGTGTGGCATACCTCATTTCGATTATGCTTGTTGGTAATTTACGATTACCTGGTAATGCGAAAGTTCGGTCCCCGGATCTTACAATTGCTTGACTGCTACCCACGAAACGGTGGCTACTAGAGTCACCAAAATGCCACGCTCCAAAACCCAAGCCTCTGGGGATGGTTAGGCAGTGAGAGGGAAGGATAGAGAGAATTAGGGAATAGCTCTTGCTTACAGTGTTTTCTGTGTCACTTCCACATACACACACCTCACTTTCATAGTGGTTAAACCTGAAACTGAAAATAGGCTTTAAAAAGGGCTTATTAATACACAATTAATCCCCTCCTAACTGCTAAATCATTTAGGGTGATTATGGGCATTTAGTGTCCGTGACCGTTACCGGTCAACAGCTCCCCTTCGATCACACAGACCTCAAATCTCATATCTCTCTACCATCATATTCTCTCACGCTTCATACTAGGAATGGAGCATGCGACCAAATCAAAAACCGAACACATCAGTGTTACATCAAGTCACCATCTAACTAACATAACACCTTCAAGAAAACCAATACCCCGAATCATTTAAAAGCATCACCAATGGCATACACCGTCCCTTTATGCCTGATATATCAAATGATTATATACTAAATATAATCGCGTCGGGCTTGATATGGTGATGGGAAATGATTTTTCCTTAGACAATTAAAATAGTCCATCTTAGCATAACGGCTTTCCTAATGTGCTCCGCTGGACCGTATACATCTTGACCCTTGGATAACACATTAAGGTAGCAACATCATACTTAGACTTCATATTATAACTCTAAGTCCAAGAGTATTGCCAATGAGGGTTACACGGTGACAAGGTTAGGGATTTCACTTGTAACCCATCAAATAGGTCGACATTTAGCACACACAGTATGAGGGTGTGTCATGGCATAGACCCAACCAAGTTGGGCATGTCACTCTTCTATGCCATGCGAATAATAAGTCTGGCTTTTACTTAAAAAACCAACCCGAGTTGCTAGATTAACATATACAATGTCAATCACAATACTCAAGATTCGGCTATAAGGCTTCAATATGAAAACTCATTTCATATTCGACTCCCTCGAGTCTCATCTTAGTCTCACTAAGGCGACTATATCCTTTCATTCATACACACCTAGTATGAGTAATCAATATTGCACACCTAATGCCAATATGATTCAGTCTCATCCTACCCGCTACTCAAGCGTCAGGGCGATTGCCTGTGTGACAAGGCCAATCTGAAGCCTAGTGACATTAAATTGTACCTTATAATGTACTCATACATTTATGAATATTTGAAAAGAAACATCATTCTTTATTTCATACATATTCAACACAAGAGTACACATGTCCATTTTACACTTATATACATCCAAAAACTAAATCCTATGCAGACCTAAGCTCATCACATGAGCTTTAAAAGCGTCTCTAGGAATAGGCTTAGTTAATGGATCAACTATCATCCTACTTGTAGATATATACTTAATGGCAACTTCTTTCTCTTTTATGGCGTTTCGAACAAAATGATAACGCCTCTTTATGTGCTTGGTCTTTCTGTGGAACTTGGGATCCTTAGCAAATTGGATAGCAGCAGTATTGTCACACATCGACTCTACAGGATCACCGACACCAGGAGTGAGATTGAGATCCTGGAGAAAACTCCTCATCCATATTGCCTCTTGAGTGGCGAGGCAACAAGCAACATCCTCTGCTTCTATAGTAGAAAGTGCTACACAGTCTTGTTTCTTACTGCACCAAGATATGGCTCCCCCACCTAGGGTAAACACATATCCTGAGGTAGATCTGGACTCATCCAGGTCACCACCCCAATCAAAATTCGTATATCCTCTTAGCTTAAGATCCCCTCATTGGTAGCAAAGCACAAAATCACTTGTACCACATAGGTACTGAAAAATTCTCTTGATGGCTTGCCAGTGAGTAGACCCTGGGTTGCTTTGGTAACGACTTACCAAGCCAAACACAAAGCAAATGTCTAGTCGTGTACACAACATGACATACATTAAGCTGCCCACTGCACTTGCATAAGGAACGTGACTCATTCTCTCCTTGTTTTTGTCTGTCTTAGGGCACTGATCAAGGCTTAAGGTTAAACCCTTTTCAACTGGAGTATCCACGGGTTTAGAATAATGCATTCGAAAGCGTTCCAAGATTTTATCAATGTATGCTTCTTGACTTAGACCAAGAAGCTTCTTGGAACGGTTTCGAGTTATTTCAACGCCTGGGACATACCTAGCCTCACCCATGTCCTTCATCTCAAAGACGGAGGATAATCACTGCTTAGTGGTTTGGATCATCTCCATGTTGTTTTCAGCCAACAATATATCGTCAACATACAAAGTGAGAAACATAATCCCTTTTGTAGTTTTCTTGACATATACACGGTGATCTTCAGATACCATGTCCAAGCCAAAAGAAATAATGGCTTCGTGAAATCTGAAATACCACGCTCTAGAAGACTATTTGAGACCATAGGTGGATCTTTTAAGACGACAGACTTTGTCCTCTTTACCTTTTGATACAAAACCAATAAGTTGATCCATGTAGATCTCTTCCTCAAGATTTCCATTAAGGAATGCAGTCTTTACATCCATCTGGAATAACTCTAAATCCATATGGGCAACCAAGGATAGAAGCAGGCGAACAGAGGCAATTCTCACCACATGAGAAAATGTCTCTTCATAGTCTACCCCCTCAATTTGGGTAAACCCCTTCGCCACTAAACGGGCCTTAAACTTATCGGTCGTTCCATCAGCTCGGCGTTTTATTTTGAAAACCCACCTGTTTCCAACCAATTTACGTCGGGGAGGAAGATCAACAAGTTCCCAAACCTTATTTCTCGCCATAGAGTCCATTTTATCCCTCATGGCTTCTATCCACTCTTTGTGGTTTGGTGAATCAATAGCCTCTTGGAAAGAGGTCGGCTCCTCAATTTCTAAAGGAGTGCACAAAAATATCTCCTCTTCGATTTGAAAATATCGTCGAGGGATTCTTCCGCGTTCACTCCTCCGGAGTTGAGGACCAGTGCTGGTGTGTCCCACTGAGGAATTCCTCCCCCTATCTCTAAGAGGTATAGAATCCTCAACGGGTGGAGAATCACTCCTATCTTGTGGAACAACGGGACTAACCTCATGTTCATTAATAGGAGAATGAGGACGAACCTCATGAACAACTTGAATCTGAGGACGAACCTCAGCACCAAGTTGATCAGGTTGATCCTCTTGATTAACCAACAACTGTACATATTGCCTACTATCCTCAGTGGTGCGGTGAGTGCCAAAATCCTCCCCCTCACCGAGAGATAGTTGGTCATTTAGCGGTAACTCATACAGCGCTAAGTCATTTTTGATTTCACCAATACTCGGGAACTCATCCTCAAGAAAATCCACATTACGTGAATCGACTTCCGTCATGCCACCATGAGGGTGTTCACCATACATAACGTATCCCTTAAAATGTTCGGGATAGCGTATGAACACCATTTTGGTGGCCCTTAGACCAAGTTTCCCATGTTTATGAGTTGGGTTGTGTACATAACGAGTCGAACCCCATGGGCGTAAATGGTCTAAGGAGGGCTTTTGACCAGACCATAACTCATATGGAGTGGCGGATACGCTCTTACTCGGCACACGATTAAGGATGTAAGCTGCTGTAAGCAGCGCATCCCCCCAAAAACTAATTGGGAGATGGGCGTGTGCCATCATTGACCTGACCATGTCAAGCAATGTTCGATTCCTACGCTCTGCCACACCATTTTGTTGTGGAGTGCCAGGAATCGTGAGTTGTCTGCGTATACCTTTTTCCTCACAAAAGTCTTTGAACATATGCGAGAGGTATTCACGACCACGATCAGTTCGAAGAGTCTTAACTCTCCGATCTAACCGGGTCTCAACCTCAGCTATAAAGTGTTTGAACACATCAAGTGCATCATAGCGATGTGATAATAGGTACACATACCCATATCTTGAATAATCATCTATAAAAGTGAGGAAATAGAAAGCCTCATGACGTGTTTTCACATTCATGGGTCCACAAATGTCAGAGTGAATCAGCTCTGGAGGGCTTGACGCCCTTGAAGCCTTACCAAAAGGCTTCATGGTCGCCTTACCAGCTAAACATGTCTCACATCTAGGTAACTTAACCTTAGTGACTTGGTCTAAAAGACCTTCTTTGGCTAGTCGACTCATTCTGTCTTGACCAATATGGCCAAGCCTAGCATGCCACTTAATCGATTCTAAATCGAAATTAAAATTTGAGACAAAGACTCAAGGAGAATTATTACAAGATTCATCTAAATCAAGTACAAGAAAATCGTTCCTTAGTGTAGCGTGGCCAAACACATTGCCACAATACAAAATGTTCAAACCATCATGACAAGAAGAAAAACCAAAACCGGATTTCATTAAAGAAACTAAGGACAAAAGACAAGTCCGCACCCCAGGTGCGTAGAGAGCATCAAACAGGAGCAACTTATTTCCTCCTTTCAATGTGAGCTGGTACGTTCCAACACCTAGAACGTCTTCTTCATTGCCGTTTCCTAGCACGACAGATTGTGAACCCACCGAATAGCTATGAAAGTCCACGAAGCCAGCTCTGTCCCGAACTATATGTTTACTTGCTCCCGTATCTACAATCCAATTAGGAAAGGATTTAGCAACTAAT
The DNA here is from genome assembly GCA_017589665.1 of Selenicereus undatus. Taxonomy (NCBI): domain Eukaryota; kingdom Viridiplantae; phylum Streptophyta; class Magnoliopsida; order Caryophyllales; family Cactaceae; genus Selenicereus; species Selenicereus undatus. The sequence goes on from JACYFF010031955.1 coordinate 95,205,247, forward strand.
GCATGGGAACATACATACAATTCAAGAGAGTGAGTGGAGAAAGGTACCTTCTTCAGCTCAGCACAATCCCGGGCGTAGTGACCTTTCTTGCCACAGTTATAGCACTTCACACGCGCTATTTTTATATCTCCATTGCCTTTGGCCAGTTGTTTCTTAGCCACACCAGCCTTTGGCCTACCTTTCTGAGGGGGGCGGGAACCTCTCTTGAACTGCCTATCTCTAGTGTTCTTGTTGCTTTTAGGCCTATTGCCCTTGGCGACAAGAGCCACGTGAGGAGTCCCGAACATTTTCAGGCGCTCCTCCTCCATTTCGAGGTGACTTTGTATATGACCAAAGGTTTTCAAATGGTCAGAATGAGTCAAGACCGTCTTGACTTGTTCCCAATGTAGAGGTTCATCAGGGAGTGCCCGAATCACATTCAGGACTTGTTCCCCCTCAGAAATATCTTTTCCTGCAGCCTTGAGATCACGAACTATGCCACTCATAATTCGTAAATGTTCAACCGCATTTCGATTGGAATCCATTTTGTAGTTCATCCATTTCAAATGCAAGGTACGTAACCTTGTTTCGGATGTCTGTCCAAAACGAATTTTGAGCTGGTCCCACATGTCCTTAGCTGTGGGATAAACTTCAAATTCGTCAATCAGATCGTCATGCATGCAATACAACATTGTAAAGTGTGCTCTACGATCTTTCTTGGCCCAGTCTTGGTAGGTCTGTAAGCTTTCTTGATACTGCACAGTAGTAGTATCAATAGGCTTACCATCTGTATCCTTGTCATATGGTGGAAACTTGGCTATCGTCAAGTGTTCCAACAGGTCTTTTCCTTCCAGAAGATACTGAATCTTCCGTTTCCACATGTCATAGTTAGAACCATCTAACTTTTGACTAGTGGACAGTTCAGTGATTATTGCGTTGTTAGCTGCCATATCTACAAGTATTAAAAATGGACATTAGGCACTTTACTCTAAGCAATTAAATTATTAAAACATTTCATCATTCATGTCATATGATCGAAAATTTTGCCAAGCTTATAATCATCTCATACAATCATGAATTAGAAATTTAAATAATTTAATTACGAAATTTCCATAAGAACTCAATCATATGGAACTCAATAAAATCATTAAACAAATTAATGTTTAAATATCACATAGATATTTTTCCATGTAAAACTAATTTACATTTCTACATATATGAAACAAATTCATATGGCTTAATTAACCAACTCATATGTTATTTGAAATAGAAAACAAATTTATATTTCATTTAGACATGTAATTAACATTAAACACATAATATTTTCCAATCCATATTTCATCAAAGAAATAAACCATATTGATTTGAAATAGAAAACTAATTCATATTTCAATTAGCATAGGATAAATATTAAACATATTATATGCACAATGGAAACAATAACATGCCCAAAAACAGCCCAAAAACTAAGGGTTTCTTAAAACCCGAGACCCCCAAACCCTTAGTACCTATTCTCTGTTTTCAGAACCCTCTCTCTCTCGTTCTTTTAACTTTATGCCTCTTTTTAACTCTATGCCTCTCTAACCCATAACTCATTCGACCTCCTTTCTCTCTCTGCGATACTCCAAAGGTCTCTCTCTCTTCTTCAACCCTCTACCTCCTTGGCACACAGCCGAGACCACCACAGTCTCCGTTCTTGAACCCCGATGGTTCCCCGGCGGCCATCGCTGCCGTCGGCCCTTCTAACCACTGCCCGAACCACCGCTACACTATACAACCCAAATGATGGACACCCCCCTTTAATCGACTCCTTGGACTCGATCTACAACTCAACAACTGACCAAATCGGCCCAAAAACTTTGCCGGTGACTAGATCATGCGGCGACGTATCGATTGCCACCACCAACTCACCCGACGCGCCACTACTATGACGGCGCGTGACATACACGCGTGGACGCAGCAGGTTTGTTTGGCTTGGTTTTGGCTGGTAATAATAGATCGGGGCCGGTTAAGGGTTGGGGAGGAAGAAAATGACCAAAAAGCATTTTCGTGGCGGCACGTGACACACACACGCCACCCCTCCCACGGCGGTGCTGATGGGTTCAGGTAAGTTTCGTCCTCCCTTTCTTGTTTTAATTTTTTTTAATCTATGTTAGGCTATGAGAGAGAACTGTGAGGTCTGGGTTTGGATCTTGGGAGGTCGGGCCGAGGCAACGGGTTGAACATATTTGGGGTTGGGATCTCGGTTATGTCATTATGCTAACTAAAAACAACAGTAGGCATAGAACATGATTCTCGTATATAATTTGTTCAATTCAAGAACATGTCCAGACATACAGTTCGTGTATAATTTGGGCATGAATATATTTGCCTAAAAATCTTGCATCATACGAAATATGTCTCCATCTATTCACATAGAATTTTTTGTTTTTAAAGATTGCCGAGACATATCAGATTATCAATTGAGGCATTCTAGCATATTCACACAGAATTACATGTTAATCGAGGCATTATAGTATGTACAGATTAACATTTGTGGCATTATTGCATAAACACACAGTTTTGCATACTAGCGTGTAATTCAGATTCAATTGATTCATGCTTCAACCAAAAATAATTATTTTTGGGGTTAACAACAAGCAAGTGTGGCTCTGATACCACTGTTGGTAATTTAGGATTACCTGGTAATGCGAAAGTTTGGTCCTCGGATCTCACAATTACTTCACTGCTACCCACGAAACGGTGGCTACTAGAGTCACCAGAATGCCACGCTCCAAAACCCAAGCCTCTAGGGTTAGGCAGTGAGAGGGAAGGACAGAGAGAATTAGGGAATAGCTCTTGCTTACAGTGTTTTCTATGTCACTTCCACAAACACACACCTCACTTTCATAGTGGTTAAACCTGAAACTGAAAATAGGCTTTAAAAAAGGGCTGATTAATACACAATTAATCTCCTCCTAACTGCCAAATCATTTAGGGTGATTATGGGCATTTAGTGTCTGTGACCGTTACCGGTCAACAATGATAAAGTATGGAAGTTGCCATATGAGTGTGGCTAAGGAGGGGTGACTATATGAAATATCCAGCCTCGGTGGGGAGGGATACTGGCGTTGTTGCCCTGAGTTCAAGGGGATAGAACCTGCAGTTTGAGGGATCTTTATACGACGATGTATAAAAGAGGAGTGGAGGTGGAAGGGTTGGGTGATGCCATGGAGAAGACTAGGGAGAAGATTACTGTAATGATGAATATGGAGTGCCAAAGTTGGGCACTGGGCAGATGTCTTTTGTTATGGGGCCGAGTCTGGTGGACACTAAATGTAAGATTATTAAAGTGAAGTGAAATCCTACCAACATAAGACCTGCTAATCAGAATGGCATAGGAATGATCCCATTGTTTGGAGCTATTTATAATGATGCAGTGGAGGAGGTGGACCTTAACATGCACTCGATGATGCCATAAAGTTACTAGGTTGGAATAGCAGTGGGCTTCACAGCCAAGCGACTAGGTTAGCGATGTAGAGTGTTGTCAACTCTGCTCTCCCTGTTGTAATTTTTATTTCTAAAACCAAGTCTATTGTTGCGTCTTTAGTTTTTTTTTTTTTTTGTGCTGCTAGGTTTTCCCAATAATATCAAAGTTTGGTGCTATTGGACTCTCAGGTGTTGTTTATGTTTGTTGGTAGAATGGTCTTGTACTGGATGTTAGTGTGGTTAATGAATATGTTATTCAGTTGTATTTTCGTTCGCTTCCTAGTTTTCAGCACTGGACTTTATTTTGTGTCCATGGAGCAATTGATTGTGCCTCGTACAATGAGTGTTGGAGGTACATTGATGCTTGTGTTAGACATAAGACATTAACTTGGGTTATTATTGGTGATTTAAAGGAAATCCTTGATTCAATTGACAAGGATAGAGCGAGGCCGGCTAAGGACACCATTTGTAACATTCTGGACAATCTTGTGCTCTCTAATGGATTGGTTAACCTTGGGTGTGCTGGTAACCCATTTACTTGGAGTAATAGGTGTTGCGGGGCTAGGATTGCGGATAAGGGGAAAGGGGATCCCACTCTCAAATCCTAAGTAGGGTAAGTACATCTCTAAAAGGCGATGCCCCTGCTATGGAAAGAGATCGCTCTAGGTCGATGTCAGTCTCCATGGTAGAATGATTGGAGTTGCTACCATGTTATAACCCAAACAAGGATAAGATTTTCAAAAAGCAGTTTAAAAGCCATTTTTTAAAACAAAAGTGACTCGTACACCCAAAAAAGCACAAGTGAAAATTTGATTTGAGAACTTGAGTTGATGGGTCCGGGGTATAGGTTAGGAAGTGCGAACGTCAAGGAATCACCATTTTCTCCTTCCTAAGGACTAGGTCTTACTAATATGTTGTGTCGGTTTAGATGTCCTAAATATTGGTCAATTGATTATCCAAAGTGAATTGAAAATAAGATAAACATGTATATATGTACAGGTAAGAATACATAGGCAACCACACTAGAAAAAGATTCAAGGCCAACATATTGGTTAGTGTATGATGGGTTTGCATTTGGATGAGAGTAGATCTATTCTACATATTGATCATCATAGGACTTGAATTTACTCTCGAATAATAACAAAAAAAAACCCCACTTAATTTTACTAGGGATTTCGTCATAAGTCCATAAGTTCCACTACAATATGATTAGGGATCATTTTCCCTATCTAATGGTCATGTTAATAGAATTTATTGATGACTCATGTCTAGATTCGAGTCAATCCAGTTGTGAAAGAGAAAGTTATTCGGGGTTCTTAACTTTGTGCTCAAGATGATGAGTGATTGGATGCGTCAACCATTTTGATTATAGGCAAGCATATAAGGATTAGACCTCTTAACACTCTCATTCTGACTGAGAAAATGATTTAGTGCTATATGGAGTGGAATGATTTTTGTGGAGTCCAACTAACAATTTAGTGTTTGGTGGCTAGCAGTTCTCGTTTCCCATATCGAATGGTCATGTTAAGAGACTTTATTGATGACTCATGTCTAGGTTCGAGTCGATCCAGATGTGAACAAAGAGAGTTACTTGGGTTCTCAACTTTGCGCTTGAAATGATAAGTTATTGGATGGGTTAACAATTCTGATTCTAAGCATGCGTATAAGGATTACACCTCTTAACACTCCCATTTTGACTGAGAAAATGATTTACTATGGCATGGAATGGAATGATTTTTGTGGAGTTCAGTTTACAAGTTAGCGTTTGGTGGCTAGTAGTTCTCATAAATTTAGACAGAGTCCCTGTCGATGGCCTGTCACCAAGAAGGACACGATTAGCTATTCAATCAGATCTAATCTACAAGTAGTTAACCGGGAATAATGATGGAATTGTGAATGTTATTTGAGACAAAAATGGATGGAGCTCATCTTAAAGATTAGACATAAACGAATCCATTTATGAGGTAGAGTTTGTTAAAGGGTGATGACATGCACTAATGAATATATCGGCCCTAAGGACAAGCATGGAAATATATACAGATATATGGGTAGAGTTGTATCTAAAAGTCATTATTTAGTGTTTAGTCAAATCCATTTATGACACGTGATTTTGGTCAAGATGATCATGAATGGGAGGTTATGACTACCATCGTCTCCTGAATCATTTTTATAGGCCTAGATTTGGTTCCCTTTCTTGGGCTTAGATTCAGAATAAGTTTGAAATGGATAAGCTATCACAATGGCTCAGGTACCATACCTAAGTCTATGTTCCATAAGCCGGGTTTGATTAAATACTGTTAATGGTTTTAAACGGTTCATTTTGTTGTTTTGTTAAATTGAATTATTGTAAATGGACTAAATCATGCTCAAAGGTAGAGAATTTTATTATTAAAACTTTGCAGTTAAGGATTTCACATGAATTGAATTAAATAAAATAATGAATAAATGAAATATGTACAAGGCTTTCCCTATATACAAGAGATCTAAGAAAGACATACAAATGTCCTAATCTCTATAGAGGTCTTGGTCCATTGTCTCCTTGGAGGAGTTATTAGCTTCAATTCATGGCCAAATATGAGTCTTGATGGTTGTGAAATGACTTAAGCTCCATTCGTTTAAAAAGGTTCAATTAACTTGAAAATACAGTTTTGAAAGAAAATTTTGGAACTTGGATAAGATGGACCCAAAAAATCCCACAAAAATTTATGAACTTGTAAGACTCTGAGAAGAGCTCAAAGGCACACTTTCGTTGAAGATTAGTTTTTATTCCGGGCAGGGTGTACTTATTTCATTTATCCTAAATTATTAGAAAGAACTTCTAAAAAATTGCTTTATTATGGTAAAATAGATAGATCTAAGAACATGTGAAATTTTTATTTCAATTTTTTGGTTACTTTAATCTATTTGTTTGAATTTTTCAAAATAAAGGATCTAATCTCAATTATGCAAACATTTTAATTTTGAAACTCCAACTTTGAAATTTCATATCTCAAAAACTATGAAGAGTTACGAGACATAAATTATAAATTATCAAAGCTCTTGAAGTCTAGATTACTTTATATACAAAAAGTATCTTGTGAAAGCTTCAAAAAGAGGGCAAAAATAATGAGAGAAACAGAAACTGACCTGATTTCAAACTGATTAGACACTTTATAGAAAAAAGGGCAGGACGATCACTAGCAAACTTCGATTTGGACTAGTGATCACTTGTTGGAAAGCCTTTTCATAGATCTACCCAATTACATAATAAAAATATATATTGGATTCCAAATTGATTTAAATTTTAGCCCTAAACTTGACCTGTGAAAATCGCACAAATTTTTTCGTTTTAATCTCTTGACTCCAATTTGTTATTTAGTGATTTTTAAGCATGACTGAACCCATTCAAGCCATTTTCTTTGAATCAAAATAGAAAATGGAGGAGTTGAATGCAAAGAGCAAAATCAAGAATAACACACAAATTTACAAACAACTGTCAACCTCAATCTCTCACACATGAAAAATTGCAAAACTATTATTTCAAATCCAATTACTAGAACGACCGCTAGGATAAGAAACCACCGAAGGACGGCCTAACTCAAAAATAAGAGGAAAATGCAAGAAATAAATGTTAGTACAAGGTTAATATAAACAAAAAAAAGATTAAGTAAAATAATGAAATGAAAATGCAACCGAAATGAAGAAAAATATGTATCAAAAAAAGAATATTAAATGAGAAAATATACAAAAATCATAAAGAATCGACAAACAAATAAAATACTTGGAAATATTTAACTAAATTTGACTAGTTATTGTGAGAACTAATTAAACTAACTAAACTTAACCAAGAAGTTTATGCAATGATTTGATATCTTTTGCCGAAGATGAATCCAAAAGTTTGGAAAGGTTTAATTAGGAATAACTAACCCTTGAATGAGTTCATTAGAACTAATGAAAGCTAACTGAGAAACTTAGACTAGAGATAACTAAGAAAGAGAGGAGAGAGTCTGAAAATTTTGGAAGAGGTAGAAGGTGAGAGAGAATTTTTTTTTAAAACAGGAGTACTAGCCTCTTGCTAGGAGCCAGAAGTTTGTATTTATACACAAATAAGAGAGAAACCCTACAACCCTAGAAAAACAATTCAGCAAAATAATTCAAAATAGTAATAATAAAAAAAAGTTGGAGGATCTAGTCAAAAGGGAAGAAATGAAGCTTAGTACTTCAAAATGATAAAACAAAGAGAGAAAAACAAAACAACAAAACAAAACAAAACAATCTTTCTTTTAAACAAGTTGAATTTTTTTGGGGGGAGTAGTGATGGTTGAAGTGAACCATGAGGTTCACTAAACAAATAATTTCAGTTTCCCTTTGTTTCTTTTTATTTTTCCTCCCTTTTTTTTGCCTTTATCCTTTGTTGTTGTTTTGGCTTCTTGTTCATATTCTTTTCTCTTTTTTTTTAGTTCATTTGGATGATGATGTTGGGGCTATTACTCGGACTTTTAGAGTTTGGTCATTTTTTTTGTATTTTTAAATACTTGTCCATCCTTGGGCCTTGATGGACTTTAACTTTTTTTATATATTTTTTGTATTTTGTAAAAATCATATTTATAAAAGTTGAGTCATCAGTGTCTACAGGTTGCTCCTCATTGATCGAGCTTGTAAAAGCAAAGATCAATGATATGAGAGACAAATGAATTTTGAATCATAGATGCAGATTATGCATTATTATAGCTATGATATATGCGAGTACGGGGTAAAATTTAGCAATTCAGGGTTAAAAGGCTTACGTTTAGAATTACTCAGGGTCAACTGATATAGAGTTGGTTCAAGCGACTCAGGGTCAAACAACTCGTGAGTGTTTAGACGCCTCAGCGTCAAATACTTTAGGTTTAGGGGACAAATCATCGGCTCTTCACTGAAGCACTAAGGAATTTTTTTGCGGTCATTCATTTCATATCGATGACGACTCATGGTCAAACAAGTAAAGGATTGGATGACCAACGGTTAGTTCAGTAGGGATTTGACAACTCATGGTCAAACGAGTTGAGGCTGATATGACTCAAGGTTAAGCGGTTGAGAATTTCAATAACCCGAGCACATGTATTTTAAGGTATATTTGGTAACTCGGGGGAAAACAGCTAAGAGTTTTGGGTGACTCATGGTCAAATAACTCATAGTAGTTTCAAACAAGTGAAACGACTCAGGGTCAATATGACTAATGTTTGTAGTGACTCGGGGTCAAATAACTTAAGGCAACTAATGACCCAAGGTCATGTGATTTTCGGTTTAGACGAGTTAGGGTCAAGCGACTTTGGGTCAAATCTTTGGTATTGGAATGACGTAAGGTCAAACAACTCATTGTTCGAGCATCTTAGGATTAGGCAACCTTAGGGTGAAATAACTCAAGATTTGGGCAACTCAAGGTTAGATAACTTGGGCTTCAACTTAGGGTCAAATGACTGAGGCTGGATATTTGGGATTTGAATGACTCAGGGATCAAATAGCTCATGGTTGGAGCGATTCAAGATTAGGTGACTCAGGGTTAACTAACTTATTTTCAATAACATAAGGTCAAACAACTCTAGGTTAAATAACTTAGAGTTACTAACTCAAGGTTAGGATGACTCATGATTAAGCAACTCAGAGATAAACATTTCAGGATTTCAGCAAGTCAGAGGTCACTATGGCTCATGTTTTCTATGACTCAGGATCCATGGGCTTAGGTCAATTTCAAATAACTCGAGGCTCACAAACTCGGGTCAAGTTCAAATGACCCGGTATCAGACAACTTAAGGGTTATACGACTCAAGGTCAAGTACGTTGAGATGATAATGGCTCGGGGCTAAATAACTTAGGGTTGGGGCAAACCATCATCAAGCACTCAAGATTAGTGGAATAGACTCAGAATTAGGTGATTCAAGGTTTGGATAACGACCTAGGATCAAGTAATTCAAGGTTTGATTACTTAAGGTCAAATAATAGCCTATAACCAAATAACTCATGGTTTGAAGCAACTTAGAGTTAGGTAACTTGGAATTGGTAATGACTTTAGTGTCAAATATGTGAAGGTGTGCAACGACATAGTGTTTACAAGACTCAGGTTCAAATGATTTGGAAGAGGATTGTAATAACCAAGAAAGTTAGAACGTACTTAATTATTAAAATTAAAACTTTATTAACTATTTTTTGTTGAATTAGTTATGCTAGACTAATTTTTCGAACTAATCGGGTGTAATATTTTATATGGAGTAATTTTATAAATTTTCTTAATTTATTTCGCGATTACATGTACTTATTGGATTCGTAAAAGTTAGGTCGAGGCGTAATTGCGTAAAATTTGGCAACTTATATTACGATATTTGTCGAGATCAATCGAGGATAGAATAATTAGAACCAAATGCATTTTCGGTTTAATAAGTAGGAATGCGAGTTCATGGATTATAATATCACCATGTTTTAATTTTTGTTCCTGCTTACCACTCTGTTTTGAAAATGTTCCAGCCTGCCACTCTGTTTTGAAAATAAAGCTACATTGCCACTCAGCAACTCACCATCGTTGAAATAGGTAATATCTAATTTTTTTTATTTTTTTTTTTGCTAGCTTGACAAGTAAGACAAGCTTGAATTAAAAAAAAAGGCAAAGAAGAACCCATTCATCTCCCTCCAGAACAGGAACTCACTTCTTCCCCTACTATTCACGTTGAAAGAACCCTACTCAAAAAATTGATTTGGTTTCAAAATTCAAGAAGAGATATATTATTGTTGTTCATGCATCTGGAACACAATTAAGTTGAAGGAAATAATCAAGTTCTTGAGGTATGTTGCTTGTTTTTAGCATTCATGATTTCGGTTCATAATTTTGGGTTTGTTGTTAGAGTATATAAAAGACAACAATGTTGGATGAATGATCATCAAATCAATTACGTGTGGCTTTTTATAGTTCATTGTGGTTGAATGTGGTTGTGAAAAACATGAATTTGGGTAAATTTCAAAGTTAAGTTCTCAAATTTTAGTTTGCAATATATAAAAGGCCTATATGCCTGATGCAAGGTGCCGAGAAATATTGAATGGCCATTGATTAGTACTTGTTGTGTTTGTGGCATGCTTGATTCCAATTTTGGATATGTAAAAAGCTTCAATATTGTTGGTTGCATTTCTCTCATCTCTCTCATTAATTTATTGTAAGAGTACAATGGAAATAAAATTGCATATCTACCATGGAGGTGCATTTGTTAGAGTTCCTGAATTAGCTTATCTCGAAGGTAGCCTTAAGGTTTTGATTGTTGACCCTGATGAGCTGAGTTTGCATGAGATAAAGGCAGATATCATGACATTGGGTTATGTTGAACACAAAATCGGGAAGGTTTACCATAGAAAGCAGAATATATATTTTGAAGAACCCCTTGTGTCCATAGAAGATGATGATGATGTTCGTGAATTAATTAAATTGTCTATCAAAGAACCACTTATTGAGCTATATATGGAACACCTTGATCGTGAAAATTGGGTTATGTCTAATGTCTTTGACACACAACGTCATGAGTTAGATGATTGTGAGGAAGATGATGGTGATGATGACTTATTAAATGATTTGGACATTGAGTCCGAATCTGATGATGAAATTGCCACGACAAAGCAAAAAGTGAAGGATAAAAATGAGGAAAAGAAGAAAGAAGTTATGATAAAAGCTAAGGCCTCAAATGGTAGGGGGTCCTATGATGATGATGAGTTTCTTGAACATTATCACGATTCAGAAAATGCGAGTAGCCCTAGCATTTCTGTAGCTAAAGACGAAGATGCTGCAAGAAGTAAGACTATTGGTTACCCTAAGTTTAATCGTCATGTAAGAGCTGAAGATGTTGACATGGTCGTAGAAATGAAATTCATTGATAAAAAGCAGCTTCGGGAAGCCTTGTACGATTATAGAATACTTAGGGGCTACGATATTAAAGTGTTACACAGTGACAGGCGAAGATTCCAAGCTAAGTGCATGGGTTCTGGGTGCAAATGGAAGATGTGGGCCTCTCCGTGTAATAATGAGGAATCTTATCAAATCAAAACCATCAGTGAAGCTCATGGTTGCATGTCATTTAGCTTTGAGAAGTGGAAAAGACTAATAAGTAGCAATTGGCTTTCTCAAAGGTACCTAGAGAAGATTAGGATCGAACCAAACATAAAAATGCAAGTCTTGAGAGAAATGGTGAAGCAGGACCTAAACTACAAGGTTTCTTTAAAATTGTGTCTTATAGATAAGAAGAAGGCCTTGAAGCTGATATTGGGTGACTACAAAGCTCAATTTGAGCTTGTTATAGATTATATAAATGAGATTTTGAGGCAAAATCCAAGAAGCACAGTTGGAGTTGCCATCATAAAGAATAAAAATGACCAGAGCATATTTGCAGGCATATACATATGTCTTGGGGCCTTAAAGCATGGATTGTTAGAGGGTTGCCGACCCGTTCTTTCTATTGACGGTTGCTTCATCAAAGGGGCTTGGAAAGGCCAAATATTAGTGGCTGTCGGAAGAGATGGTAACAACCAGATGTATCCTGTAGCATGGGCTATGACACAGAGGGAAAATATTCCCACTTGGTGCTGGTTTATGAAGATGTTATCATCTGATTTGTAGTTAGGCGATGGGATAGGGTGGACCATAATTTTTGATCAACAAAAAGGGTTGGTTGAAAGTATATCTCAGTTCCTTCCTCGAGCATAGCATAGGTTATGTGCAAGGCATGTTTATGCAAACTTGAGGAAGAAGTATAAGGGAGTTAAATATAGAGACACCTTTTAGAGGATTGCAAAGTCCAGCACTAAAGTGGAGTTCGATATGAACAAGAAGGCAATGGAGCAATTTGATCCAAATGCATGGAAATTTTTAGAGGAGAAAAACCTCGAGCAATGGTGTAGGTTGTTCTTTGATTACCAAGCAAAGTGTGATTCGGTTGACAACAACATGGCCGAGATATTTAGCGCCTTTATCATAGAGGTACTTACATATAAGTGTTTGGGAATTTGAATTAACTTTGCTGATTTTGTAAGTATTTCATTCAATTTTTCTTTTGTTTGCAGGCTAGGTACAAGCCGATAATCTCCCTCCTTGAAGACATCTTCAAATCGGTCATGGAAAGGGTTGGAAGAAAAAAAGATCTCTCTGAAACATATGATCAGAAGATTTGCCCACGAATCATCAAAAAGTTAGAGAAAGAGAAGGACAATTGCAGATGGTGGCAAGCAACCCGAGCTGGAGGTGGTAAATATAGTGTGAGTCATGGAGTACAGGGGTTTGTGGTCAACCTTGTTCAGAGGACATGCACGTTTAGAGGATGGGATTTGACTGGTATTCCTTGCCGACATGCATTGGCCGTAATGAGAGAGCAAAGATTAAAAGTTGAAGACTATGTGGATGATTTCTATTCTTTGGAGAAGTACAAGAAAGCATATAAAGAGACAATTAACCCCATTAATGGCCAAAATATGTGGGTTAAAGCAAGTGAAGATCAAATCCATGCACCCTCATTTGAAGATACAAAGAAAAATCTAGCTTTGAAAAGGAGGTTTGAGGAAGGGGAAAAGAGCAACAAGCAAGCACATGGTTATGGTAGAGTGTTCACAAAGGGACACAAGAAGGCATGATCTCAATGCAAGCAAGTTGGTCATACAAAGCGAACATGCAATTTTGAGGTATGTTGTTCATGTTTTGCTTGAACATGGCTATTGAACCCCCCCCCCCCCAAAACACCTGAACACGCCTCATGAAAAAATGATTTTTTTTGTTTGCCTTTAGGTCGTAAGAGAAGATCTCTCTACAAACCTAGCATTAAGTGAGACAACTCAGCCCTCTACAACTCAAGAATCTCACCCTCCTACACCTCCCCTAAACCTACTGGTATTTTAATATATACCTAAAATGTATTGGGCATATCAGCATGTTTTCCTGTAATATGTAATGGTGTTGGAGGAAAAACTGAAATAGGATGGCAGGGGGGTGCTCAAATAGGATTTGTAAGTTCAACATGAATTTTTCCTGTAAGTTCAGCATGTTTTTTTTCCCCTTTTAATATAGATAAGAAGAGGCCCAGCTATACCAATCATAGAGGCACATATTCCAGCATCTGATTTCAGCAACTTTTCGACTGACTAGACCGACCAGAATTCACTAGCAAGAGCAATATAGGAAACACGTCAGCAACATGGTCAACATTACAGTCAACAGCAAAGTGAGCAGAACAGTCAGCAGTAGTAGCACAGTTAGCAGTTGGAGTAATCCAGTTAGCAGCACAGTCACCAGAACAGTCAGCATCAACAGCAGTCCAGTCAACAGCAGCAGCAGTCCAGTCAACAGTCCAGCTTGTAGCAGCAACAGTCCAGTCAGTAGTCACAGCAATCCAATCAGCAGCACAATCACCAGAACAGTCAGCAGCAACAGTCCAGTAGCAGCAATAGTCCAGTCAGCAACAACAGTCCACAACAGCAACAGTAACTGAATCTTTGCATTTCAACCACAGGGCTTTCAATAGGCTTAAAGAAAGAAACTTTGCCGCTCTTTTGTTTGTAAGCTCTTGAAGCAATATCTTGACTTATGTTGTAATCAGCCAAACAAACCTCTTGCCTTCTGTTTGTTGATGTAAAACAAATCTCATTTTCCTGTTGCAATCGTCGAAGATTCCATGGATCGAATGTCATAGCTGTACATTCTAGAGATGTTGATCGAACTTTGACCATGAGGATTTTGATTTTAAACATTGCAAATTAGAGCTTTGTATCGATAAAAGATTTAGTTTTGAAGCTCTTTATGTAGAGGTGGTTTTAGCGGTTGAAACATAGAATTTTGATGGCTTTGATTTGTATCGCTGAAAAATTGAATCACTGGAGACCGTGTTAATGTGATACCAGATGGTTGTGTCAGCTGATGTTAGTGAAGTATTTTGATGGTTGTGTGAGCTGATGTTAGTGAAGTATTTTTGTGTTTACAATTGAATAAATCATCTGGGATATAATGCTTAGATTTCTTTTTTTCAACAAATTAGCATGTATGACAAATTATGTCTTGTTGCTTTCTATTATCTAATGATTCCTTCTGTCATAGTGTCCCAGCATAGAACCATCACGGATGTTTTGATAAGACTCCTACAATTGACAGATGCATTTGTGTCTTGAAAGCTCTTTAACCAAAAGCACCATTTCTAACAGACAATGGTAAAAGTTCACATTTCCTCAGACATACAGTCTTGATGTTTGTACAGAACAAAAAAGAAAAAGGTTTTCATTCCTTCTTACAAGCCCGAATGAGCTAGTTCTCAAATTACAGTCACCGCTGAGTTTGATCCATTCTTCTTACAAGCCCACAATTTGATTACATGGTTACATGGTTCTTACAAGCCTTAGTTTCAACAGCTTCATGAAGCTCCACTGGATGCCACATTTCTTTGCTTGAATGCCTCACTCCCTCTACTTATCCTTCCAAGTGAGAAACGTTTTGTTGATTGAGACATTAGCAAGGAAACCTATATTGCAAAATGCAACAATGGAGCTATTCTTCATAAGAAATATGACCACAAGCACCTGAGGCATTTCATCGAGCACTTTATGGGCATGGTGTAATTCTAATTTCAATGGTGACTCTTTATTCCACCATTGAAGAACCAAACTATTTTGAGTTTGAGGTTTATAGTGATTCCATTACCAACTTTGGAACTCTTTATTCCACCGTCACCGTTGAAGAACCAACCCATTTGACTCAAATTCATGTTCAATAGCATCAGCGGCACCAAGGAGGAGGTAAACCGAGCAAAAGTAGGCTAGCAGGAGGAATGTCACATGCAACAATAGGGGAAGGAAAATGGGTTTCGACCCAGCCTAGAAATTGCCCACAGAACTCATTAGTCGTGTCCTTTAGCTCGGAATTGAGGTGAGTGGTTCTTGATTCCCTAAACTACTAATAATTTACAAATATTTATGATTGACTGTGAGATTTGATTTGGTAATTAGATGGGTGTTGTGATGAATTGATGGCCTATGGGGAGTAGGTGGATTGTTTGGATTGAATTTGAGATAATTTTGGGGATTGTTATGGTTGGTGTCATGAGGGGGGAGTTCAGGTGGTGTGTAAAATCCATGAATTTATGAATTGTATTGCCATGTTTGATGTTTGATGTTGTGTTATTACTTATTAAGGGTTAGGCTTGTAACATGCTACTAAATGAATTGTTTCCGATAATGTGTGGCTCATGGTTGCTTGGTTCAGTGATAAAGTGAAGCGGGAAACAAGGGAGTCATCTTAACGGTTCCAAAATCAATTCAATGGTGAATCAGGTTCGCGGACCGAGCAGTGGCATACTCGCATCTAGACTTACTCTAACTAAACCACACTTACATGATTGATTGCATTTCAAGGCTCAGTTTATTATCGTACCTGAACTAGGACCAATAATTGGACTCATTGAACGATTTAGCTAAATCGTTCAATTAATTGAACAGTCAACCCAAACATTGACACCTTACCCTTGAGTAAATGAAGTGTCAAGGAAAGGTTGCAACTACTTTAAATGTTACATTTTGGTGTAATTTGAAGTGAACTAAGCAAACTAGAAGGATTTGATCGATTTGAATAACCAAACTTCTGAGTGTTTTTAAGCGAATTTAATTATACGTGAGTTGCAAATTAGTGGCTTGTAAAACGAGTTTTAATACTCCTTTCCCTAAAAAGTGAATGCTACTTGATCATTAACTTGCTTACAAGCATACTTGACTGAAATGGGTGGTTATATGCTTGTCATAAGTTGACTCGATTTTATTTAGACATTTAAGCCTTCTTGAAAATGAAAATGGCATTATTGTGATACAAAGAGAATTTTGATGAAAACCATGTTAAAAGTGAGATGCATCTAAAATGTTTTGTGGTGAGAAGATAGTGCTAGTGAGTTCCTAGGGAGCGAACCCAGATGTCGGAACCGCAGAGGACCCTGACAAGTGTAAGCCATAAGTTTAGGGAGTAGACCCGGTAAGCGAAAATTCTAATTCCTAGGGAGCAGACACCCATAAGTGGAACCCTAGAGGACCCTGACAAAGGTATAATACAAGTATAAGCATCAGACTCTGTATGCAAGAACCCTAATTCCTATGGAGTATACCCAGAAGTTGGAATGTTAGAAGATCCTCACAAGGATAATTGCTCACTTAAATAGAGCACTAATGTGTGAATCTTATGCCCCCGAAAATGGTTTCTTAACCATTATGTGTTGAAAACTCCTCATTTGAGGATTATGCTAGTGAAAGCATTTGAAAAAGTGTATGTACTCTTTAAAGAGCCTCGTTGGATTCCAAATGACTTGTGAATAACGACTTATAAGTTCTTACTTCGATTTAAGGAAAGGTTTTCGTCTTTTAATGCATTGAATTCCATTTTCTTACTAAAAGATCTCCCGTTAGTGACTCTAATTGAACTCTTTGATGTTAAGTGCTTACGTGTGAACTGAACGCCCTGCTATTCTCAATGCTTCGATTATAGTTTGAGGCAAATTGCTATTGAGTCCTTTATACCAGTTATGTGATGTGAAGTAAGTGTAATATGTGGTTGTCATTGCTAAGCTACGAGAGTCCTAAGTTAGGCAAGTTGAGAGTCCTTATGCGTGAAATGAAAGAAGAAAAGGGATGTCATTTGCATTCTGGAGGATATTGAGATATTTATGGATGTGGGTGACCTTATATGCTTATTATATGATATCAAATATCAAATTGTGTGTTGCTACTTAAGAATATTATGTGCAACTATTTTGTTTTCTTCGGGTTGAGAATCACTCACTGAGCTTGTGGTAGCTTATCCCCTCCCCGTTTTCCTTTTCATCAGGTTCTTGATGTGACAGGTGGAAGTTAGCTCGTGTAAGCCAAGTCGAAACCAATTTCTTGCTTTGGATAAGGACTTATATACATAGATCATGCATTGAATGATGTTCTACAATGTATTGATAAGGTCTTGGATATATATGGTTAGTTACCGTAGTTCATGTAATACACATTAACTAGTTGTTGCTCTATATGGCCAAGTAAGCCAACCATCTGAATAATCGATTGTTTGGTTTAGTTGCTTTTATTTATTTTTGCGATGTAAACCCCAGTGCTCCGGATGTGTAATCCGTTGAGTTGTACCTTTTATTTCTCTCTCTTATTAAACTTTGTACTTGGTGAACTCCGAGCGTGTGGCCCGTAGAGTTGTGGTCTTCGGTGTGTCGTCGTTAAGCTGGTTGGATATGTCTTTTATGTATTATTAATTGTAGGGACCTAATGTAAGGGTTTAAGCCTAGGTTATGGTCATTTTTTGGGTAGAACTCTGTCCATTTCGCTATAGAATTTTAGAAATCAATAACGTCCCTAACCCTAGGGGATAGGGGTGTTACAACGATCAAGTAGCTCAAGGGTAAGATGACTCAAGGTTGTATAGCTTTGGTTTGAAGATGACTCAGGGTCACATAGTTGAGATTTCGATAAGTGAAGGCCAGGTAGTCAAGGTTTTGGCAGATCATGGTCCGGTAACTTACAGTTTGGTTGACTCAGGGTCAAGTGACTCAGGGTTAAATAACTCAGCATTGGTGATAACTCAAGGTCAAATAGCTCAAGGTTTATGTGACTCAAGGTCAAGCTACTTGGGGTTAAATATTTGGGATTGGAATGATTCAGGATCAAATGGCTCAAGTTTGGAGCGAGTAGGTGCAATATGATTAAGGTAAGGTTTAGAGGAACTAGGTCAACAGACTAAGGTTTAGAGCGACTTAAGGTTAGTAAGCCTAGTATTGAGTGACTCGGGGTCAATAGGTCTGGTATTGGTGACAACTCAAGGTTAGATGCATTAGGCTTTGATGAGACAGGGCCAAGTGGCTCAGTTTAGAGACAATTTAAGGTCAAATAGTCTGGGTCTTATAGTCAAGATTCAAGAAAACATGGTGATTCCCTTAGACAAATACGCTATGCATGGGGGACATACTCATAAGCTAATGTAACTTGAATGCAAATAGTCTCATGTACCACATTTATGATGAACGCAAAGAGATGCCCCTAGGTAGATGTATGATGAATGAAGAGACATACCCTTAGGAAACAATGATGTATAAAGGGAGATGCAACTATCAAAGGCACAATGAATATAGGAGAAATGCCCCCACTGAAAGTATGATAGATGAACGGAGATGCCCTAGTAATTATATGAACACAAGAAGATGGCCCCTAGCAAATATGTAATGAATGTATCAATATGTCCCTAGCAAACATGTGATTGGATGTAAACAAATGCTTCTAGGATAATGCATGAATCAATATAGGGTGATCCCCCTAGCAATGTGTAATAAATGTAGAGAAATTATCCCAAAAATGTGTGAAAAATATAAGGAGCTACCCTAGATGTATGTATGATTGATGCAAATGGTTTGCTCTAAACAACAAGTACAGAGCCTGCAATTATAGATGTCCTAACATGCAATACATGTTAGTCTTATTATAAAAAAAAAGTTGATGTCCTAGTGTATGAAAAGTATACTTTCCCCATGGTGGCGATCACACTAAAAGAGTCTTCATGACCAAGTGCAAACGGACAAGTTAAGCCTGAGATGTAAAAAAATCTCTAGATAAAAAGAATGAAGGTGCCTTTTATTGCATTCTTAGGGAGTGTTCTCCTTAAGTCCATAGGAAAGTTTCCCTTTTACATGTCGTGATTATGAACTATGTAGGAGAAATGAGCTGCACACATGTTAAATCTGGAGCCTTAATAACCATAAGGAAAACAAATCCTTATTTGATGTTGTGTGACTTAACAAAGAATTGGATTGTGTATGTGGAAGAAATGGATTTATTTTAGGCTAAAAAAGATGAATGCACAGGAAAGAGCTTGATTTTGTACATTTTTCATTTTTTTGAAAAAGGGTTATGAAATTATATGAAAACAGAAGGTCCATTTGGGCTTGCTGGATATATTTTACATCGATGCCACGAGAACTACGTCAAAGATTTTCTGCAAATTCCTCATAGGACTATAAGGGCGGGTGTATGACGGGCTCGTACATAGAGGAAGCAAAATTAGTTCTAGATATGGTAGATGTGAGAGATAGGTAGTCCAAAGGCTTGAGAAAAGAAGGCAAAAGACTAAGATATTAGCTTTAGACAGGGCAAATGCAATTGGGCCATAAAAGAATAAGTCACAAGGGATGCAAAGGCAAGGAATAAATTTGCTTTCATTGTTTCGTAAGTCTGATCGCATTACTTGTGAAAAACTCTCAATTGCCTTGTAATGCTTGATCATAGATGTTGGTGTGCTCGATTTTTCGATGGTGAAAAATTGGCTGGAGCTTGATGGTCAGAGGGCCTTTGACTTTTGTGCTTATCCTTGCTTGATATGCCCTATGAGAATATGCTACCATTAGCCCTTAAATGCATGAATGAAGATGAATGAATAATAGATAAACATTATAAAGAAGGGGTGGGTGCCCCTACATTAAATTTGTACAAAATGAAGGTTATAAAGGAGAAAAAAATGATTTGTCCCTTTTCTAAATGTCATGACAAGTGAAATACAAACAAATATGTAGAGTTGAGTAGCTCCCTTTTTATTTTTTATTAATGCCCTAACTTTTGCTTGAATGCCCTTGTGGGTTTCCATTCTACAGTCTTCTCTTACCTCTACTTTTGCTTGGGTTTCTTTGTTTCGGTTTTCAAACCGACCACTCTTTCTTTTATATTTCTCCGCCATTGGATTTTTAGTTCTAACTTTTGTATGGCGTCTAGTTTAGGCTCATTCGACTAGGGAGACTTTTATCTCTTTTTTTGAGTTTTTTAAAAACTAAATATGTACATGTATTGCTAGACTTGAAGGTTTCCTATGTATCCCCATAATGAGTGCATGGTTTTATTTGGGTTTGGCTAGTTATTATATCAAGTATGATATGAGTGTGGAGTCAATGTCAAATGTAGTTTAAACTATATAGTCTAATGGATTCTTCTTCTTCTTTTTTTTAAATTGAAGAAATATAACATGATAAAGGAGATGACTGGGCCCAAGGTGAGCCACCTACGTACCCTTATCTATTAGGATAAGGCCTTGCATTGTTCTTATTAGAAAAAAGATTTGAGGTGGCAAAATAAACAATGCAACAAAAGGGGTTGTCCTAGCTTCTATTAGCATGACATTTGCAAAACTTGACTTAATAGGGACAAGTGTCTTCAACGAGAAAGTGACATGGAGCAGTTCTTCCAAGAAAGGACTAGAACCTTGATCTTCTCCTCTTGTATATAATGATCTCTTGATAAAGATTGTGGTACGTATTTGCAAGGATGCCTACAAAGTACGAAGCAGATGGGAGAAATTATCCCTCAAAGTGTTTAGCTCATGTGAATATCAAGTGCACACTGGGTCAAAGCCAAGGTCATAAGGAAGCTTGTATGGGAAGTGGAAATGGTTAGAGTGTTGTAGGTTGACTCTATAAAAGACAAGTCCATGCATGATGCTTAAGACACTAGTGAAAGAATTTCATATGCAAAAGATAATATGTATAACACACATTTCTATTAAAAGTTTAAGTCAAGGGAATATGTCTTATAGGAGACGAGATTCCTATGCTCATCACACAAAATAGAATAAAGACCAGTTCTTTTTGTGGCTCTTTGACTACTCCATGATTATTTGAATTGAATAGAATACTTCATACGCAATTCATATTCATGCCAAAGAGAAAATGGCAACCTTTCATAGGAATTAGAAAACCTCCAAAGGCTATTAGACAAGTATTACTATAAAGCATCTTAGGAGAAAATGTCCTTAGTGAAAGGGCAACTTATGAGGATTATGTAGAGGATGTCCTCGTAAAAGGATCAAAGATGCATACATGACAAGATATGACACATGTAGGTGACTTACTAGGGTTGTCATGCAACTATGAAAGGAATCATGTACGGGAATAGCACATTTGACCAAAAATTAAAGAATGAGCCATGTACTTGACGAATGTTGAGGCATATAAAGTTGAATATACCGTGTGGTTAATGGTTATGTGCACAACATCAAAAGCTTAAGTATCGGTCAGGATTATGCATCTGTGAATTAATATGAGACTTATATTTACAAGTTGGAAATATGAAGTCTAAAAAACATTTAAAAAAATCATGTATATATATAAACATCAAAATGTCAATGGTAGTCCTACGGGTTGGTATGTACATAAGGACAAGGGGGTGAGTTGCATGATGTAGGTGATTGCTATGACTAGAAAATCTAATGATGACAATAGATATATATTCAAGTGGATGATATGTTCACATGATATGAACCAAATCCTAATGAACTGCCTACGTATCCTTGGTGAATGAAATCAAGTCCAACATAGTTCAGAATGTTAATGCGACAATGGTGATTATGATAATGATGTATATCCAAGAAGATCACATGAAAGGATCCTCTGACATAGACTGAATCCAAGAAGATTGTCCACATATCCCTATGGAGCGAAATCAGGTCAATCGTAGTCCGAAATGCAAATTATGTGGTGATGATGGATATATGACCATGTGAGTGAGCAAGCCATATACATTTAAACAAATGTGTTCGTATACAAGGAAGATGATATGCGACTTTGAATGTGATGGACACATGTGAAGGGTAACTATGATAGAAGGATTAGTACAAATCACACATGAGTGGGTCAGTACAAAAGATGGTGATGAAATGAAAGAGGTACCATGACTATATGAGTGAAAAGGTTATGTACATGGGAAAAGATTACACTCATGTACAGGAAAGAGATATACAATGGTGGGAGGTAGGTACACGTACTCAATGGACATTGACCGAAGGATCATAAGTATTATACATGAGTGGGTAAGGTATAGAATACATTGATGGAACAAGACCACTAAGATTTTAGGACATCGTGACTGAAGAGGTTATAAGAAAATAATATGGTTATGTAAAAAGGAAGAGATATGCACGTGAGAGGCAATAGAGACACTTGCTGGAAGACTAATGAGTAAAGGCTAACAAAGATGACACAAGGATAGATAAGGAATTGGAGACAACATAAGACTACTCAAGCATGCTTGGTCCATGTGTACCTAGGGTTACTTATTGACTTTGTTTTTAATCTTTAAGTGATCCTAAGGCAAAAAGGTGCACTAAGGTGAGTGCGCATGCATAGCCAGTTCCCAAATAGGTAGTTCAGTACATGGAGGCACCCTTAGTATCTTATTTTTATCTATTCATGGCCTTTGCTAACTAAGATCAAAACCATATGTAAAATAAGGCTCAAAACTGAGATGTGTGTGGATCGAGTTCACACAAACACTCCATACACATGTAAGGCACAAATATATAAGATATACAAAAATATGCATGGCTAACATTCGGGATATCCAAAGGAAGGAAACAACATATGCTCAAGTTAAGAACAATTAGGGATAGGTAAAACTCTATCATTATCCTCAATGAAGTCGCCAGTCTGTGGGGCTTAGATTGTGGCAAATGGGAAAGGGGGTCTCGTACTTAGATCCTAAGTGGGATGAGTACATTTCTAAAAGGAAATTCCCCTATGGAAAGAGATCCCTATAGGTCAAGATCGGTCTCTATGGTAGAAAATAGGATTACTGGAGTCGTCACTTTGTTATGACCTAAACAAGGATTCAGTTTTCATAAAATAGTTTAAAAACCATTTTTTTGAAAACAAAAGTGACTTTTATGCCTAAAAAAGGCCAAAGTAAGTGAAAACTGGTCCTAGAACTTAAGATAGTTAGTTTGGGTCTT
Organism: Selenicereus undatus; assembly: GCA_017589665.1. Classification (NCBI taxonomy): domain Eukaryota; kingdom Viridiplantae; phylum Streptophyta; class Magnoliopsida; order Caryophyllales; family Cactaceae; genus Selenicereus; species Selenicereus undatus. Next base: position 95,228,447 of record JACYFF010031955.1, read on the forward strand.
GGCTAGAAAGCTTGAATGTCAAGGCCTCTCCACTTCCTCTATCCTAAGGATGGGCTATGTTGTGTCCTTTTAGATGTCCTAGATATTGGTCAATTGATTATTCAATCTGAATTCAAAATAAGATAAACACCTCTAGCAGGTAGGAATATCCAGACAAGCACACAAGTAAAAGATTCAAGGCCAACATATTGGCTAGTGTATGAACAAGTTTGCAATTGGATGACAGTCGAACTACTCTACGCACCGATCATCAAAGGAACTGAATCTACTCTTGAATCAAAGCCCTATGTGGCTCTGACGGAGACTTCACTATAAGTCTATAAATTCCAATGGGGAATGATTAGGGATCATTTTCCCTTTCCAATGGTCATGTTAAGAGACTTTAATGATGACTCATGTCTAGAGTCAAATCGATCCAGATGCGAATAGAGACAGTTAGTCAGGGACTCAACTCTATGCTCAAGCTGACAAGGGGATGGATTGGTGTTTCATTCCCATTCCAGGCATAAGTATAAGGATTAGTCATCCCAACACTCTCCTTTTGATTGAGAAAATAATTCATTGGGGCATGGAATGGAATGATTTGAGTGGAGCTAACGGGTTGGGGTTTAATGGCTAGTGGTTCTCATAACTTAAGACGGAGTCTCCATTGAAGGCTCATCCCGAATAAGAGGATACGATAAGCTATTTTGTGATATCTTATCTAAAAGTAATCCAATGTGTTAAAGATGGAATTGTGAAGATTATTTCAAATAGAAATGGATGTGGATCATGCTAACGATCAGACATGAACGAATAATTATGACCTCGAGTTTGATGAAAGATCACGACCATACTCTAATGAATATGTCAGCCTTAAGGACAAGCATGAAAGCATATACAAATTTATATGGGCAGGGTTGCGCCTTGAAGTCGTTATTTAGTATTTAGTCAAATCTGTTTTGACTCATGATTTAGCTCAAGATGATGACAAAGGGGAGGTTATGATTACCATCATCGTTGAATCACTTTCATGGACCTAAGTCTGATACTTTTCTTGGGCTCATATTAAGAATGAGTTTAAAATGGTTGAACTATCATCATGGCTCAAGTACCAAACCTAGGTGTATGTGCCATAAGTCAGGGTTTATATATTAGATACTAATTAACAATTCTAAACGGTTCATTTCATTGTTTTATTGAGTTGACTTATTGTAGATGGACTTAGTCATGCTCAAAGATAAAGAATTTTATTGAACTTTAGAGTCCAGTATTTTGCATGGACAAAATGACTACAAAATAATGAATAATGAATAAATAAAATATGCATGAGGCTTTCCTTGCATCTAGGAGATCTAGGAGACATAAACAAATGTCACAAGCGTTTTACTGGTTTTGGTCCATTGGGTCCTTGGAGGAGTTATTAACTTCTATTCATGGCTGAATATGAGTCTCAAAGGTTAGGAAATAACTTAAGCACCATTAATTTAAAGAGGTTTAATTAACTAGAAAGATACAGTTCTAGAAGAAAATTTTGGAACACAGATATAATGGTCTCGAAAAATTCCATAAAAAGCTATGAAGTTGGAGGACTCTATGAGGAGATCAAATGCACAATCTGGTTATTTTTTAATACCATTAAGTTTTTTGATTTTATTTTTAAATATGACTATTATGTACCTCGTGAAAGATTATGATTGTCAACTTCAGAAAAATCACGTCTTTTTGAAGGATGATGCAAATGAGGTGACTCCAAATTCTAACTACTTATTAATGACGATTTTACTATAAAATTTTTGAATTTAATATTCAAAGGAATAGATTATGGCAAGGTAAAAAAAGAGGTGCCGAAACTGAGTTTGTTATTCTAGACAGAGTGTACTTGTTTCAGAGAGATGGGAAATAGGTCAGGTCGGCTTCGTATTAGTGTCGAACTTAAATAAGTTAAAAATTCCTCCACCTGAACCTAACCCATTTAGGCTCTATTTGGTGATGAAAAATGGAATTGAATGGAATCAAAGAATAATTTTTGAGGGATGAAGGGTGGGATTTGAATTCTAAACTCATGTGTTTGGAGAGAAAATGAATGGAATCAAGTTCCAAACTTTATTATTTGGCTGTAGATTAAAGAATGAAATCAAATATGTTTTAGTTAAAAAAATAATAACAATTAATAACAGTTAATAATAAAAATAATAGTAATATTAATAAAAATATTAATTATTAATTAATCATAATAATAAAAATTATTATTACTAATAATTATTATTTTTAATATTAATAGTAATTAATAATTAACTATTTTTATTATTAATAATAATATTAAAATTAATTATTATCAATATCATTATAAAGCAATATTAATAATTAATAATACTAATTTATAATTTATAATAATTCTAATAATGGTCATTATTAATGGGTATTAATAATTAAATCATAATAATTATCAATATTAATAATAATAATTAATAACAATAATTACAATAATAACTCTTATTAATATAAATAATAATAATTATAATAATTATTAATATTGATATTAATATTAATATTATTAATTATTATTAATTATAAACATTAATAATAATAATTAATAATAAAAATATTAATAATAAAAATATTAATAATTATTATTATAAATAATAATTAATAAGAATAATTATAATTATAATTATTCATATTAGTAGTAAAAATTCATAATTATAATCATAATTATAATCATAATTATTAATTAATATTGTCAATCATTACCAATTATAAATATTAGTAATAATAATTAATAATACAAATAATAATTAATAATAATGTTAATAATATTTATTATTACTAATAATAATTACTAATAATAATTATAAATATAGTTATAAATTAATATTGTAGTAATAATTAATAATTAATAATTATAATTATAATTATAATTCTTATTAATCACAATTATGATGATGAATATTATTAATAATAATTATAATTATAATTATAATTATAATTATAATTATAATAATTAATTAGTACCAGTAATAATACTTAATAATTTTTATTATTATTAATATTAATAGTAATAAAACAATAATTACAATAATAATTATCATTAATATTATTAATAATTATATCATTAATGTTAATAATAATTATTAACTATATTGATAATTATTATTATTGATAATTAATGTTAATAAATAATGATGATGATGATGATGATGATGATAATAATAATAATAATAATAATAATAATAATAATAATAATAATAAT
>JACYFF010031955.1:95231688-95291533 GCA_017589665.1 Selenicereus undatus
ATAATAATAATAATAATAATAATAATAATAATAATAATAATAATAATAATAATAATAATAATAATAATAATAATAATGTTGATTCCTGAGGGTTGGTGACTTGAATCCCCTAGGTATCAAGTTTCATCCCCTTAAAGTGCTCACCAAACACAAAGAAGTGGAACTTGACAGCTAAAGATTCAAGTTCCATTCCATTTATCTCGCCAAACAGTCCCTTATTAAATGGGTTGAAAACCTTGACCTATACTATTTAATTTTTAAATGGGTTGACTTACTTAACTTGTTTAAGATAAACAACTAAAGCTGAGTTACCTAATTTCACGTTTATACATTTGACATTTTCAACTAATACATAATTACATTGCATTAAAAATTAAGTTTTGCATGTTACATTAAGCAATTACTCTCTAAAACTCCTTATATTCATCATAATTCAGATTTTTATATTTATTTTAAATTTTGTATTATTAATTATCTAATGAAAGGGAAATAGATAAATGATAAACGGAAAAATGAGTTGAATTGTTTTACCACTTAACTAAACAGGTTCACTAGGTACTTTTTGGTATCAAGGATCTTGACCTATATCTAAACCATGTAAATAAGCAGGTTGAACATGTTAACCTATGCATGTAAATGGGTCAAAAATTTGTGCCCAAACCCACTTAATTTCATGTTGGTGTCTGGCAGATAATCATGTCGAGCTAGCTTTGCCCAACTCTAGTTTCTTTGACCTGAAATTATTCGAAATAAGTTCCTAAAAAAATGCTTTGTTTGGGTAAAACAAATAGCTTTAGGAACATGTGAAATTTTTATTTCAACTTTTTGGAGAATTCCATATACTCTTTTGAATTTTTCAAAACAAAGAATCTGATCTAGCTTATGCAAACATTTCAGTTTTGAAACTCCAACTTTGAAATTTCATATCTCACAAACCATGAAGAGTTAGGAGACTTAAAATTACAATTTGGAGATCTCTTGATGTCTAGTTTATTTTGTATGAAGAAAAAATCATGAGAAAGAGGGCAAAAATAATGAAAGAAACATAAGGCAACCTGATTTCGGACCTACATGAGAACTTGAAAAAAAAAAGAGCCCTGATACCATTCCTAAACTCTTATTTGGACCAATTACCACTTGCTGGAAATCCCATTCATATATCTATCTAATTACATAATAAAAGTACATATTGGATTCCAAATGGATGTAAAATATTTAGCGCTAAACTTGACATGTGAAAATTGCACAAATCTTTTGGTTTTAGCCTCTTAACTCAAAGTGACATAGACTGTTTAAGCCAGTTTCCTTGAATCAAAATAGAAAATAGAGGAGGTGAAGGCAAAGAGCAAAAATGAAGAAAAACACACAAATTTACGAACAACTCTCAGCTTCAGCGATTCATTCATGGAGAACAGCAAAACTATTGTTCCAAACCAACTATGGGGAACGACTGTGAAGGCCATTAAGAGACAAATGGATCAACCCAGGGCCAACAGACCATTGAGGGCCAATCTAGCCCAAAAATAAGAGGAAAACACAAGAAACAAATGTTAGTAAAAGATTAATATAATTAAGAAATAGATTAAGTAGAATAATGAAATAAAATGCAAACCAAATGAAAAAAATATACGTATCGAAAATGAAGATTTATGAGCAAAATATATCTACAAAAATAATAAACAATTGACTAAATAATAAACAATTGACTAGCAAATAAAAGACATTGAAAAGTTCGACTAGATTTAACCAGTTCTTGTGAGAACTAATTAATCTAACCAAACCAAGGCAAGAAATGTATACAATTATTTGATGTCTTTTGCCAAGGATGAGTCTAAATGTTTAAAAATATTGAATTAGGACTAACAAACTATTCAATGAGTTAATTAGAACTAACTAAAGCTGACCAAGAAATTTAGACTACAGATAACTAAAGAAAAGAAGAAAGCGTTTAAAAATTTTGGAAGAGTAAGGGCTTGTTCTTTTCGTTGGTAAATCTCAATTTACCAATTTCAACTAACTTCAACAAATTTGTGGGTCTTATGGAATCAACCTCTCTATGGGTAGGAATATCAGTAGAGGTAAGGTTGCCTACAGCTGGATCTCCCCATACCCCGCGAAAGCGGGACCTACACTGGGAGTTTGTTGTTGTTGTTGTTGTTGTTGTTGTAACCAACTTCAACAAACTTCAACCCACTTCAACAAAAAAATATCAACCTCAACCAATCGTATAAAAAATTAAAAAAAAACGAACTTCTTCCAACTTCAACCCACTTCAACCTACTTCAACCCACTTAGGAAAAAAAAATACCAATTGCAACCTACTGAAACCCACTTCAATCAATCTCAACCACTTTCACCTATTTCTCAACTCATGTTTTCCAATGAAAAGAAGAGGCCCTAAAAAGGAGAGAGAGAAACTTTTGAAGGAGTAGGGGGCATTTTGCTAGGAGTGATAAGTTTGTAATAATAGACAAATGAGATATGAACCCTAAAACCCTGGAAAAAATTTAGTCAAATAATTCAAAAAAAGTAATAATAAATGTTGGAGGACTTAGTCAAAAGAGAAGAGATGAGGCTTAATACATGAAAGGGGCACAACAATGAGAAACAAACAATGCAACAAAAGAAAAAAAAACCACCATTCTTTTTTAAAAATGAAAATATTTTTTTGGGGGGTTGTGGGGAAGGGTTGATGCTTTACTTGAACCATCAGGTTCACTAAACCAAAAAATTTTGGTTTCCCTTTTTTTCTTATTCTTTTCTATGCTTTCCCTTTTTTTGGGCTTTCTCCTTTTTTGACGTTTTTGCTTTTTATTCCTTTCCTTTTCTGTTTTTTTTTTGGGTTTGTTTGGATGATGGGGTTGGGCCTATCATTTGGACTTTTAAAGTTTGGTCATTTGTTGTATTTTTAAATCTTGGCCTATACTTGACTCTTGATTGAATTCAAATTTTTATTTGTACTTTGTAAATATCATATTTATAAAAGGTGAGTCAACATTTGGTGTTTGCAAGTGCCCAGAGCTTTTTAATATGTTTGTCAATGTTTGGATAGGGGTTTTTCTGATGGGGACTAGTGTCTCCTCTTTCCTAAGGTGAGGATTGTGCACCGTTCTGCCCATGATTCTGACCATATTCCCATTCTCCTTGATACTGAGGGTGAGACTATATCCTACCTATGACCTTTTGCTTTGAAACAATGTGGAGTATGGATATATGAGCAGAAACTTACTGTAAGGAGCTTCACATGGGTGTATATGATGTTCAGCCAGATTCTATGTGGCTAGGAAGCTTAGACGAACAAAAAATGCTTTGAAGTTGTGGAACAAGCATCAATTTAGTAATGTACCGGGAAAAGTGAAAGGACTAAGAGAGGCCCTACAATATATTCAATTGATGTCGATGACTAGGGAAAATATCTATTAAACGAGAATCTTCATCACGCTTTAGAACATGAGGAATAAAATGAATTTATACGCTGGTTCCAAAAATTGCGCCAATTGAAGCTCTTTGAAGGTGATAGTAATACCAAGCTCTTCTATCTTTCACTATTGTGCGACAGAGATTTAATAATATTAAGTTTCTTAGAGTTAAGGAGAACTGGGTTGAAGGCATTAAGAAAGTAGCAAGTGTGTGTCATATTACGAAGAGTTGTGTACGTCAAAAAATGCTAATTTCCTGGAGAACCATGACGGGCTTCTCCTGCCGGTCGTTACTGAGGTCCATAATTATCACCTATGTTCTGTGACAACTGATGCATAGGTGAAAGCTGTAGTCTTCTCAATGTGGTCATGTAAGGCTCCAGTACCTAACAGATCTTCTTATATCTTCTTTAAGCATTGCTGGGAGGTGGTGGGATGAGATGTGGTGTGGAAGCCTTTTTAGAGATAGGTTTCTTCTTCGCCAGTTAAACTATGCATTTATTCATTTAATTTCAAAATTCTAGGGGGTTGAGGAGGTTAAACACTTTCGTCCAATTAGCCTCCATTATTTGTGTTGTTAGTCATCACCAAGATCAAGGTGAGTAGGTTGAGGCCCTTTCTGTGTAAGATGATATCTTCCTTTACGCTTACCAGGTAGATGGATTGCAGAGAATCTGATTTTAGCAAACGAAGTGATTCATTTCATGAGGAATAAGAAAAGGGAGGGTGATATGGTTGGGTTTAAAGTTAATGTGATGAAGGCTTATGCTTGGATTGGATGGGGTTTCATGCTAAAGGTCTTCGAGCAGTTTGGTTTCTCGTAGAAGTGGTGTAGTCTTGTGAGCCAATGCATTTCCACCGTCAAGTTCTTAGTGCTACTGAATGGGACGTCATTTGATTTCTTTAACTCTTCACATAGTATCTGCTAGGGGGATCCGCTTAACCCGTATTTGTTATGTTTGTCCACAAAGGTCATGTCATGAATGCCTCTTAAGCTAAAGGTATAGGGGAAGCTTCATTGCGTTTTGGTGGATCATGGATGTCTTGCAATCACACATTTAATATACGTAGATAATTTGACGTTGTTTTGCTGGGCAAATTCAAGAGAGGTGGAGGAACCGAAAAGTTATTTGAACACATATGAACAATAGTCTAGCAGCGGGTAAGCAAGGAGAAGCCCCCTATTTATGGGTCTAGAAACACTTTAAAAGAGTGGCTTCATGATCTTGGTGTGTTAAGGAGTTGGACGCTCCCCAAATTTATTGGATTATCTTGGGCATGAGCTAACCATTTGTGTAGGAGTGGGGGGTTGTTTATTGATGTTGCGGAGAAGGTTTTTTTAAGATTGACTGGTTGGTGGGCCAAAGCAGCCTCTGACGCAGGATGCACGACCCTATTAAAATGAGCTCTTCAATCTATACCCATATACCTAATGCGTGCTAAAGTGGCGCCCTCCGAGGAATGTGATAAACTGGATTCTATTGTTCGTAAGCTCTACTGAGCAGTTGACCAAAGCAAGATATGCTAAAACAGTTAGCAGGGCTTAGTTTTTAGAAATCTAAAGACGTGAATAAGTCTTTGGTGGATAAGTTGGGTTGGTTGCTATTATCCAAACCAAACAACCCCTAGGTATCTATCGTGTTTAAGAAGTATGGTCGTAGAGCTAATTAGCTTAAAGGAAATTTGGTTACGTTGGGTTCCCCGATGTGGAAGGGTATTATGAGGCATGGTAATGTTTTGCGTTAGGGTGTTTGTTATCGCGTAGGAATGGTTAGTCCATTGATGTTTGGAGGGACCCTTTGGTTCCTTTGTGCATTAGCTTTAAACCTAGGCTGTTAGTGGGTTTGGTGGAAGTCCTTTTAGTAGTAACTTATCTCATTTTGGAGGACAACCTTGAATGGGACTTGCAAAAGCATAGAAAATTTTCCAGCAACAGTGCATTGACTACATTTTGGATAGCCCTATTCACGTGTCCCTTGTGGCTAATAGTGTTATGTGGGTCAAAGATGTTAAAGGGAAATTCTCTGTTAAATAAGTGTATAGATCGTTTAAGGAGGAGAAATGGACGGTGTAGGCTGACCCAATGTAGAAGAAAATATAGGGCTGGGGACGAGCAAGAGATTGGTTGGAGGGATTATGCTGACCTTTTTCCCACTAGGGCTTGGCTTAGGTGTGTTTTAGAGATTGATGATAGTTCCTACTTACTTTGTCACCAAGGATAGGAATCATACTTTCATTTATCTGTGGAGTGTGGCATTATTAACCGTGTTTGGTTTCATTTGGCGTGGGCCGTATGGGTAAAGAATATGGGATTAGCAAATGTGCGAGATTAGATTATGTTTGTTATGGGCGATGAAAGGAAGAGGAGCCAACTTAGGGATAGAGCGGCTGAATTGTCCATCCATGTGACCTGTGCCATGGATTGTATCTGGGCACTATATAATCAGGTCAGGGTTGGCTGATGAGAAGTAAAGCTTGAACGTTTTTGGTGTGTATACAATGACGACGACAAAACATAGGTCGTTTTTGGTGGAGGACGACCCAGCTAGAGAGGAGAGAGAAAAGGGTGAGTAGTGCCCTCCACCCGTGGATTGCTTTAAAATTGATATTGGCGTTGCGGTGAAGGATGGTGTGGTGCTTGTTGCATGGGTGGAGAAGGACTGGTAGGGAACTATTTTGGCGTAGGGGCAAACAAGATTAATTGTGGCTCAGCGGTTGTGGTGGAGACCCAGGCAGTGCTTTAGGGTATTTAGTGTGCTTGGAGCAAGGAGAAGAGAGAGTTGGTGGTGAAGGGGGATAACCAGGGGGTCATGAGGGCTTCCTAGTTCGGTATTGAGCCTCCTTAGGAGGTGGCTATGGTGGTGAACAAAACTAGGATGGTGGCAGTGTACGGAACAATGATCTCCTCTTAGATTTGACGGAAGGTTGACGGCCGCTAATAGAGCGACAAGGCGGATGTGTTGGGGGGAGGGTCTTCCTTGGCTCTATAGTATGGGATCCATATCCGGTGCTCACCGGAGCTAGTCCTTCATGAAAAGCATTATTTTTTGTTGCTTTGTCCTTTTTTGAGTTTGCTGTCCCAAAAAAATATATATACACTGTTCATCGGAGTTGATATACTGGCTCTATCATTGTAGTGACAATGCTAGACCTATTAGAAAAGGAGGGAAGATTGACATCAGGACATAATTTCTTATGAGAATGCCAAGTAACTAGTCCAGTGTTAATTTCAAAATGCTTTATAGATTATAGATGCATCTAAAGAAATAAGCCTACATTAGAATTTTAATGTATAGTTGAAAAATGTGGTGAGCTCATTACAAAATATGAAATTTTGTCAATTTAAGTTCAAAATTATAAAGGAGATTATTTGCAAGGCAAGCCCAGAAACTAACGTTACCAACAAAACACTAATAGCAAAAATAGGTCAAATGACTCAATCCTTGGTAGAAAAATAAATTGTCCGTGTTAATACTAACATAAACCTTTTTAATAAATAGTTTAACATGTTAATCTTTAATTTTAAAAAACTTAGGTTTAAGTGAAGCCTATGTTTAATCTAATTTGAAAATGAGATAGGTTAATCTAAAGCAACTAGTAGGCAATACAATAAAGTACTAACTTTCGTAGAAAAACACAGGCACTGTGGACATGCAATGGAAAATTTTTTAAAGATTATAAAAAATTAAAGTGTTACTACTTTTTTTGAGCGGTGGAACTAAAGATTATGAGAATAAAAAATTGATAAATGAAAATAAATGACCATAAAAACATGTTACAACGGATTGGCGCCTGGATCTGTAAATGGAAAGTTCAACAATTTACGAAGAACAAACATAAAACAAATAAATAAATGCCGACAATTTTGTTATTTTTGCTTTAACAAAGTCGAGCCATTGTTGGTTCATAAAGGGTAGAATTCTCCCCTCATAAATTTTCTTGATTTGCGAGACTCAAATTCAGGACCTTACTTAATAGGAACAAGTGTCAAAGCACTTATTTTTAGCATCAAAAGAGCAAATCCTATTTATCCACTATACCCAATTCTACCAACAATATACTGCATTGTAGGAAATTATTTAAAACGCTTGCTGCACTCTATTCGCAAGAGACAAACAAGACACTAAATGAGCAACTATGCTCCTATGTCCGTTAACGTGGCTAACTTAAAAGACATCAAATCTAGGAACAAAGATCTAATGTCATCAATTATCAAGTCCAACAAAGTTTTGCCCTTGTTCCCTAACTATAGCTTAGCAATGAGAGTTAGAGAGTCACTTTAAGTGATAACTTGTTTGTAATCTACTCCTCAGCAGATGTACTCTCCATCTGGGTGCTTTTACCTTAGCAACATCCACCTACCATGATGCCGTCTTTCGCTTCATCCCCATTGGCAGCAAACTACCCCATCATCCCTTACAACACATCCGAACCCCACACATTCATTAGGTTACAATGTCACTTCTGTACTAATTTTCACCGTACCTAGCAAAGGGACATTTCACTTTTCAAAATAAGACATACTAGACTTACCTCCCTGGCACCCATACACTTGTTTCATTTATCGTCAATAATCACCTGTCAACTTCCTATGAGATGTCATACCTGCTTGATCAGGGTTGCCATTTTAAACACCACCCTATTTGTTGTTGTCTAACATGTCCAAGCACTAGCCATACAACTAATAAAATTTACCATCTCTATATTCTTATATAGCTATTAAGCACAATCTTGGAGCTCAAAGGCACCCCATTCAATAGGGGTTTTGTAAGGTAATTAGTCCTATACATTTTTTCAGCTTTCGTCAGGAGAACAAAACATAAATGCTGGCCTCCTTATCCAACTGACAAATAGGGCGCCTACAATCCTATAACAGATGAGGAGTACCCAAGACTTTTTTCACTAGAAGAATGACTTGTCCTCCAAATAAAATCCTTTATCTTTGGTATAATAGCAAGTGCTCAAATATCCTTGTAGACTGTAAATTTTTACGGACCAACCAAGAGCCACCACGTGGAAGAAATAAACACTTTTATTGTGGCCAATTATAGCATGCCACGTGTTAAATTAAATATTTAACGGAAATGTATTGTGGCAAATTAAAAAGTGCCACGTGGCATAAATAATGCAGAAAATAAATTATTATTCCTTTTAATAGAGACGAGAAGGAAAACCCCAACTCCGACTTCTCTATCAAAAGGGAGTGAACCCCCTCATTCAAGGGTCGACATTTTTTTAGAAGAATTCTCAAGAGCTCAAGACTTTTCTCTGACAAAAGACAACAAGCACTCCAAACACGTGCCGTCTACGCGCGGAGATTACATTCATCTCTTGATAGAGATTAAGACTCTTAGGCTCTCTCTCAATATCAAATTCATTCAAGACTACCCAAGGAGATTGAATCAGAGGATTTATTATACTTGTTCTTGTAACAATTATACAGAGATTGAACCCATTCTTTGATATAAATATAAAAATTCACTTTGTTGCTCAATTTCTTGTCTAATTGATTGCAGGCTCAAAATTTGTGTTTACAAACTTGGCACGCTCGGTGGGATAATCTCTGCCTCTCATATCTTTCTCGAAACCACAAACTCTATATTCCCTCGAAGACGACATGGCCCCAAAGAACGCCATCCCTCAACCTTCAAGGAAAGCTGTGCGATCCACATCTCAGGGATCAACAACCGCTAGCGTTACATCTGGCGGAGTCATGACTAGAAGTATGGAAAAAGTTGCTATTGTGATTACCATAAAACAATCAGTTGGGACTGTCCCGTCACAGTCTCGCAAAATCCCAAGCCTTGAGTCCAACCTGCCTAAAGGTGTCAACAAAGTCACTTCGCATCCTTTGAAGCAAAGATCGGTTGTTGGCTTCAAAATGCATCAAACAATTCCTCAAGGGATGGATGAGCTCCAAACTCAGGCAAACCCCGCCTTCTAACCTTTCGGTGAGGAATATCATGGCTACACTAGCAGTAACTCCTCACCGACATCGCTAAGGGAATTAGTCGTTGAATCGGAGATTGAGACTTCAAATTCTATCATTATGCCAGCCATGGTGATGGAAGCAACCAACGTAGAAGAGCAGCTCGCAGATATGAAGGCAACATTGGAGAGGCTCGCTACGGAAAGTCTAGAGAAAGACGCTCAAATGAAGCGTCAAAGTGAGCAGATTGCTACTCTGATGAAGAAGTTGGAAAAGCGACTATTCGAATCCTCTAGCAAAGGCTCTAGTAGTGAAGATTCTGACAAAGAGTCCAATCACCACAAGGAGTCTAATGATGAGCCCAATCCAAAGAATGATTCAATGTCAATTGAGCAAATTCAAAACTTGATAGCGGATGCGGTAAAGACTCATCTACAAGGAGGTTCTCACATAACTCATCGTTACAGTAAGCCTTATACGAAAAGGATTGATACACTGCGGATGCCTCAGGGATTCCAACCTCCAAAATTTCATCAATTTGATGGCAAAGGGAACCCGAAGCAGCATATAGTGCACTTCATCGAGACTTGCAATAACGCTGGCACGAGTGGTGACCTCTTAGTAAAGCAATTCGTGCGATCTCTTAAAGGTCTTGCGTTTGACTGGTATGCAGAACTTGCTTCTACATCTATCGATAGTTGGGGGCAAATGGAAAATGAATTCTTGAATCGCTTCTATAGCACACGCTGTGTGGTCAGCATAAGTGAATTGACTAATACTAGGCAAGGGGATAAAGAGTCAGTCGTAGATTATATCAATCATTGGTGTGCCCTCTCGTTGAAGTGCAAGGATCACTTGCCTGAATCTTCTACTATTGAGATGTGTGCTCAAGGAATGGAGTGGGATATCTTATACGCTTTGCAGGTAAACAAGCCCAAGACTTTCCAAGAATTAGCAACACGAGTTCATGATATGGAGCTTACAATCGCCTACTATGGAAGACAAGTCGATGATGGTGAATTAATGGCATCGTCAAGAAATAGAGGCTCCATGCTATGAGATTCTGAAAAGAGCGAATATTCTTATTCTAAGTATGATGCACCAAAAATGCTTGACAAACTTCTTGAGAAAAGACTTGTAGAACTCTTAAAGTCAAGGCATCCTGAAGAAATTGGAAGAACTAATGACCCCAACTATTGCAAGTATCACAGAATCATCAATCAACCTATAGAGAAGTGCAAGGCATTCAAGGGACAAGTCCTGTAACTTACAGATGAAGGAGAGATCACATTAGACAAAGAAGACACTGAAGAATTTGATTGATCGTTTATTCGGATCATATTGAAAAAATGCTTTGCAAGAGGAACAACCCAAAATCAATGTTTAGGATGAAGACTTTCAAGTCGCAATAACAACTTTAACTCTTAAAGACCCCCAAGTCGCAAAACAATTTTGACTCTCAATTCACCCTTAAAACTTTCAAGTCCAAACTTCTAGACTCTCAAGTCATCACAGACTATCAAGTCGCCCATAGGACTTTCAAGTCATCAAAATCAAGACTGTTAAGTCTCCAAAGTTCAAGACTCACAAGTCATTGAAGGCAAAGACTTTCAAGTCATCAGCATTAAAGACACTTAAGTCTCCCAAAATTCAAAACTCATAAGTCATCAAAGACAAAGACTCTCAAGTCATCAAAATTAAGACTCTTAAGTCTCCAAGTTCAAGACTCACAAGTCATTGAAGGCAAAAACTCTCAAGTCATCAACATTAAAGACTCTTAAGTCTCCCAAGTTCAAGACTCTCAAGTCATCGAAATTAAAGACTCTCAAGTCATCAAAATTAAAGATAATTAAGTCTCCCAAGTTCAAGACTCACAAGTCATCAATGACAAAGACTCTTAAGTCATCAACATTAAAGATTCTTAAGTCTCCCAAGTTCAAAACTTTCAAGTCATCGAAATTAAAGACTCTCAAGTCATCAAAATTAATGACAACTAAGTCTCCCAAGGTCAAGACTCTCAAGTCATCAAAAAATTAAAGTCTCCAAGTCATCGAAGTTTAAGAAGAGCCTAACTCTTCAAAGTTCAGGATGCTAAAGTCATCAAAATTCATCCGAAGCAGGACTCCTAAGTCCTCAAAGGTAAAGACTCTGAAGTCATCAAAGTTTAGAACTATCAAGTTATCAAAAGCTTAAGACTCCTAAGTCTTTGAAGTTTAAGAAGAGCCTAAGCCTTCAAAGTTCAAGACCAACAAATCATCAGGGTTGCTAACTCTCAGGTCATTGAGCAAACATTTATGTCATCTAAGCAGACGCTAAATTGTCACAAAAGTGTTGCAGATTCTTAGAACTCATTCAAATTGGGCGCAATGATGATATATGTCCCTTCCTTTGACTTGGTGATAATAGCGCTAGACCCTCTTTGTTCAAGACGTCCACCTCCTCCTTCATGTTGGCAACGCATGGCTCCTCCCTCAAGTTGGTAGAAACATTGTCACAACCTTCTCCTTCATGTTGTCGACGTACGCTCCCTTCCTTTGAGTTGGTGGCGACAACAACGTGACCTCCATCTTCATAAGAGGAAAAGTCACCTCGAGGCGGATTCGTACGGGTAAGTCATCCAAGGGTTAGAAAATTAGGGAAAGTCACTCAAGGTGGACTCATTCAAAAAAAAAAAAAAAACTTTCGTATGGTAAGTCATAGAGAAATGATCCATTTAGTCCAAAGTTTTAAGCATCTGACATTTCAAATGACAAATCTGCACCAAAAAAAAAGAAAAAAAAGAGGAAGATAGGAGCAAATGCAAGCAGAGGCTCTTCAGTAAACATGAGGATTTTCGCCTTTGAAGGATTCATGGCTAACCCGTTGATGTACCCAAAAGGGTCAGACATCCAAAAGTTAACCAGTACTTAATCAAATTTGCCTCTTGAGAACCTTCGCTCTTGGAATGTCGCCTTATGAGGAAATTCAAGGTTAACCCGTTGATGTACCCAAAAGGGTTAAATATTCAAAGGTTAACCGATGCTGAAACAAATTTGCCTCTTGAGGACTTTCGCCTTTGGAAGGTCGTCTTAGGAGGAAATTCAAGGTTAACCCGTTGCTGCACCCAAAAGGGTTAAACATTCAAAGGTTAACCGATACTGAAACAAATTCACCTCTTGAGGACTTTCGCCTTTGGAAGGTCGCCTTAGGAGGACGTTCAAGGTTAACCCGTTGATGCACCCAAAGGGGTTAAGCATTCAAAGGTTAACCGATATTAAATCAAATTCACCTCTTGAGAATTTTCGCCTTTAGGGAAGTTCGCCTTAGGAGTATTCAAGGTTAACCCGTTGATGCACCCAAAAAGGTTAAGCATTCAAAGGTTAACCGATATCAAATCAAATTCGCCTCTTGAGAATTTTCGCTTTTGGGAAGTTCGCCTTAGGGGAATTCAAGGTTAACCCGTTGATGCACCCAAAAGGGTTAAGCATTCAAAGGTTAACCGATATCAAATCAAATTCGCCTCTTGAGAATTTTCGCCTTTGGGAAGTTCGCCTTAGGAAGATTCAAGATTAACCCGTTGATGCACCCAAAAGGGTTAAGTATTCAAAGGTTAACCGATATCAAATCAAATTTGCCTCTTGAGAATTTAGCCTTTGGAAAGTTTGCCTTAGGGGGATTCAAGGTTAACCCGTTGATGCACCCAAAAGGGTTAAGCATTCAAAGGTTAACCGAGATCAAATCAAATTCGCCTTTTGAGAATTTTCGCCTTTGGGAAGTTCGCCTTAGGAGGATTCAAGATTAACCTGTTGATGCACCCAAAAGGGTTAAGCATTCAAAGGTTAACCGATACTAAATCAAATTCGCCTCTTGAGAAATTTCACCTTTGAGAAGTTCGCCTTAGAAGGATTCAAGGTCAACCCATTGATGCACCCACAAGGTTCAGCATTCAAAGGTTAATCACAATCAATTATTAGAGATTCCAACATAAAATAGAAGGTGCAAAACGACATAGGTTGGGACAAACAAGTATAAATTTTGTTTCAAATCTATCTAAGCAAAAAAAAAAAAAAAAAAAACAAAGGGAATTATGCACAAAAATAAATAAGAAAAAAAAAGAGAGAGGAGCGCCCAAAGAAAAAAAAACAACCAAAAAAAAACAAAGGGACAAGAAGAAAAAAAAAACGCAGCAAGACGACGCGGGATGAAGAATTGAGGGTGAAACTACCTTCAAGTGTTGCTATGCCAAATTATTAGCAATGAAGTGCTCTTCTGCTTTTGAATTATCAAGCTGCTTCTCAATTATCAGGGTGGACAGTCGCTGACTTCTTTGTTTCTGCCTCTGCCAGCAGCATGGGGAAAGAGAAAGAGAAAGAGAAAGAGAAAGAGAAAAGGGAGAGAGGAAAAGGAGAGATGGAAGAGAGTTTTGTGGAAAAAAAAAATATATGTAGGGCATTGTTTTTAAATTGAGAAAAGATACTCAATTACGTTAGCAAACCTTTATATTTTGGGCAAGGGAAATAAATATTTTAAAGATTGCATCCTGCAAAATCACACCAAATATTATGCAGAGCCTACCAAAAAAAATATAATCGAGACTTCAGTCATGCTTGAACACCATGGTTGCGTGCGTGACCTAGTCTCGAGGGGGCATTTGTAGACTGTAAATTTTTATGGACCAACCAAGAGCCGCCATGTGGAATAAATAAACACTTTTATTGTGGCCAATTACAGCATGCCACATGTTAAATTAAATATTTAACGGAAATGTATTGTGACCAATTAAAAAGTGCCACATGGCATAAATAATGCAGAAAATAAATGATTATTCCTTTCAATAGATACGAGAAGGAAAACCCCAACTCCGACTTATCAAAAGGGAGTGAACCCCCTCATTCAAGGGTCGACATTTTTTTAGAAGAATTCTCAAGAGCTCAAGACTTTTCTCTGGCAAAAGACAACAAGCACTCCAAACACGTGTTGTCTACGCGCGGAGATTACATTCATCTCTTGATAGAGATTAAGCCTCTTAGGCCCTCTCTCAAAATCAAATTTATTCAAGACTATCCAAGGAGATTGAATCAGATGATTTATTATACTTGTTCTTGTAACAATTATACAGAGATTGAACTCATTCTGAGATTGAAATATAAAAATTCACTTTGTTGCTCAATTTCTTGTCTAATTGGTTGCAGGCTCGAAATTGAGCAACAAAGTGAATTTTTATATTTATATCAAAGATGATCTACTCTGAGGTTTTTTTTTTGGTTTGAAATCTAATGTAATGAATTAAAACCTAATGCTAAGGATGAAAAATGAAAGATTTTGAAGACCCCAAATGCTCTGCTTTCGAACTCCCTTAAAACGCAGCCCCCTAGAACGCTACCAGCCCCTTAAGCGCCCTTCATTCATTGCTTCCATAACTCATCTGTAACCGACGGGTTATGATTGTGATGATGATTGAGTGAATGAGGGAAGAGAGAGAGACGCCATGGCTGTGTGTAAGAGCACCATGCTCTGTTCTTTGTTCGGGTTTTGTTGGGCTGAAAACTGAGAGGCAAAAGAAAGGTCAGGGGATCGGTAACAATGAATGAGGCAATAAATATTGATGAGAAATGAAAGGGGAGAGAGAGAGAGATTGAGTAACGGTTCTGGTGGGGAAGATGAAGAGCCCGCTGCTGCTCTGTTCATGGCCCTATTTTTAGGGTCTGGGGATCGAAATTAGGAAGAAGAAGGAGAGGGGATGGGAGGGGGGTTGTTGCGTCTGGGCTCACATGCGAGGCACGTGTGAGAACAAAACGAAGGCAAGTTGGGTTGGGGCATGCCTGGGCTTGGGAATGGGCCTGAAAAGGCGCCCAACCTGGAGGGTGAGGGAGAGAGAATAAGGGGAACAAAGAGATTGGGCTGTGGACTGGCCAAACGAGCTCGCCTGGGCTCTTTTTTTTTTCTCCTTCTTCCTTGTTCTCTTCAATCTAATCCAACCCTTGCACTTGTTGCAAATTTTTCCAAAATTTTCAATTCCTACAAAATGAACAAAAATATTATTAAAATTCTAATTAACCAAGTATTTGGAGCAAATATTAGGTAATAAAAGGGTCTAATATATCATAATTTATGGTTTAACAAATATCTCCACATCTAAATTTTGCTCGTGCTCGAGTAAAACAA
Source organism: Selenicereus undatus (assembly GCA_017589665.1). Taxonomy (NCBI): domain Eukaryota; kingdom Viridiplantae; phylum Streptophyta; class Magnoliopsida; order Caryophyllales; family Cactaceae; genus Selenicereus; species Selenicereus undatus. The sequence goes on from JACYFF010031955.1 coordinate 95,247,181, forward strand.
AACTAAAAATCCTAGAAAATATACCCTAACTCACTTTTGTATGAATCACCGTTGCACTTAGCACGAGTAACAAGCCCTTTAAACCCCTAGGTTACCCCTGGTGGACGAGTAAGGTCTCGTGAGGGTTTGCAGAAGATGTACCCACAAAATCTGTAAAAGAAAGACATAAATCAAAAAAGGAAAAGAGAGACAAAAACAGAAAAACAGTTTGGATTTACAAACATAAATATACAAGGGAGAAGATTGTGCACATTCTAACTAACTAAATCACCCATGTAGCAAAGATAGTGGTCTACATATAAACAGAATGCACTCATCAAGACTCTCTACTTTATAGATGACATAAAAGCACTAACTTTTCACCCCACTATATATCAAAACTTTGAATTTATCCTAGTGCTCGTGTGCAAGTGTATCATCATCCCAGGGCTTAGGTTTACTAAAATCAAACTCAATCCCACTTGACTGACATAAACTTTGTTATTGATTTAATAACATAGGAAGCAAGCTTTCCCAATAGCAATATTGCCTCATAGGGTAACACCCGGTAGCACATGCCTAAAAGGGTAACGCCAGGTAGCACATGCCTCAAAGGGATACTTGTCATTCCAAATTTTATTTCATTTCCTTCGCTTTTCTTTTTATTTTTTTGTTCATTCTTTTTGCCTTTTTTGTCAGAATGCAAACAAAAACCAAAGTAATCGTATCAAAGATAAGTGGGAGAGCTAGTCATGGAAGACTAAGACCTTAAGATAATGATGATGGTATAAATAAGGATGTAATTAATGAACAATTGGGGTTAGAATTAGAGCTTAAAATGACACACTAAGGACGAAGACCTCTCATGCACATCATGCTTACATAGAAGCTAATAGTCATAGTATAGGGAATTTAAGCTAATCAGAATAGTACTAGGCTTTCCCAAAAACAAAACAATTTTTTTTTTGAATTTTCAAAATTTTTTAAATTTTTATTCTTTTTTTTCATTCAATCTCAATTCTTTTCAAAAAAATTTTAAATGTGGTTTCCCCACCCCCATATCTAAGTCTCACAATGTCCTAATTGGGAATGGAAAGAAACAAACAAAAAAAAACTAAAAAGAAAAACAAATATACAAAAAGAAGACTAAGACTCAAAAGGAAAGAAAAAGGATATACTCGAAAATTCAAACGGAAAAAAATAAAAATAAAATAAGGCAACAAAAATATACAAAACAAAAAAAAACAAAACAAAAAGAGAAGAAAAAGAGGAACGTTTATACTAGGTCCGATGCAAAAGTACACCTAAGCTATAGCCACGTGATGTATGCTGAGATAGAGGCTTATGGAGCATCAACCACTTCATTGCAAATTGAAACTTGTTACTTAAATCAAAACTCATCAGCGCACGAAGTAGCTTATCAAACAAGCAAGCACAACTCTCTATAAAATAAAGACCATGAACATTGATGCCAAATAGAGTACATTCATAACATCAATGCAACACAAGTAAGAGCTAGCCCACTTCAATTTGTCAAACTATTGGGCCCAATTAGAAATCAGATAGAAGTACTCATAATTAGCCAGTAAATATGTCATCGGCCTAGAAATGGGATCGTCATGAATGAGCACTCTATGCAAACTAGTAGGTGCAAAGTCCACAAGTCTATTAAGTCCAATATGCATATGAGGCTGGTCTAAAGCAAAATTCTTAGTGGCAATGTTCTCAGACTCAACAAATTCAGACTTGCAAGATTCAAAGATTAGGTTAGCCTAGATGGGGTCAAACGAAAAAAATTCATATTCAACACATAAACCCTCATTAAAACTTTCATTGTCATCAAACCCACATGCAAAAGATTCATATTCTATAGAAAGAATATCATCATTAAATTCCAATTTAGTGGGTTCAATTACCTCCTCGCATGACTGCTATAAAATATTTTCTTTTGACTCATCTATCTCATGATGCTCAATGTCAGACTTGATGCTCATATCTAACACACTAGGGTCCTTAAAGTCTTCACCCACATCAAACTCACAAAAGTTGTTCAAAGTGGTGGGTGGGTTAGAGGAAATTAGGATATCATCAGTGACATCCTTAGGTGAGCTAGCGTGGAGCGCAAGGTCTTGTGATAGAGACATAGGGAGGTCACTCATTTGTTCTCGACTAGGCAAAGGTATGTCTTCATTTAAGTTAGGCCTAGATTGATAAGAGGGCTCAAAATGATTACAAAGACTAACTATACGTGTAGGAGATCCGGAACTAGAGTCGGGCTCACTATAATTCCCCCCACTATGACTGAAACAGTGAGAATATTTAGTCATTCTATTTTTCATGACCTCTAACATTCTATCAGTCATGTCACTTATCTTCTTTTCCACACTTGCACAAGTAGCATCAACATAAGCACAATATGGGCAATAACATGCATCATGATCAGAAGACTCACAATAATCGCATAAAATAGAAGGCATAGAAGGTGAAATGGGTCATATGAGTTCATAAAATGGTCATGGTGGGAAGGATTAGCATGAAAAATAGACTCGTCATGAGTTGGGTACCTAAAATTTTTGTTAGCTCGGTCAAACACATAGGTATCCCAAGCTAATTTTTCAAAGAAATCCCAAATTTCATCTTGAGTTTTAGTTAATAATCCTAGTACACCTTTAGGGTAAATAGACTCAACATAACCCTAAGATGCAGAATTCAAACCCACAGCGATGACCTCACAAATTTTCCATTTTGCAAAGTTTTAGTTCGATTAAGCACGATAATCATTAAGTCGTGATAAATATATCCAGAAAGGTTCATGCTCATATTGTGAAAAATTGAAGACTGACATTCTTGAAACTCTCTTTTTAATTTTAAGAATTTTTAATTTTTTGGATTTTTAAATTTATAGTATTTTTTTAAAGGTTTGTTTTCTATTATTGAATAAAAGGAAAAACAATAAACTAATGACTAAAACTAAAACAAGACCCTAAATAATTAAGTTAACAAAATAAACTAACAAAAAGAAAATCATATGACCAAAAGAAAAGAAATACCAAAAACACTCACACACCAAAAAGTAACCTAATACAAAAAAATAGAAAAGAAGCACACACACACACAAAGCATGTACTCCATTTTCTTTTTATGATATAGTTTTTGGGATTTTTTATTTTTCTATTTTTTTTTCTTTTCTTTTAAAAAAACACAAAACAAAATCAAAAGGGGAATAAACCCTAAAAACAATACACAAATAGAAAATGACCAAATCTAAAACAAAAACACAGCCACAAACAAACTAAAAGAAAATTAGAAAATACACTACACCTAAACAACCAAATTCTAAAAAAAAAATTAAAACAGAAAATAAGACTCCTAAAATCAGAACTAGATATATAGAAAATTCTTCACAATCACAAGGGATATAAGTATATTTTTTCTAATTTTTTTATGTTCCCAAACAATGCAGAAAAATGCAAACAGGAAATTAATTTTAAAAATCAAAGCAAAATCTACACAATTATAACAATTCCAGAAAAATTCACGCAAAATCTAAAAAAAATGAAGAATCTAGGGAAAATATCATAACAAACAAATTCACCCCAGAAGTACCCCAATACTTGAAACAGATTCTGGAAATGGGAACACTACTTTATTCTTTTTGCGTTTATGATTTTGCTCTTGTTTTTTTTCCGCACAAAAACTAAACCAATTAGAATTGTTTTTTTCAGTAGGGAAATAATCAAGGCACATAAAAATCAAATTAACAAAAAAAAAAACAAAATCAAAATCTAACTCAAAGCATAAAAACGATAGAATCTAAACTAAAATCAAAAATATTCAAACGAAAATGACTCAAACAACTAAATTACAACTTGACTACGCAACCCAATTTCACAACGCCATCCCCGGCAACAGCACTAAAAACATGTTGTATTTTCCCCCAAGTATACGGTTGTCGTTATAGTGATTACGAATGTCGTCCTCAAGAATGGTTTATGAGATTAAATTGCATTAGAAGATCAAGTTTTCTTCGCTAAAATGAACTAAGGAAAACGACCCATTGCAATTTTATTGAACTGTCTTTGCAAGAAATTAGACATAACAACTAAGGATCATTTCAAACAGTGGTACTAAAAGGGTAGTGGGATACCAGAAAGTAACAACATAATCAGCCCAACAGTCAAAGAAAATTCCCCAATAAACACCCCAGACACACCAGACCACTTCGAGGCTCAAAGTTGACAGCAAGAAATCGTAAAACACTTGGAAAAGGAAAGAACAAGGGATGAACATAACACCAGGAGGCACTCAAATGCGTCCTTGAACTCAACGTGATTCGAATATTATTCCAAATACCCAATTGCCTAGGCAACTCACGACCTCTTTGTGCATAATCAACGAGATTCGAATTCAACAAAGTACAACAAACTTGAACCGAAACTTGAATATTATTCCAAGTCTCAAACGTAAACATGAAATCAACAACCCAAAAAAAAGGATCTAGTCTGAGTTTTTTTATTTTTTTGAAATCTAATGTAATGAATTACAACCTAAAGCTGAGAACGAAAAATGAAAGATTTTGAGGACCCCCAATGCGCTGTATTCGAACTCCCTTAAATCACAACCCCCTAGAACGTCGCCAGCCCCTTAAGCGCCCTTCATTCATTGCTTCCATAACTCATCTGTAACCGACGGGGTATGATTGTGATGATGATGGAGTGAATGAGGGAAGAGGGAAATACGCCATAGCTGTGTGTGGGAGCATCGTGCTCTGTTCTTTGTTCGAGTTCTATTGGGCTGAAAACCAAGAGGAAGAAGAAAGGCCAGGGGATCGGTAATGACAAATAAGGCAATAAATATTGATGAGAATTGAAAGAGGAGAGGGAGAGAAATTGAGCAACGGTTATGGTGAGGAAGATGAAGAGACTACTGCTACCCTATTCGTGGCCCCATTTTTCGAGTCTAGGGGTTGAAATCAGGAAGAAGAAGGAGAGGGCATGGGAGGGCAGCTATTGTGTCTCAACTCACGTGCGTGGCATGAAGGGCAAGATGGGTTAGGGCACGCCTAGGCTCTTTTTTTTTTTTCCTTCTTCCTTGTTTTCTTCAATCTGATCCAACCCCTGCACTGGTTGCTTATTTTTTTCATATTTTTCAATTCCTACAAAATCAACAAAAATATCATTAAAATTCTAATTAACCAATTATTCCGAGCAAATACTAGGTAATAAAAGGGCATAATTTATCATAATTTGTGGTTTAACATAATCATAGATGAAAAATTTACACTTTTAACACAAATCCATCATTTGTTCAATCCACCTTGCCGAAAAACCCTCTTTTTCACAACCTATTGTAGAAAGGCCTATTGTACTCAATTGTACATATTAACCATATCGAGTTTAAGCGCACAAGTTCCTTGCTTACCCTTATTCTTCCGCTTCGTATACTAAAAGACCTCAAAGGCCTCAAGAGTGTTATCAGTAATTTCATATTTTGGAACAAATGTGCTTTGCTGTTTTGAAATGAGAAAGGGAAGAAATGTTTTAAGATAGTTAGCAATGGTCTTTGAAATTATTTTGTAAAGCAAGCATCAATGAAAATGTTATCATTTATATCAACACAAGTTGATTTAAACATTTTAAACCGACCTATGCTAGTATAATGTCAATGCTTTCTTCATATAATAGCTTCTTCTTTTTTTGGGGGGGGGGGGGAGTAGATGCGAGTAGTTCATCTATGAACTAATCGATACATGAGTACATAAGATGAGATTTTCCTTGTACAAAAATCCAACCAAATCTTTTCCCTATGTCCCTCTAGATTGCCATAGAATCCACCCTTACTTGCATTCCTTTCACTTGAGTCCAAAAGTAAAGCCTAAATGGATTACATAAAAAAAACTCAGGTTCTCTAAAACTAAGTCAAAATCACTAAGAAAGCAAATTAAATTGAATGTCTTGGAAACAATCGAGAGACAATCAGATTTTAGGATGGCCATCTCAAAGCCAAGCCATTGGGTGATCTTCACACCATAGTAGGTCGCCCCACACTATATAATTTAGGTCGTGGATCTTGCTCTAACTCTCCTCACTACTATTGTTGCATTGACATGTCCTTTATTATCCATAACAATTATTGTCGAGCCCATCTACCAATGTTCATATATGGAGGAGGCCTCTATACGTTTACTTTGCATAAACCACTGTAAGGGGGTTGTCAAGCATTTGGCTTGTAAACCTTCCCTCTCTAAGGCTAATTTCACCACTTATTCATTTCATTAACGTTCTCCAAAAGTTTCTTCGCCTGTTCCTGGGGGGTTATGCAAGGTGTATTTTTATCATTAAAAATCAACTTAACATTTCTTAATGTCCCCCGCTTGTTGGGCAAGAACTAGGTCTTCATTACAAAAGTAGACCAACATGCATTTCACCTCATCACATAGGAGGATAGCGTGGATGTCATCTTTCTCATCTTTATTACATTGGTTGCACATAGGGTTCTCTTTCACACGGTGATAATGTAATGTCTCACTAATAGAAGGGTTGTGGGAGTAGATCTGCCAAAGAAAGTGATTGAGTTTTATTACAACCTTGATTTCCAATAGCTTAAGCCAAATTTCATCAGAAGAACCCCTAGTTATCATGAGACAAACCTTTGCTCAAAGAGATAATAGCTATATGTCATAGGATGACTCTTAACTCAAACTCAACTCTTGGATGGTTTATAAATGAGCCCTCAAGGGGTTTATATAACCCTCCACCTTATTAATAGATGGTCAAGACTAATTTGGCGACTAATATTAAGCCTATAGAATTCTCCAAACAAGTATCAAAAATATTTATAAGCCTAGAACATTGTGGAATATTTGAGTATATATTATAGAATATTTTAGCACAACCTAGAAATTTCAAGAGTCCTTCAGAGGACCAACACCTTTATCCAAGGCTTTGGAATGGTTTGGTAGATTTCAATGCTCGTAAAAGGCTTTAGAGTATTCTAGAATGTTTCTTGACTATCCGTAAGCTTATGAAGTGTTCTAGAGGATCATTCTAGAAGGCTTTATGACTATCTTGGAGGTCTTGAAATGTTTTAGGAGGCTCTAGAAAGCCTATAACATTATCTGTAACCTAGTCCATCAACACCCTCATTGCCTTTAGATCCTCGTATGGGCGATTCCCGAATTACCTTGCACCTATGAAGTGTCCTTTTCATCAGCTGGGCTAGTGTACCACCTGACCAGAGCGTGTCACGCCTATATGCTTGGCATGTTGGCCCTTTGTACGCATGCACCCTATGTCATATTTTTTAATGATGGATCATTTCCTTCTTGGTGCTAATTTCTTAGGTGGAGTTGGTGGCATGACACTCTTAGGCCCCCTATCTCTCTTAAAGACAACCAAGAAACCCACCTCCCCATTCTTTGTGAATCGAAGGGCAAATAGCATCCTTTCATTCTCAACCACACATATTTTGGGTATTGCACAAGTTTACCCTTGTCATGAGGAGCAATATGTTACGTAGGGCACTATGAGCTCCTTTGCCACATCGAGGAAGTTCATTTCTAAATAGAATTTATGATCATTAAGATAAGTGATAGTTATGTCGACCTTACCTCTCCATTGCCTAATTTGGACAATAGCACCCCAATTCGCTTTATAGATCAAAACGCTTTTCAAGTTAACTCCGTTGATGTAGCCCTTCTCGTTTTGGTACGACATGGCAATCTCATCAATGTGCTCATTCTCCATATGCACACTATCTGCTCTAGTGTACACCATAGGTTGGACCTTCTTGTCCTTAACTTTTGTTGTCATATACATGCAGCCACGAGGTTGTTTCCCACCTTTGTTCAGATGGCACTTAGGAGCAGACAATCTTATTTTTCTCCTCTTGCCTCTCTTCATCAATGATAAGAGCGACAAGCTTGCTTCGTTTTGGGAACTCGAAGACATGATGAGGCCTGCTGCATAAAAAGCATGAAATCTTCTTGGAAGACTTACCTTTCGTGTTGTTGCGTTTGTTTCTCAGTGCTTGGTCCCTTTTGGGAGAGTCGTCTCTATCACCCTCATCATTTCCATCTTTATAGGCCTTGAGCCTTCGAGGATCCCTTATTAAACCCAAACAAGGACTCCACAATGGCAATCATTATGGCGAGATCTTGCACCCAAGCCTCTTGAGCTTTATCTTAGCCCCATCTATTAAGGCCATCGAGGAAGGAGAAGAGTACGCCCTACTTCGTTGTTCTTAGAATCTCCAAGAGTAGCTCTTGAAACTCGCTAAAATGCTTTTGAAGTTGACCTTCCTCGTGCTGAAGGTGTTCAGTCATGGCCCTAGCCTCATATTCAACATCCTCCAAATAAAACGTTTTCTTAAGTTCATCCCAAGTGTTAATGGGATTGACTCTTTCTTTATGTCTTCACACCTACAACGCTACTGCACAGAGTTTATGGCACTTTGCATCTTCCCTTGAAGATCCTCCTTGAACTCAAGTTCCTTGATGCGTTTTTCCATGTCATCGACCCTGCTCGTTAGGGAGGACACGATGGCGTCGATATCCCCTGAGGCTTTCCTCCATGAAGACAAGTGGGTCGTTCTTCTCCTTGCCCTTATCACCACCTTGTTGGCTGTCGGTGGAAGCCTCACTTATGCCAAACATCATCTCTCCCAAACTCTGGTAATACCAACTGTTACGACTATCTTGAAGGTTCTAGAACGATCTAGAAGGCTCCAAAAACTTGGCCTATGAGATATAGCTTAGCATCCATCTTAGTAAAGAGTTTCCCTATCAAGTTGATATGGTTCGCTTAACAATTAGCAAGGGCACGTTTTTTTTATTGGGTGAAATGCAAGAAACAACCGTGAATTCATCTATATGTAAACTGATCTAAGTCTTGCTATGTCTTGATTTAAAAATTATATTATCATGTATCAAATTGAAAAAAGATGATATAATTGAATAATTATATTCATGTATTAAATTGAAAAAATATGATATAATTGAATATTGGATGGGTAAAGTTACCTTATTGGCCATAAGTGCATATTTTTTCTTATACTCATAAAATTAGTCAACTCGTACATCTTCAAGGATACAATTGATTTGATTAGGGTGTCAATTGTATTCGTGGGATACCAAAGGTTCATAATCGTTGTTAGTCATGATTATTGAAAATTTGGATATTTAAATAATATACTAATTTAGGATAAAGTAAGACACTTTTTTAAGTATCCTGTAGCAAGACATGTATCATCACCATATAGCTTTATTTTTTGGGGTTTTCTTTTCTTTTTGGGATTGAAAAAAATAACATTTATATTATCTAATCTCCCAATACTTGGATGTTATACTTGGTAAGTAGTGAGTGCGACCCATTTATTGATATACATATGTGTATGTAATGTATATGTATATACGTATATACGTATATGTGGTTGCATTGACACACACATATACATATATCTCACATATATGTCATAGCATTCTTCTCATTTGTTATTAGGCGATTAAAATATATGTGATATATATGTAATATTTCCTGTAATATCTTGCCATTATTTTCGGTAGATTGGCAACCGAATACCTCTTCTTTAAATCTTCCCAAATCTCACGAGCCGTGTCTATATAGGCCACATTAAGACGTAGCTTAGGATCGATCACATTGAGGAGCCAGGAACAGAGCATGGAATTGGCCACGTCCCACGCGTCTGCTTCTGAAAAACCTTGACCGGCTGATTTTTCGGGTCGTTTTAGAGTTCCTTCAATGAACCCTAACTTGTTCTTTGCCCTCAATGCAGTCCAAACGGCTCTCTGCCATAGGTCATAGTTCTTTCCGTCAAAAATTACTGCAGTTATTAAGATTCCAGGACCCTCTGATGGGTGGAGATAATATGGTGAATGTGCTTCAATGATGAAGTTCTTCGTGCCTTTCTCTGCCATGGATGACGCTTACAATCACCTTGAATTATCCTGGCTCTGATACCATGAAAAATTACAAACAATGTAGATAGATAATTAGGGAGAGATTGAACAGAATTGTTATTCAGGGAAATCAACAGTTAGAAGGCTTCGATTTGAATGAAACATTTGCACCTGTCGCCAAAATGGTTAGTGTGCGTTGTTTTCTCTCACTCGCCGTTGCTAGGGGATGGGAGTTACACCAATTGGATGTTAATAATGCCTTTTTACATGGAGATCTATATGAAGAAGTTTATATGACCTTACCTCCAGGTTTCCATTCCTTTGATCCTAACAAGCTATGCAGACTTCAAAAATCTCTTTATGGACTACGACAAGAACCACGACAATGGTTTGCCAAGTTGTCCTCCAAATTACCGGATTACGGTTTTGTGAGATCATATGCAGATTATTCTTTATTCACCTACAAGAAAGGTGAGACCTACATGGCCTTGCTTATATATATCGATGATTTGGTGCTAACGGGGAACAATCCTCAGGTGTGTGCACAATTCAAGAAATATTTGAATAATTGTTTTCAAATTAAAGATTTGGGTCCTTTGAAATATTTTTTGGGCATTGAAGTGGCTAAAGGGCCACGAGGGCTATTTCTTTGTCAAATAAAATATGCCCTAGAAATTATTGAGGAGTGTGGATTGCTCGGTACTAAACCAATAGAGTTTCCAATGGAAACGAATAACAAGTTAGCCTTGGCTAGTGGACCAAAACTAAGTGATGCTACACGATATAGGCGTCTCGTTGGCAGACTTATATATCTTACAATCACGTGGCCAGAACTATGTTATGCGGTTCATGTCCTATCACAATTTATGCATGAGCCAAGGGAAGAACATATGGAAGCTGCTCGACGGGTTCTACGGTACCTGAAAGGGGTACCATGCCAAGGTTTGTTACTAAAAAGCGATTCTGATTTGAGGGTCTATGCTTACTGCGATGCAGACTAGGGCGCATGTCCTCTCACCCGACGATCTCTAAGTGGTTACTATATTACTATTGGAGGATCGCCTGTCTCTTGGAAGACAAAGAAACAAAGCACTGTCTCCAGATCCTCAGCAGAAGCTGAGTATCGTGCCATGGCAAATGCTACTAGTGAGTTAATATGGATTAAATCGTTCCTTGCCTCTCTCTGGGTGTTCTTGGATAAGCCTATGAAGCTTTATTGTGATAATCAGGCCGCATTGCATATTGCTAAGAATCCAGTTTTTCATGAGGGAACAAAGCATATTGAAATTGATTGTCACTTTGTTCGGGACTGCCTCCTTTCGGGAGATCTTGAGACTACTTATGTTCCTTCCAAATATCAAGTTGCGGATATCTTCACCAAACCGCTTGGAAAGCAACAATTTCAGGTTCTTACAGGAAAGTTGGGCATCGTAAATCCTCACGCTCCAACTTGAGGGGGAGTATTAGGCAATTAAAATATATGTGATATATATTTAATATTTTCTGTAATATCTTGCCATTATTTTCGGTGTCATAGGCGGAAAGTTAGGGATGTGATATCTCCGTATTCTAGGCATGTATGAGCTGTATATATTGGCTGGTAATCACGAACCATAGAGAGCAGAGGTGAATAACAATTCTGTTCAATCTCTCCCTAATTATCTATCTACATTGTTTGTAATTTTTCATTTGTATAGCATGCATGAAAGGGTCTTAACTATGGATTATAAATCTTCTATCTAGGGTAGGTATATATAAGTTGATCTTGAGCGCAAGGAGAGACAAAGGTAAATGTTCAGGAGCTAACTCAATTAAAAGCTTAAGATGATGGTTGAAGGCTCAAGAATTAGTTTTTTTACTCTAACACGCCCTCTCACTCGAATATCCTGTGGGATTGAAATGTAAATGCCGCAAAGGCCCCTCCATATCTTGCACAATAAATATGGGTGTTGTTGAGGTTTAAACTTGAGACCACTTACTCAGAAAGGTTCTGATACCCCGTGAGGTTTTGCAAATAACTGGCTCACCTAATCTGGGAGTTAAACACTAATAAATATAACATAATAATACAAGAGAAAATGACATAGCTGTCATTTTCGTCTATCTCACCCCTCAATATGCACAGAAAGAGAACGGATGGACATATTAGCTTTCAAAAAAAGAAAACTTACTAATAGACAACTATTGCATAAAAATATCATATAACTCAAGCTTAGTGTGCACATATCAAATGACAAGGTCGCCTGAGCAGCATGCTCACGAACAAAATGGTAATCCAAGACAATATGCTTGCTACACTCATGATACACTGTAACACTACAAAAATTTATCATTATTAACATGAAAAGAAAAAAAAAACATTGTCGTCATCATCATGTGTGCACTTACAAGAGAGGGCTCAATTTTGTTGAGATGTTGGGCTTGTAGTACTAAAAGTTAAGCGGCCAATATTGGTGGAATGCTTAGAACTTGAGATTATGGATAATACCACCATTTAATTATTTTGACTAGATAATTAGTTCATTACAATGTACCACGTTGAAAATTGCTAGTATTAATTATAATACATTCACTTTGCCATTCCTAAATCTTTGTGCCATAAGAAGGGTGCTTAATCTTATATTCAAGACTCCCTATAAATGTCAAATCTCTTCCTCACTTTGCCACAAATCATCTATTGTTTATTACACACACCTTCTCTCTCTCTCTCTCTCTCTCTCTCTCTCTCTCTCTCTCTCTCTCTTTCTCTCCCAATTGAGCAAAATTAATGGAATGTCGGGCTTTACCCATGTTAGTGAAGGATCGAGCAACATGGTTGTAGTAAACCTTTTATTGCATTTGTGGCTTCGTTGTTAAGCTTGTGTGGGCCTACTTGTCTTTTACCTTGGGCACTTGAAGCTTTAGATCGCTTTAGCTGAATTTGAAAAAACAATCGGGCAAGTTAACGTACAGTATGATGGGTATGCCCTTATGGTTAAATCGTTTTACTAAAACCTTATGGCTAATGAAGTGTAATGAAATAATTGTTTTAATTGTTTTGTCACATTAACAGTGGACCTTCTTACTTACACTATACGTTGATCAACAAAGTTTGGGTTTCCCAATCGATCCAAGTATGCGCATATATGTTCAGTGATCGTAATAGAGATTAAGCTGTCTCTTACTGTTAAATGTTTTACTAATGGAAGGTTAGTCTAATAATGTCGGGTGCCACCATAAGATAATTAAGGGAGCAAAAGTTTTGCCTCAGCTTTATGAATAAAATGAATTTAATTATGCATTGAATTATTTTACTGTATAACTTCATCTTGTACTAGGCTCGTTTAGCTTACTATTTTTGTGCTTCCTATTTTCGGGTTCATCTAAAAAGGGGTTCAAGTATTGGGAGAGATCACACATAAAAGATATAGGCTGACTATTTATAATGTTAATTATTTATATAATACACGACGTATAATAATGGCTCTATCGAACTATCCAATCGAAATGAAATGATTAGTTCCTTGTTGCCTCTTTTCTTATTAGAACCAATGTTATTGTTCATAGTATGAGCCTTGTGTTGCCTCTTTGGTGACACGACGTAGCGCACTCGGCTTTGTAAAAAGATATTTCTAAAAGTAATGCTTCAAAAATATCAGGGTGTTACCAATGGTATTAGAGCCTTAAGTTTACAAGAGAAGAATAGAATATCGAATAAAATAAGTAGCTATAAGATTTAGTAGGCACAACACACTGGTATGGGTATTACACTACTATTATATGATACTATGTATTTTATATTGTTTTAGCTTTGCATGGCTACCACAACTTTATAGATTTACATGTATGCATCTAGATGTTAAAATGGATATAGTATGACCTTTGAAGTTTATGGTTTTTGATGAATTGATGGGTTGCATGTTTATGGATGTTGAGCTTCTTTGAATGAAGTTAGAAGTGTATATACATAGATATACGGGATGCATGAAAAGTGCATTTGAGGAACTGTTTGAAGGCTCTACTAAGTTGCTTGGATCATGAAAAGTCTAGCAAGATGATGTCCACAATGTCATAATTATATGTAAGAATATATGTTTATGTGTAGGATGATAAAGAATAAAGTGTAGACATTTTAAATTTTTTGAAACATTTTATGGTATCGATGAGTATTATTTGGGTGGGAAGTCTACAAGTCCTGCAAGTTCTTTAATATGAGTGATGACAGTTCTTGTTGCTATTTTATTTGGAGACAATATACAAATAAGGGAATAATTAAGGATGGGGAATATGTATACCTAATGATTTTGAGATTACATGAGTTATTGTATATGTGCATATACTATGATATAAATAGTTAATAATGCTTGTTCAAGCTATGTGACTTAGTGGGAATACATATATGTATGTATAAATAGATTTCTAGTAGTTTTACATGCTACATGGGTTAAATAACAAAGACACGACATCAATATAAGGTGTAATTATGATTGTCTTGATCACTTGGGAAGGGCATATTATGCAACACGTTAAAAAAATTTGAAGAGTTTGTGGGATGACTGTTTTGTGAATTTTTGGGATGAGACCTGATTATCCAAGACATAGTCAATCAAGGCTTCCAAGACGCTAAAAAAAAGGTCTAAAGGGTTCGATAGTTTGGGGACAAGATATCCTTTGGGGTTGCATTCAATTTTGAATTATATGGGATATATGACGAGTTAAGTGAATATGTGTTTATTATAATTAACTGTTTGATCGTTTTGGGGGAAACATAGAAATATTTAAGCCATATGAAATTATGTTTATATTTGATTATAGTTGATAGTTATTTACTTACGATAAGAGTGGGATGCTTACAAGAAAGTGTGTGTGCATGAAATTCTAAAACATTTTATAGATTTTTGGCAGCATGATATATTCATTTTGGGTAGTTCTCATTTGATAGTCTTATGTGGCAATATATTTTGCTATTTTGCATTATTGAGACCCTATGCTAGTTTATATTGATCCATAGTTTATTAAAATTATGTATATTTGCTGACCTTTTGGAATTCATAGTTCATCAAATGATTGATAGTTCATTGAGAAGATATTCTTTTGAGGTTGGATTCTTGGATTAATATATGTATGTGAAATTATTTGTATATTTGATTGTGGCTAATAGCCATTTACTTATGATAAAAGTAATAAGAGGTGTTAAGTCATGATATACTATTTATATAAGTGCCAATATATTATTTATATAAGTGCCAATATAGAGTAAATGTTTACTTCCTAATGTGAAGGTATGTATGTGATTATATATATGGTTTCGTTGTCACCTTGGCTAATTTTACTTACATACTAGGAAATATAGATAACTGTCAAGACAAAATTTAAGGTTGAAAAATACGTATAATAATTAGAATGTTATATGAGATATCGTATATACATGGGTAATAGTATAAGGGGAATTATAGCGTTACTTGATATCAAGGAAACTATAAATATAGTTGTGTTCCTTGTTTATGAGTTAAATAGTAGAAGTTGTATATTCTCGTGAAGTGTAATTTCGATTGTTTTGATGGAACTAGATAGAGATTAGAGAGTCTGTAATATAACTGGATCATCTTTAAATTTTGGGGGTATGTTACCTAAGGAAGAGTCAATTGTGACCCAAAATCAAAAGGAGATCTCAATTACGTATTAATTTCAGAGTATGGAGAGGTGTATCAAAACATATGACAACATGGATGGGTTTAGAGACTTTTTTTTAATGGCAAGGTTTGATTGGAGAATTTGATAATGGGTAGCAGTTTCGAGGACAAAATGTTCTCTAAGAGGGGAATGACGTAATACCCTAAAAATTTATCATTATTAACATGAAAAGGAGGAAAAAAAAAACATTGCTGTCATCATCATGTGTGCACTTACAAGAGAGGGCTAAATTTTGTTGAGATGTTGGGCTCGTAGTACCAAAAGTTGAGCGGTCAATATTGGTGGGAATGCCTAGAACTTGAGATCATGGAGAATGTCACCATTTAATTATTTTGACTAGGTAATTAGTTGATTACAATGCACCACATTGGAAATTTGCTAGTATTAATTATAATACATTCACCTTGCCATTCCTAAATCTTTGTGCCATAAGAAGGGGGCTTAATCTTACATTCAAGACTCCCTATAAATACCAAATCTCTTCCTCACTTTGCACACATCATCTATTGTTTATTACACACACACACACACACACACACACACACAGTGTCTCTCTCTCCCCCCCCCCCCTCTCTCTTTCTCCCCCTATTGAGCACAATTAATGGAATAGTAGGGTTTTACCCATGTTAGTGAAGGATCGAGTAACATGGTTTTAGTTAACCTATTATTGCCTTTGTGGCTTTGTTGTTAAGCTTTTGTGGGCCTACTTGTCATTTATCTAGGGCACATGAAGCTTTAGATCGCTTCAGCTGAATTTCTGAAAACAATTGTCCAAGTTAAGGTACAGTATAATGGTTATGCCCTCATGATTATGTCGTTTTGCTAAATCCTTATGGCTAATGAAGTGTAACATGAAACAATTGTTGTAATTGTTTTGCCACATTAACAGTGGACCTCCTAACTTCTCTACTATGCGTTGATCAACAAAGTTTGGGCTTCCCGATCGGTCCAAGTATGCGCATATATGTTCATTGATCGTAATGGAGATTAAGTCTCTTACTGTTAAATGTTTTACTAATGAGAGGTTAGTTTAATAATGTCGGGTGCCGCCACAAGCTAATTAAAGGAGCAAATTTTTTAACTCAGTTTGACGAATAAAATGAATTTAATTATGCACTGAATTATTTTACTGTATAAAGTCATCTTGTACTAGGCTCAGTTGGGTTATTGTTTTGGTGTTTTGTAGTTTCAAGTTCATCTAAAAAGTTCAAGTGTTGGGAGAGATCACAGTAAAAGATATAGGCTCACTATTTACAATGTTAATTATTTATATAATACACGACTTATAGTAATGGCTCTATCGAACTATCTAATCGAAATAAAATGATTAGTTCATTGTTGCCTCTTTTCTTATTACAACCAACCTTATTGTTCATAGTATGAACCTTATGTCACCTCTTAGCAGCCACAACGTAACACGCTCGGCTTCATAAAAATTTATTTCTAAAAGTAATTCTCTGAAAATGTAGGAGCGTTACATGCATAGAATTGGTCGTAAGGTAAGTGGAACTGATGTTGTCACTCAGGAATTAATTTATATTCTTAAAGTGAAAATTCTAACTTGACATTCAAAAAGAAATGCACATAAAAGGCGAAAGCTACACATCAATTGATTACCTTTGGAAGAATTAGAGCACTCCCAGCCCAAAATTATCCCATGGAACGCAGGTCCATAGTGCCACTTGTCCAATTATTATTGCGGGCTAAAAGTAATGGCAAGTGGGGTGGAACTTTGCCCAGTCCACCACGTTCCATGACTCGGGCCAAACTTTTTTATTTTTTAATATATTTTTACTTTTTTCTTTCTTTTTTGGTAATATATAATTTTTATATGATTAGAAAAAGGGGTTGTATTTTATAAGTTAGGTCCATGATAAATATTTTCATTAGATGATTCAAATTGGTGTTCTATAGGTTGGAAAACTGATGGAATACAAGTTCTAAAAAATTGAAATTTTTGTCGATGTGGCAAGCTTGAGTTCCACAAGAAATGGAACTATGATTAGGAATGCTTCTATAAGAAATGAAACACCTCTTATTTCATCTCTGACTTCACTTGATGATGCTCACCTACTTTGAATCTCAATCAAGTCAATGTTTCTATTTTCAAATTAGATGGCATAATTGATGTGGTTGTTACAGTCTTAAAGAATGTGTTCACATAATTTATCTAAATCTTTCAAATGGTTTTCCACAACTAAGGACATGTTTATTTTAACTTATTATAAGTACCTATCATCAACACTCGACACATTTCAGCACAATTCAGCATTATTCAGCACAATGTTGTACAAATCAACACAATTCAGCACTTATAAAAGTACTTGATTGATCATATTGTAATTAAATCCAAATCACCTATCATTTTTCAATAATTGAACTTCTTGTACAAATAATATAAACAGGTCTATTATTGTTATTTAAAATTAATTGAAAATTGAAAAAAAAATTACATTATGTTACGAAATAAAATACTTCACACTTTTAAGGGCAACATTAAAAAAATAATACTATTATATTTGTAAAATAAATATTATTTGATGAATTAGTATATTATATACATACATCATTATGTTCTTATATCAAATCTTTACCCTATCTCTTGATTTAAAAATTTTACCCTATCTTGTTCTCTTTCTAATAACCCACTAACCCCACTATTTACTACACCATCTACCAATAATGTTGACTTCTAATTTGTTAAAAAAATCCAAAATATATGTTGTAAGTATTTCTAATTATAATTATTTTTAAAATTAAACTAATTTTGTAAACCATTGCTAAGGATATAAAAAAAATATTGTGTTAATAAAAACAACTATATACTCAACATATATTTGAAAATTATATGTATATTGTACATATCATTTAAAAAAAAGTCATTTAAAATTTAGTTTACAATAACAATTGCATATAAAATACAACTTATTGTGAAATGATTACATTCTACCACAACATATATAAACATGTATTTACAAGTGCTCATTTTGGATGTTTGACAATTACACAACTATATAAATATATTTCTGTACTTAATTACAATTAAAGCCTAATTATATAAACTCATTCAACACTATTCAACATGTTTTGGTGTAATTCAATATAGTTCATGAGCATGTTTCAGTAATAAACACCAATAAATATTTATCATAAGTCAAAAAGTACATGCCATAAAATGATAGGTTTAAGTATGAGTTCATTCTTTTATTTCTAAAATAAGCGAGACAGAGGCTTACTTATATGAAGGAACCTCCTGATGATGAAAGGGTATGCAAATTCCAACTTATGTCTATTCTTGGACTGATGATTGAATTTTCTAGCTTGCGAGTTGAGAGTTTTAAGAAGTTTACTTATTGGTCCACTCCGTCGAGACTCCACTGTAAATTTGACCTTGACTTTGTAGTCCATTATCCTCAACCTGACTATCTATTGGGCCGGCAACTTGGTGACCTTATGGGCCCAAACAAATTAAATTGACTAATTGGGCTGGCCATATAACCAATATATATTTATTTTACAATAGGGCATTATTATTTTTTCGAGTGCTTTTAAGCATCAACTAGGGATGGTAATGGTTTTGGGAGCTGATCCAAACCTGTTAGATCAAATCGAAATTAAAGCGTTTGCGTCCAATAAAATGGGACCCTATGGGTGTTAAGTGGGTCTATGTTCGAGTGGTTGTGGGTCTCGTCTGAGTCTGGGTTTGAAAAATTATGACTCAAATCCGACCCAAGACCTGCTTAAGATCGGCTAATTTTTTTTTATTTTTTGAAAATGTAAAAAATTTACTAAATTCTAAGTTTAAGTAATTAAAATCTTTCGAGTTTAGCTGCCTTACATTGCCCACTTCCTCACATTCATTATCACTACTTCTGGTCCTCAATCTCTCTTTGCTCATTCGCTTACTCGCATCTATCATTTTCTCATACCCACTTGATCCAAATCTCTTGGTTTGAAGGTACATTGTTTTTATATTGAATGTCATATCTTTTAAATCCAATTCTTTTTCATTAGAATTTGGGAATTCATGTTGGGATATGGAAAAAGAATAAAAAAATCCATTGTAAACATTCTTTTATTTGAAAAATGGTCAGGACCCAATAGGAACTCATTGACTCGTTAGATCCATAGGGTCTATGTCTGAATTTGAGTCCCATTTTTCAAGACCTAACGGATCTAAAGTGAATTTAGGCCAGATCCAAATAAGTAAATAAGTCTGAGTTTAATAGATCTGACTCAAACTTAATCCATTACCATCTATAGCATCAACAAATGTCCCCTATTCTGACGTTTAGTGCATCCTTACCGAAGACTTAAAATTGCTACTCTTGGAAGAGAGAGAAAGAGAGAGAGAGAGAGAGACAAATGAAGGTGAAGAAACAGCAAA
Source organism: Selenicereus undatus (assembly GCA_017589665.1). Taxonomy (NCBI): domain Eukaryota; kingdom Viridiplantae; phylum Streptophyta; class Magnoliopsida; order Caryophyllales; family Cactaceae; genus Selenicereus; species Selenicereus undatus. Next base: position 95,267,136 of record JACYFF010031955.1, read on the forward strand.
AATGATTCAAGGAGTGAGAAAGAGAAAGTACTAAAGAGACTTCATATGTATGAGGTGTGCATAGCTTATATTATACATCTAGGTCCAATGAACCCAACTCTATGGGAATAAAGGAGTTTTGGGAAAAAATAAAAATATATATATATGGGGGCCACTGTTTTTTTTTAGAGTTGAGTGCATTACACCCAGTTGTATGATTTAATTTGGAATAAGGTATTCAAGTTGTTTGTCATATCACAAAAGTGTCCATATCACAAAAGTATTCATATCGAAATACTATTGACTTGACTATAACTACTTTTTTTATTCTCTTACTACACCTAAAAAGATAGATTGAATAAGATATCGAAAAAAATTAATGTACAATAAAGCATAATAGAAAAATTGATAAAACTTGCATGTTATTATAAAACTAAAAAGTAAAGTAGAATATAATTAAACAAAACGTATATCTATTAATGTATCTTAGAAGTAAAATATGACAATTTGTTCATATAAAAAAAATGTTAAAGGCAAGAATCATAAGTCACAATGTTAAGTTCAAAATTTAGAAAGTTTTAAAGGTTGATTCTAAACTAATCCCTCTTACTCTAAAACTAAATTTTTGGACTAGACTAGCAGCAAATTAACGAGTCGTACACAGACTTTTTCAAGAGGCTTTCAGGCACAGGCGTATCGTTATCGCAAATATGATTTATACTTGTCAACTTATCTTAAATACTTATTATCAGCGTTCAACATTTATAAATACTTATCAATATTTATCAACACTTATCAATATTCATCAGCTTTGATCAACAAATAAGACACTTATGATAAGTTAAAAAGAATGCAGCCTAAAGACATGAAAGAATAGAAGTTCTAAGCATAAGAAAAGGGGATGAATGTGTACCAAATTAGATTCTTGACATAAAAATTGCAGGTTTGGCTCCTCTGAATTCTGAAGTTCACCCTTAAACTGTAAGTTTGTGGTTGATTGAGTCACACATTGACGTTTCACTAGAAACACAACCCAATGGCCTTATTTGAAGAGCAACTCCAATCGAAGGAATGCTTTCCCTGGTTGGGCCCTGTGGTATGTTCTATTTCCTTTTAGCGCTCTTTCCGGGATGGCTGGAGCGCGAGTGGAATGCTTGTCCGATCCTCCCTGAGTTCTATCTTTGCTTGTCTTGTTATGATTTTTCTTTTGTTTTTTGTTTTTTCCCCTTTAAGTGGTTAGAAAAAGGTTGTATGTTATAAAGTGGATTCACGACGAATATCTTACTGGATGACGCAAGTTGGAGTTCCATAAATTGGAGATGCAAACACATGCAAGTTCCAAAAAATAAAACTTTTGATGATGTGGAGTGGTGGAGCTCTAAAATTTGAAATGTGGCTAGAGATGCTCTAACTAGCAAATAAACTTGTTAAAATACATCTTAAAATCTCTTGAATTAGTGAAAACACCCCCAACCCCCCTAGTCTCTTTTCATGTTTGTCCCTCCCTCCTTTCTCTCTATACAGGGACCAAACTTCCAACATGGTCCATAGTCATGTTACAAGTTCCTTATCTTCTACATCTTTCTGGCAAATCAAAAAGCAAAAAATAAAAATCAACAGTTATTCTCAATCTGAAGGAGGCCAAACTCATTCTCACAATCAAAGGATGGCCAAAATCTTCACCATATGTATTCTGTAGGCCAAAAAAAAAAGAAAAAAGAAATGGTTAGCTAATTTCCCCCTCTCTCCAACAAAAAGTTCGGAAACATTTTTTTTCTTTTTTAGGGCAAATTTGATTTTTGATTTGATTTTCATTTGTATTTCAGATTGAATTAAGTTTTTTTTTATGCTTTTGAATTGGGCATTGATCCTTTTGGTTTCGGTTTCGGCTTTAAAGAAAACAGAAAAGAAATTGATTCTTTCGCACACATCAATATTTTTCTCCTATATCCCCCACTGTCGGATACAATATGGAAATTACCCAGACTGCTATAAAATAGTTCAAAGACCAATTAGTGGGCATATTCACTAAAATTAGTTGTTTTAGTAATGATTAGTTATTTTACTAGCTGTTGTCGATTTTACTAGCGATTAGCTGTGACCCACTAGTGGTTAATGGTCAGTGGTTAGTGGTTAACTATTTAACTAGCGATTTAAAATAAATGTGTTTGGTAAATGTAGCTGCTGAAATAAAAGATTTATGTAAAATCACTAAAAATTGTACAATAAATAAAGGTTTTTTAGTAAATAAAAGAAAAAATTTGTAATTTGCAATGCAACCACTAGGTGGAAGTTCTTAAAAGTTACTTTAATTAGCTTTTGAAAAATACTACACAACCCTTTAACCACTACCTCATCCACTAATTTACTGAACACTTTTAAGTAGTGGTCTATAATATTTTGATCACTACAAACTACTGACCTCTACTTCAACCTCTATTATCGAACACAATTATCATATAATGATCACAGGGGAACTGACTATCATGCTTTTCGCACACGGCAATATTTTTTTAACCTATTCGGCGTCTTTGTTCTCCCACACCCCCCCCCCCCCAAAAAAAACAGTGGATGTACATTGCATTGTACGTCTAAATATATAGTATAATCTATCTGTTAGGATTTGGTCTAAAAATTACTTAACCCAGTTCATTTTATGTGATTAAGTTGGTCTAATTACATGGTTTTTAATTGTCCTTGAGCATCTGAGAGATGATAGTTCATGATTGGGGCAGAGAAACCAGCAACAAAATGTTCAGCAGCTCATTTTGTATCAAGCGTGACCCACAACAGCTGAATCTAGCTCTTCCAGTGTTGATCTGCGTTGACCAAGCAGTCTGCTCCATGGTGGACCCAAGGCCCTGTCCATGGACCATAGGCCTGCATAACCTGTTGGGCTCCTTTTTTCAATAGTTTTTAGCTATTACTGCTAGACTTAACGTCAGATATTATTGTTGAGCTTGTAAGTGCTTAAGGGCATTTATCTCCATCAAATTTATACACTGTTATCATCTTTTTTTGAGTCTTTAGTCTTTACGTGGATAAATTATGATTCAACTTTGTTACACTCCTCCTTTACTATGGGAGTTTCAATTTGGGCTCTCTATAACAAGAGCGTTTTGCATAGGCATTTGTGTGGCTGTTGTCCCACCATATGCAACGTTTAATGGACAACTTTGTGGTGTCTTTGGCATTTGAGAGTGTCTCTCGACTTTTGACCATTTTGTTATGAAACGTTTGTGACTCATTTGCCTCTTTTATTCCACATTTAGGTCGAGTGAGAGTTATGAGGGTTTTATTTCTTTGATTTTGCTGCCAGTTTAAGACATTCACTCTCTTTTGTAGTGATCTCTTTTGACTTATCTTTGAGATCATTTTGTATTGATTCATATCATAGTGAATCTTTATGCCATTGTTGTCACTTATGATTTTTCTTCCGATTTGGGTTTCTACATCAAAATATTGCGCACACCACTGTCGTCTTGATCTTGCTTTAATTTTCTCTAGTATTCACACCCTTCTATACTTCCGCTTATACACACTCTATTTATTTTTAACTATGTTTCATAACTAGGGCTGTCAAATAGGTCAAGTCGAGTCGGGTTCATATTCGGGTCAAAATTAAACGGATTATAGACCCCCCGACCTAAACCTGACCTGTTTAATAAATGGGTTGAAAAATCCAACCTAAAACCATTTAATTATTAAACGGGTCAACCTAATTCTGATAAAATTATCCGGTTAATTTAAGTGGGTCAGAATCAAGTACCCGTTTTCCTGTCTACCCGTTTAACCCACTTAATTTCTAAACAACCTGCACAAGTTCATGGGCATGTTTGACACCCATAGCAACAATCAACCTGCAAGGCTGCAATATTCATGGGGTATGTCAACCTGTAATTAATGGGAATGCCAACCTGCTTATATATTTACAAGCCATTCACAATGACTAAATTAATACCCAAAGTTTCAAGTTCAACATCAAAAGTTCAACAAACATGTCAAACACCCAAATCAAGCACAAGCCAACAAGTCGATGTTCAAAAGTTATTACATCACCAAATTCATAAATTCAAACTTCAAATGAATAGAGCATAGATTCTAGTTAACCAAAGCTGAGTTTTGTCCAAATCCATTGCCAGCTGCACTCTTTGATTGATCTTCACCATCTTCATTATCATGTAAGTTCATTTTCATGACATCTCCACAAAGCCCCTCTAAATTGACTTGAGGTGGCATGAGTGCTAATTTAAATAAAACACACAAAGCACACAAAATCATATTAGGAAAATTAAGTTAAAACCATATGAAACCAAAAAATGAGGCAAAAGAGAAATCAAACCATCACCTTGGCCAAATAACCAATCTCTAAGACAAATAACAGCTTCCACTATATCTGGCTTTAAAGAGTTGCGAAAAGCACCAAGCATGCTACCACCAACGCTAAACGCAGACTTGGATGCAACGGTAGACAATGGGATGGTAAGAATATCACGACTCATTTTTGAAAGTAAAGGATATCGATCTTGATTCATTTTTCAATACCCAAGAACATCAAAAACTTCAACACCGGGCAACTTATTTTCTTCCAAATACATCTCCAACTCTGACTTGGAAACCAACTCAAACTCATTACTTGAATATTGATCAAAGTTCTAAACATTAAAATAAAATCATTTAGGTAAAATTAAAGCAAACAGGCAACTAAAGCATAAATAAAACCAGCAACTGAACTTGAAAAACTAGAGCTTAATGAACAAAACAACAACAATTACTAAAAGAACAAGTGACTTTAAAAAAAAAAAACACTAAAACAGCAAGGCAGAACATAGCAGCAAGCAAAACAAGTTACCAAAACCAAACCAATTAGAAACCCCAAAATAACATCTCAGCAAACTGAACCCCAATTAGAAACATATAAGTGAATTTATAACATCTCAGTAGCAAAATAACACCTAAAACCCGGGAAAAAAAAAACAAACTGAACTTGAAAACCAGAACATATCAACAAGCAAAACTAATATCAAAACAGGAGCTGTTGATTTTGGCCCAAAAAAAAAAAACCAACAAGGGGATAGCTAAAATAAATAAAAAGCAACTACATGAACAACTAATATTGAAAGAAACCATATTCATACCTCCATGAATTAATCAGATCGCGATTCCACACATTCAAAGTGGCTTGAGCATTGCTAGAAGTTGGATTAGAAGATGTAGACGACCCCTTAGAGCTCTTGGCGTACTCACCATTTGTATTTAAAGATGTCCAACAATCAGAAGTAAACGCAACTCTGACAGGGAAAGACTCCAGAAGCATTTAAGTTTTTCTTTTTCCCTAGCAAAGAACTGAATGACATCACTTCTGGTCATGTTCCTTGACACAAATTTAACATCAGGATTCAAATATGTGAACATATCCCTCACCTCATCATATTCAACAAATTGGAATGGCAATTCGTTGACAACAGAAACAGCTAACAAGTGACGAAACTCATTAGAGTCAAGTCCAAGATGCCTACTTCCTAAAGAACCAGAATGGCTCTCTAAGAGAAGTTGGCCTATATCTCTAACATTCCTTCTTTTAAAATTGCCCAAGTGCCTTTTTAAATTGCCAATTCCATATTTGCTATCTCCGGGATAAGCTTGGACACATTTTTTGCATTTACAAAACAAGTTACCCTCTTCATCAGGAGGAATGAACTCATAATGTTCCCACATACTAGAAGTTAATTTCCTTTTGTGTTTTGGAGGCTTACCAACACCACCAGCAGTAGCTTGAGGCTTGTATGCCCCTGTTCAAATTGTGGTAGGCCTCTTGGCTTCCTTACTATAAACTCTAGCACTGAATCTTCATAATTTGGCGCCATTTCTATTCGCATTTTGAAAAAAAAAAATAGTTGCAATTAGCATACACTCATCTACATTTCAAAATCAAATAGGACCTTGAAAAAGAGAAGCAAGATAGTGGGTGAATGACCTTACTGATGATGGTTGTAGAATGAAGGCCTTTAACCTGCAATTGGCAATTTCTGTCAGCTTCAAAGAACAAAGAGAGCAAGACAGTCATATCGATAAAGAGCAACATCAACAAAGAGAGGCAGAGCAAGAGAAAGAGGGCAAGATAGTAAGTTCTAAAGAACAAAAACCGATGAGATCGACATTCCCACAACAAATCACAAGCAATTTCAGACTTCAATCTAAAGAACGAACAAATCACAAGCAATTTCAAACTTCAATCTCCCCAAAAAAATCACAAATTTGTGGATCGACATTCCCACAACAAATAACTTCAAAAATCATAAGCAATTTCAGATGTTCCCACAACAAATAACTTGAAAAATCACAAGCAATTTTAGACAAATGAGATTGATGTGCCCACAATAGTAAAAGCTTGAAAATCAAAGCAAAAATCCATCACAAAAAACTAGATTGTACCTTGGTTGTCGACTCTTGGTGCTGAGGTTGTAATAGTTGTCGACTTGGACCACGGGCTGTCACTGCTGTGGAGGCGTGGGGCACTGGAGCCTCTGAGAGTTTGGGAGATTGAGAGTTTAAGAGTGTGAGTGAGAGACTGAGAGTTTGAGAGAGAGAATTGAGAGTTGAGTACTGCGAGAGTCTGAGAGTTCGAGAGAGAGACTTGAGACTTGAGAGGTCTGTCGTCTGCGTTTAGGGCTTTAGGCTATGAGCAATTGAGCGAGACTGCGAGAGTTTGAGAGAGAGACTGAATGTTTGAAGTAAAGGTTTGAGGTTTTCTTACTTTCTTATATAGCTACGGTTTAAATGGTCAAATGGTCATTTTACTCAGTTAGGGTTTTTCGGTTCCTCGAAATGAAAAATTCTAGTTCCCTCTTAAATAAACGGATTGAATGGGTTAAACATGTTAGAATTGAACGGGTTAAACGAGTTGACCTATTAACCTGTTTAATTAAACGGGTTAAATAGGTAATTTTTTGTGTCGAAAATCTCAACCTGAACATAACCGGTTTAATTAAACGGGTTAGTCATGTCGACCGATTTAATTAAATGGATTGAAAATCTTTATCCAAACCCGCCTAATTACATGTTCGGTTTGGATCGGAAATCGTGTCGGGTCAGTTTTTGACAGCCCTATTCATAACAAGTGGTATCAGAGCCGGGTCTTCATATCATCTGGGTTTTAAGCATCTTGTTGAAGAATGTTCTCCATTGATATTGAGAATTAAGAAGTTCGGTTACAAGATCATTTGGCCTTTCTTCATTTCTAGGCTTTTGGTCCAAAGAGAAGCTTGCTAGAATGTGGCCCAAAAAAATTACTTAACCCAATTCATTTTATGTGATTAAGGTGATCCAATTACATGGTTTTAATTGGACTTGGAGCACGTGAGAATGATAGCTCATGATTGGGCAAGAGAATCAAGAAATAAAAGGTTCAGCAGCTCATTTTGTGTCGGACACGGCCCATTTCTAACACAAGTTAGCTAAACTCTTCCAGTGTTGACCCGCGTCAACCAAGCAACAGGACTAGTTTTGAACCACGAATTTGCTCCACGGTCGGTCCATGGCCCTGTCCACAGACAGTGGGCCTACATAACCTATTGGGCTCCCACTTTTAGTAGTGTTTCGGCTATTACTACTGGGCTTAATGGGAGATATTATTGCTGAGTTTGCTAGTGTTCAAGGGCATTTATCTCCATCAAATTTATGCATCATTGTCATCCTTAAATTATGATTCAACTTTTGGCCTCTCATCCTTTACTATGGGAGTTTTAATTTGGATCCTCCATAAAAAAGACGTTTGTTACAGATATTTGGTGTGATTATTGTCCCACCATATACAGCTTTTAGTGGGTAACTTTTTAACATCTTTGACATTTGAGGACGCCTCTCGGCACTACTCTCCTTTGGCAATTTTGTTATGAGGTGGTGGTGAATCATTTGCCTTCTTTATTCCACATTTAGGTCGAGTGAGAGTTATAAAAGTTTTATTTCTTTGATCCTATTATCAGCTTAAGATCTTCACTTGCTTTTGTATTTATGTCTTTTGACTTACCTTTGCTATTATTTTGCATTCACTCATATTATAGTAGACTTTTGTGCTATTGTTGTTGCCGGTAGTTTTATCCCGATTTGGGCTTTCACATAAAAATATTGTGTCCACCATTATTCTCTTGATCTTGCTTTAATTTTCTCAAGTATCTACATCCTTCCATACTTTAGCACTCGATTTATTATTAAGTATTTTCCTAACACTATCCAATTAGAACATTTGAATCAAAACACATAATTACAGACTGGCTGCCGGAAAATAATTTGGTTACTGCATTCGTTGAATGTCGACGAAAGAAATACCTACCATCAGCACTATAGCAATCTTTGGCCAAAATAAAATCATGCAAAGGCTGACTCTACTGTTTCAAAGACCGTAGGACGCCATAATGATTTCTTAACGCAAAGTATCCTGTCGCTGCTTCTAGCATTGTTGAACAGAATCATCCATTTTCGAGACTTGGCAATGCCCTGCACAACACTGATTGTTTCGGCATCATCGATAACTATCAACTTTCCTCCTGGTCTTAGGATTCTATCCACTTCCGCCATTACCGTAACAAAGCTGCTGCACCTGTTACCACAAAATTCTTCCGTTATTCTTACGAATATGACATGTCATAGTTACAGCAGCGACCTAGGGCATCGCCACACTTGAACTAGGTTTGACTCCCCCTCTTGGGTCTTTTTTGGGTGGGGGGGGGGGGGGGGAGAGAAGACCGGGGCTGATCAGTAGAACCTAAATTCCTTCTTCCCCAGTTCCACAAGAAGCAGAGTCCATTATATACGGTCAATTTAGACCAAAATTAGAACTATCCAACTCGAATCCAAATCCAAATCCACACACCTCAGCAATCTTAACTCTCTTCGAATAAGAATAAAGGGAAAGAAAGACACGCAGAGAAGGAGAGAGAGAAGCGAGGGGGCCAATTTCGCCACACTTAGCTGCTCATTTCTTCTTTTACTATGGGTGGATCTTTTTTGAATCTACATTGGCCTCTCTATGACTTGATAGGTGAGGCTATATACATTTTCACCTCTCCCACACTGTCAGTAGGCATGACTTCAAGGCATTGGCTTGGTTCTACTGGGAAGTTCAGTTCTGTAAATTAGCTTAGATACAATGGCAGAATACGCACCTTTGTCGAAGATCAGCAAAGAGATGATCTGCATGAAGAAGATCATAAGTCCTAGGGTAGGTATTGAACGATTCACACCAGTCATGGTATATTCCGAATAAGCCCCGTTCATATATGAGCGGAAGCGTGTTTGTGGAATCAATTGGAACTACATTCATAACCCAGACTTGTAAGTCCTTCAATGCTGCAGCAAATCTGAGAAAGACGGGAAATGTAACCAACACAGCAATATGAGTAATGATATTATGCAGGATTGGGGGGAAAAAAAACTTCAAAGTTATCACAGCTTTGCCATGATCTGTCCCACGCAATCCCATGAACTGCATGCACTAATACTGACGGCCAATTCATACAACAAAAGCAGACAATGCATATTATATTCACAGCAAGCAATTCAGACCACCCAAAAAAAAAAAAAAAACAGCTGATTCATCATGTCCAAAGAAGCTGAAATTTTCATGCCATATGCGTTCATTTTAATGAACAAGCCCAGAATAACTTGTTACCAATTCCTAAGATAATAATGCACATTCATTTTAACGCGAGCAACCCAGGGATTTTTAGCATTAGTTGAGGATCATCTCAGATCGTCAACACCCTGTCAACGCAGTCTTAAAGTTGCTTGACATCTAAACGGAGACATAGATATCAACAAACTCCCAGTGTGGGTCCCGCTTTCGTGGGGTTGGAGACATAGATATCACTGATCCTAATTACTTATCATCTTTCACTCAGCTCATAGCCCCGTACACGTTTCAAAAGGCCACAGCAAGTGTTAAAGGCAATGTCGCTTAAGCTCAGCTACAAGTGACACGTCTAACATGAAGACATACAATAGCATAGAGAAGCGTATATTTTCCGGGAAAATGGCATGTATTTTGGTGTAAAATGAAAAGTCAAGATTGGGCACCAACACTACTCAAGCGCTGTACTTAATGAAAAGCCCAAACAACAAAGGGGCACAATTCACCCATAGTTTAGTTCTAGTAACCATAATGGACAGCAAGAGTTACCAGGATTTTTTATCTTTGGGGTAAGGGACCAAAGAATGATTCAACCTCCATGAATCGATGTAGAGGACCTTTTAGCCTGAGCAACTAGCTATATGAAGCACATAAACTTGTCAAGGTCCTGTGCTACATTTCATACATCAATGCAAGACGAACACAATTGAACAAAGATTGGAAAAGGTTCGGAAAGTACGAAGAGTCTAGGACAGACATGTCAAACACACTAAGACAACTAAGTCAACCATGTCCACTGAGTCAACAATGCAATGGGAATTTTCATTTCTTATATTTTTAGTATACCAAAAAACACATACGTAAACTTTGTAGTTCGAACTTGGTGAATATATATTACTGTATTTAATATTGTTTTTTCTTATTTTGCGTTTCTTGGAAACTTAATACTCTACTAAAAGTGTATTTTGTATGATGAGCTATAGTTATGGGTTTCAAGAGTATAATTAGTTTGTAAATTTGCTGTCCAACAGCTAGAATTCATCACATTTTCATTGTATTTTTTTAAAAATTGCGAAAAAAATATTACATTACTGGTTGAGGATAAATATATTAGTAATACTTTTAACATTTTGTGACATTGACAATTTTAAGATTACTTGAATATATTTTAGTACTTGTCTCTTCTCTAAGTTGATGGCTCACGTGTTCACAGCATGCATGGATGAGTAGCCTTTTCTATGCCCATGCATCATAGGCAGCTACCAAGACAACCTATGTTCTTGACATGGAAAACGCCTTTTTTTGTTTCGGGGGTTGGGGGGGAGAATAGCTAGTAGAGAAAGGCTTACCCTCCATAAACAGCTCTCATGTCCATTACATTTCTCACAGAAGGCCAGTCAATCTCAACATGATTTATGTATGATTCAGAAACAAAATGTTTCCAGCACTCATAGTCATCAATGAAATCTTTTGGTGCTGATTTTCCGTAAACTCCGACCTCAGAATCCTTTAACCAGTAAGGTGGTTCCTCCAACCTTGATGGCCAAAGTACTGGCCACTGAGACCCACGGTCTGATGCAATCTCTGGGAGCTTGTGGATGCAGGCTTTCATTGTTATATTCCTGAACAAGATATGATCGCCACAAGAAAGTTAGCAAAAAGCGACACAAAAATAAGGCAGTGCAGATATCACAATGTTCACCAAAAATGTTCTATTCCTGAACATTTAAAGTTCGCTTCTCATAATAGGTAAATGCAATGAAAGACAAACTAAAGAAACATCCTATGACAGTTCAAAATGACTCCTCAAAATAGCTAGAAGAGGTTCTTCTGATGTTTCAAAATAAGGAGAATCTCGTGGTTCCACCTGCAATTTCCTTTTTTTGGGTGGGGAGGGAGGGAGGGGAGGGGTACCATGAAAGCATCCCTACCCCTGCAAACAAATTTCAGAGATGTTTTGGCAGATGGAGATAAATGCAAATTAAAAAAGTTTATATTTTGCTTTCTTCATCTGCAATCCAAAGCTGATAAATGCACCAAAAGGGGGAAAATGATTTTTTTTTTTAAATTATAGGTCTCTTGGAGCCTAAATTATAGGTCTCTTGGAGCCAACCTCGCTCTCTGCTCATGAAGGTAAGGTTGTTAAGTTGTTTGCATCTAAATCTTCCCAAACCCTACTCAAGATGCACATTAGGAGGTACGGTGATGGTGTTGTAATTCAAGGCTGAATATATATTGCCTTTAACAAATTTTTCAACCGTCCAGAAAGTCAACAGGTTTTCTGGAGATTCTGTCTCCAGAAACTTGCAGGAATCTGCATAAACCTTTGTTAACACAGACAAGCGATGTTTGCTCTAATGCTGAGTTACCAAACACTGAAATCCAAATTTCTTAATATAGTCAAATGCATGGAAAATTACCAGACTACATCTGGATCATCAGATTCTTCACAAAGAGGAGGATCATTTTGTGGTCGACTTTGATAGCAATCATTAGATGTAGTCTTTGTAAACAATGCTGTAGCTTTCCGATTTAAGTTATCCCTTGAAATTTTTACAAGTTCCCAGCATATTGACTTCGTCAGTCTGTACATTTCTGTATTGATATTTTTAAAAGAAAAGAAAAAGAAAAAAAAAGAAGATTCATTAGGGATCCAGTAAGTTTATGGATGAGAAAATCAAGCACAAATTTTAACTGATTAAATTACATGGAAAACACCTTCCCAAATGCCTACATCCGCGTCATTTTTCCGATAGACAGGAGTAGCAGACCAGACAAAGTAGCCACCAGGTCGCAAGACACGATTCAGTTCCAAAAGGAGCTTACCACCTAGAACATGTTACAACCAAAAAGTTACAACTCAGATTTTACCAGAGCAGTTTAATGTTTTACAGGGGTACTGGTAATTACCTTCAATATGCCACGGGACTCTGCAACGAGAACAATGGACAATATCAAAAACCTTGCTGGGGAAAGGTAACCTTTTGGTACCCATGACACCAGATATAGCTGGTATGCCCCGCTCCAGGGCAAACTGTACTTGTGCTTCATGCTCATCTTTGGGAGCCATGGACATCGTCAGCACATCTTTATCAAAAAGATAACCACCAAAACTGGCGACACCACATCCAACATCTAATATTACTCGGGTCCGCTTCCCCCAGGCAATTTCAGGAATGGCCTGATTCCATCAGATATACATAACTTTAGAGCAATTGACAAGGATGTATGCGTTATACAGACACACGCACACATAAAAACAATATTCGGAGAACTGAAGCTTGATGAATGAGGGAAGTCTTGCTTAAAGACGTTTTGCAAAGGAATCACAAAAAAAACAATGAAATTGCAAACTAAACCAGAAATCCAAACAAAGAAATAAAACAAATTTAGTAACAATGTTTTTGAAAACAGCAAAATTCTAAATCAAAGCTATCATGAAATGGATTCATCATTATGCGACAATAAATTAATCTACATTATTTGTCAGCGACACCATATCAACATTAGAGTTTACCATGCATAACCCCACAAAAAAAAAGAAAAAAAGAAAAAATTGAACTTCTAGGTCCCTCTATTGCTCTACAATCTTAAAAGTTCATGTGTAGGGGGAACAGAAACTTATATTTGTTGGTTCAAGTATCAACCATTTCCCTATTCATCCGCAGCAAACAGAGCACGATTTTTGTCATAGCCCAGACTCCGAAGGCATAAAGGCAACATGAAACTCCAGAATTACGCTTTGTCGAGTCTAGCGTTTGTTAGATACCTTGTTCTAGAATCAGCAGTACAATCTGAGTTCAGTAGATAGCAAACTAGACTAAGAAAGCAAGGAAACACAGCAGAGTGGAAGTCCAACCTGTTGAATCAGATCAATGTAATGTGGAGCACCATGTGGGAATTGAGTCCCGCCACCCGGGAAAATAATAAATTGGCCAGAAACTTTCACCCAGTTTTGGCGTCCCTTATACTGAGCCAGCTGGGTGTGAGGTACATTAGAGAACCATATCTGCATGAACCAGCAAGTAAAAGTACAATGAAATGGCATGCTATGATCAGTTGTTTTTTACATTAGCAACTTTATTTTCATCAATTTTCATTTTTTTCCTCCCTATTTCAGTAGCATACAATACCTTATCCCTGCTTTTAGGCCATTTAACTGGTGATCTATACCTTTCAGGGAGAGGGACAAGACAGGTGGGAGGTTCATCAGGGCAGTGCCTCTCACGATGCTCATAGTGCTTGGTACTACGGAGTCTTTCAATAGCTTTAATATTATCAAGACAAGGAATATAATCTGGCCCCGCACTAGTATTACAAAGTTTCCAGCTATAGCTTTGTTTCTCAGATAACGGAACACCTTGTGATTCTTTCTCCTTTTCAGACTCAACTGATTGAGTTGGCCAATTATTAAGTTCCGTTGATGTTTCAATCTGTGCCTCTGTATTGCCCTTTGATGAACTCTGTAATGCATTTTCTGTGGAGGCCTTTTCTGAATCCTCAGTTTCATTTTGTCCAACTTTCTCTAGACTAAGACTAGGATTTTCCACTCTGCCTTGTTCCATTTCATTCACAGTCTCATTGCTAATAGGTATCTCTGAAGTCTTGTTTCCAAGATATCTTGAGCTTCCATCAAAATCCATTCCCTGGTTTGGTACTTCATTTGTTGCATTCTTGTCCATTTCATCTAGCTGGACTTCATTTGTTGCATTCTTCTCTAATTCATCTTGCTGGACTTCGACAGGACTGACAACAGGTACAGATATCGTTGGACCATCGGTCGTTTTATAGGCTCCGTCATCTCGGGTTATTTCCCCATTGTCGTCAGGGACAACATTATTAGACTTCTCCTGAGTCATGTTGCCTGTCTTAATGTCATGAGGATCAACTTCATCACTCTTCACTTTACTTTTCTCATCACTGGAAATAACCTTCTCATTGTCATCAGAACCATCCGTAGCCACCTGCTGTTCCTGGCCCTTATCACTTACATTTTGTGATTCCTCAGAGGACATATTTCCATCTTCTCGGGCACCAATAATTTGCTGAAAGGATGTCCTTGCATTCTGTAATGGGCTAACGGATGATGACACTATCATCCATCCTGCAACCAAACAAAGACAGACAAAACCAACAATAGCAATGGCTGACCAGTTGCTAGATGAATTCCTTACATCAATCCGTGTATACCTTGCTGTAGCCATACTGACCACAACAGACAATCCCTTATCTGAACACGGTTATGATCCTAAGAAGAACAGCAACATAAAATCCAAGAACAAAATCAGAACATTTTCAAATACAGAAAATGAAGCACAATCTTGGGTTCTAAATTTGAGCAGAGAATGAATAACACCCAATAACACTGCAATGAAGTATTAATACAGCCAAGTAACAACAAACCATGTACAAGGCCTAAACAGGGAAGTGATAGTAGTTCAATTACCACCATTACAGTTGCCAGTTCCAGGAAAATACTCAAGTTTGACACCATAAGAACATGAACGAAGTTCTCCAATGGCTGGCACCTTGTAAATATTTGCATTTATGACTTTCAATTTAATAATGCTTTTTTGTTACCCAAAAATGTTTTTTATCTTGGGATCATACATTGTTTGCGAGAGAATTAAATTATATAATTGAATTAAGTTTGGAGGGACATTTCTCCCCGTACATTCCAGAGAGAGAAAGTGATATCTTATCTTTTCTTTTTTGTTACCTTTTTTGGTTACACATGCCCAGATCATGACCCAAGAACACCTCTGCAGTGGTACAATAACAATAACTCCTCCTCTTAGTCTGGATCCTACTTTCACAGAATTTGAAAAGATATAGTCTCACAACACAAATCTATTGACGAGAGATATCATATACTTGAACTAATACTGGAGTATCATATAACAGAACCATTTAACAAGATTATGCAACGCTTGTAGAAATACGAACTATAAAGCAAAGGGAACAGATGAAACAGCAACGAATGCGACATTCTGAAGATCATCATAATTCATGAGAGAGAGGGGGGGGGGGGGGTTTACCCAATGGAGGATGTGGTAACAGGGACAGCGACGAAGAGGGGTGGGGTGGGTGGAGGCATTGACGAAGCCCGCAAGCTGAATGAAAGTTAGACACGCACACGGCGCTCTGCTCTCCCTCCTTTTGCTGTCTCATTCCGAAATCATATAGGAGTGCAATTGCGACATAAACGGGACAATATGTATATCATACTAAAAAATTAATATACGATAAATATTCGCGTAAAAAATATATATATATGAACAATGAGAGTATGTGTTTACGGGAGCACATAAGAAATTGCCTAAACGGGAAGGAGTTTGGAAAAGCATACTTTAGAGCTTTCCCAGCCAGAGTTCAAAACGGAATATCTGACCTGCCACGTTAACAAAAGTTTTATAATTTTAAAATTCATATTTCATTACTTCTCCAACCTATAGAATTCTAAGTTCAATCATCCAATAAAAATATTTATCATGAACCTACCTTATAATACACAATCTATTTTTTAAATCATTTAAAAATTATTTACTTACTCAAAAACAAAAAATATATTAAAATAATGTAAAAGTTGTAATGCGGGAGACACGCATAGACGTTCTCCCCTGCGTGCAACTTTTCTCTTTCTCCTCCCATTTTGCGACACATGGCATTGTGGGGGCCCGCATTCCTGTTTTTCTTATGAGTTGTGAATGCTCTTAAAGCAGCCCCAACTAGCGGAACGTGAAGGGCATGTGGGTCCCAGCGTGTCACATGTCTAGCCGGGAGGCTTGGTAGCCAGGCGAAACAGGACAAACATGCGTGACAGAACACTTGGCGTTCTGCCCTGCGTCTAATTTTTTTGTGTAGTGGAGCAAAGTGCAGCGTTTTGGGTGCCCAAGCAACAGGAGGTGATGCGTTTTGACTGGGCCGAAACAAAAAAAAAGAAAAATGGGAAAGGAGTTCGGATGGACTGCGATTTGGGCCTGGTGAAGAAAAGAGTCGTTAGATTATAACCGTTGGCACCCAACGGCTACTTTGCTTTTTTTTTTGGGTAAAATTCTCTATAAATAACCTTGCATCCCTTGTGAAAATTACTCTCAAACTTTCTCACACTCACAATCTGAAATTGGTGTTGTAATTGTGAAATTGTGCTTTGTTGGATTTTTGAAAGGAATTGAAGTTGGAAAAAAAAACACACCGGGTACGTAATACTTTGTATGTTATTATGCTTAGTTTTTTATTTAAGTAAATTTGGAGGTGTTGATAGAGGTGAATAGTGGAGATTTAAAGTGAAGTGAAGAAGATTGTAAGAATTTCTAACTTCTGTTTGTGCTTAATATGAAATTCGTAGAATTTGATTTACATTTGTAATTTAAAATTGTGAAATTGAGATAAGTGTGAATTCAAGCTCACATCGGAGATAAGATGAGAGAAACAAGACTCCGATGGTTTGGTCATGTGAAGAGGAGGAGTGTGGACGCTCTAGTGAGGAGATGCGAGAGGATCAACATCCCCGAAGGCAAAAGAGGGAGGTGACGACCGAAGCAGAGCTTGGATGAGGTGATTAGAGAGGACTTGAGAGTTGTCGGTTTGATGGAGGATCTGGCTCAGGATAGGAAGATATGGCGGAACAGGATTAAGATCTTAGATCGCTGAGAGTCGACCCCGTAGTTATCTTTTGGTTGCAGTGGCATAGTACTGGTAGAGGTTTGTTGTGTTTGTACGCAGGTTGTACTATCTTCTGCGAAGAGTTCCCGTTTGCTCACTGCTGGTGGCTCAGGTATGTTACATCCCTCCGTTATATGGTCCTTTTATTTCATAGCTTCAGCATCAGATCTTTTATCTCAGTCATCCCTTGCTATAGAATCTTTCTTCTTCAAAATGTTTTTCCCATTAAGTGTTTTCACAAAACCTTTATTCTGAAAATATTTTCACAAAACCCTTTCTTATGGTCTCTTGGAATCAGCCTCTCTACGGGTAGGAATGCCGGTAGAGGTAAGGTTGCTTACAGTTATATCTTCCCAGACCCCGCGAGAGCGGGACCTATACTAGGAGTTGTTGTTGTTGTTGTTGTTGTGAATTCAAGTAGTAATTTACATGGGAAATTTAAAATATTGAAATTTGAATAAGAGTGAATTGAATTCCTGTGTAATATGTTTATGTAACAAAATTTCAGAAAATGAATATGTTAATGGAAAAGTTAGAAAATAATTTTGATATTTGAATAAGTGTGAGTTTACTAAAATTTGAAATTTGAATATGTGTGAATATGTTGAAATTATTGGACATGAATAAAATGACATGCTATAATATGACTATCTGATTAATTATTTGTTAGAAATGATATGTTAGAATAAAATAACATGTTAGAATAAAATGATATGCTGAAATTTTTTGTATGTTTCACAATTTAAGAAATTAAATTTGACCGCTTGAAATTATTTGTATGTTTCACAATTTATAAGAAAAGTGAAATTGGCAATGAAGCTAGAAATCTAATTTGTGAGTTAAAATATTTATACATTGGAATTTAAATGATTAGAAATTAGAATGGAAATGTTAATAAATTGGAATTGACATTTAATTTAAATTAAATATGTGTTTGTTAAAATAAATTTTCCAATGTAATTAGAATTTGTATGGAAGTTAAATGTTTTAGAAATTAGAAAAAGATGTTTAGAAATTAGAATTTAAATGTTTATAAATTAGAGTTTAAATGTTCATTAAAACAATTATGTCATTAGAGTTACTTAACCTAGAATGTGTAGAATTTAAATGTTTAGAAATTAGAAGTGAGATGTGCGGAATTTAGAGGTTTATAAAGTAAATGACTGGTTTGCATGTAAATATTGCAATGTAATAGAAGTATAAAGTAAATGTTTATAAATTAGAGTTCCATTGGTTGGAAAAATGAAGGAATACAAGTTCTAGAACTGTGAAACTTTTGCTGATGTGATATATCAGAGTTCCACAAACTGGAACTTTGGCTAGGAATGCTCTATAGACACACATAAAAAAATATAACAATAATATTGTCATCTATATATGCTAAATTTTTATATTAATTGAGCCTTAAACAAATGAGTCATGTATATAAACTCAAATAAGGTTCCAACTTAAAATCAATTGGCAAGGAATGTGTTGACCCATAAGCTGATATATACACTCAACACTTCTTACATTGTCAATGTAGGCAGGCCCACTTCTCATAACTCCAACACGCCCCCTCTTGTGTGGACTACTCACAAAGCCCAATACATGATCACATTTAATCAAATAGGGGCATTGGAAAACCCAAGAGCAACCTACTTTGATAACATATTAAATTTTTACATAAATTGGGATGTAAATGAATGAGAAATGTATATGTTTTCGTGTCAAATATTTGGTTCAAGATTGCAACATGCTGATTAGTTCTTCTTCTTTTTTTTTTGCAGTACATCTCTAGGGTTTGAAGTTGCTAGTTGTATTCTTGTTTTCTAGGATATTGTTATTCTATTTTTACTTTGTTAAGATGTTATTCTATTTTAGATCATGGTTGTGATGTGGGTAGATACACCCTAGTACATATTCCTCGGTGTTGAGGGCATCCCCGAAGAGTGGGGGATTTTGTGACATTTCTGAATGGTTATCTTGTGTTCCTAACAAGTTTGAATCCAAAATATACCCACATAAGTCCCAATCTACCTATTTTATTACCCTCTAATGGGTTTTTAGTGCGTAACCTAAAACCCTAAAATTGAGCTCCCTCAAACCAGCCAAGAAGCTCGCCTCAAAATATGCACAATTGCGCTTATAAAGACCCCTGTGGAAGGCATGACATGGGTTGTGTTTGTGGACACAATTGTTGTGTCGTGCGTTTGCCTAGAAGGACAAAGAAATGTAGGAAAATCACTTAGGGCGGGCCACGACCATGGCAATGGCAATGGCTACTTGTGCCTTGGCCAGGCTGCGGCCAACTAGTGGGTGGCGTTTGTGGACATTCATAGGCTTTGCGGGAAGTAAAGGTCAGTAACGGATGGTTGAGGCATGGGCAAAGACTTGAACTTCTGAAACATGGTTGTAAACCTCCTCAGTTCTCCGCAACTTTTCTATGAATGCTCCACTTGCTCGACCAAACTTATTTCCTACAAAAAATTAAGTAAAACAAATAAAAATCCTAAAATTATATTATTTTGCGAGCATAAATTAGGCAAGAGAGGCACGTAAAATACTACAACTTAGTATCAAGCAAATACCACCACACGAATCTTTTACTCATCCTTAAGTAAAACAAAGAAAGAAAAACTAGCATACGAACCTAACTCACTTTTGTGGAAATCATAGTTGCATTTAACATATATAATAAACCCTTTAAACCCCTTGGTTCCCCTAAGTGGATGAGTGAGGTCTCATGAGAGTTTGCAGAAAATATACCTACAAAATCTCTGAAATATTTTTGAATTTTTTTAAAAGCAAAGCATAAATACAAGGCAAAAGAGAAAATATTTTCGCATCTAAATCAATTATATCACCCTACCAAGCTAACTACTAAACCATATACAAACGAAACATACATTCAAGACACACATAGTCTCAACTCTCATTTTTCACCCTACACAACACAATGACTCAATATGTACACCTTGGTGCTTTATGCATGGTGTACTCTTAATGCTAGGCTGAAATTGGGCCAAAAGGTTATTTTCACTTGGTTAATACACTTCTCTTTATTAGATGATCAACCTCTCCACTCTTTCTTCCCTCTTGTTTTCTTTCCTCTCTCTCTCTCTCTCTCTCTCTTTTACCTATATTTTACCTATATTGTTTTCTTTCACTTGTTCCATCATGCATATTTTACCTATATACAAGCTAACAACCAAGCTACTAGAGATCAAAAACCAATCACAAAGGTATAAAAGTCCTCAAAGGCAAGAATTTTTTTTTTGAAAACTTTAGGTAAATTGCATCATAGTCCATCGAGGTATGGGCTAATATTTTTCTGACCAGACAATCTTGGGTAAATATTTTGAGGTCCATCCATGTTTGAACAAATATTTTCTGGAACCAAAAGTGACCAAACTTGACTTTTTAAATTGCAAAAAGCACCTTAAGTTTTTAAAATTTTCATTTTTAACCACAATCTTTAAAAACTTACTTTCAAAAAATTTAATTTTGTGCTTGTGGTTTTCTGCTCATAGGTACTACTCAAAGCCCTCTTTTAACTGGTATCAGAGTCACATGACCAAAAAAATATTTACAATAATTAATCTTAAGCTAATTAACTGTGCTTAATGCTCGAATCATCATCTTCTTGTCATGCTCCTAATTATTCTCATATTGTGCACTCACCAGAAGGAACTACTTCCGTAGCAACTTAATTAAACTATATCACTGATATATTTTTAGCACTAAAGGTTGAATTAACAAAAATTAAGACTGAAGTTAAGGAGATTAAAAAGCAGTTATTTGTAATCCATCCTTCTTTAGTTAACGAAATCAAACATAGTGAAAAATCAACTTTAAGCATTAGTACTCCATTTCAGCATAAATATATTTTTCAAAACCAAAAAACAAAATCTATTTCCTTTGTATGAGATAAAAATCCAAAAAGAAGTAGGAGAAAAATTAGGTAAAAAATCGGCTGAAAAGGCAAAAAAGGAAGAAAAAGATGAAGTATAAGCAGTATAATCTTGAAGAACTACAAAGTATGTTTGAAAAAGAACAAAATTTGAGAAGAATTAAACAAAATCATAGGCGCAATAGTTGATAAGCATGAGGTATTATTTGATAATAATGAAGAGATAAATAATGTCCAACTAGAAGAAGAAATATATCATCAAATGAACCTAATTAAGCTAGAAAATCTTAATGCAGTACCTTTAGAAGAAGTTGTAAGGAAACTGGATAGAAAATATGGCAAAATGGTATTTGACAATGAGATTGAGGAGATTAGAGAAGAACTTAACCCATATGAAATTGAGTCCAATCTAGTTAACAATGTAGTCCCTAAATCAAAAGAATTTGGGGAATCTTCCAGAAGAAATACTCATTTCATGAGACCTAGGTACGCTCTAGAGGGACGTATATCAAATTTTTTCTTTGGGTTTATTTCAATGAAAACTATCACTTATGAAGAAATTGGCCTTACCACAATTAGCCAAACTGATATATCTTAAACATTGACAGAGCTCTTAATAGAGAAGAAATATTTGAGCATTGAAAAATAGGCATGAATAGTATCATAAACCTAAATACTATATAGGCTGCTGCAAATTTCCTAAACTACATAGAACATAGTTTTTCTGGCACTCTAGCTAATAGGTATAACTCATTAAATAAATACGACATAGTTTTTCTGGCACTATAGCTAATAGGTATAATTAATTAAATAAATACGGTAAAAATGCATTAAGAGTGATGGAAACACCCGTTGTAATGTTCAAAAATCTATGTAAGGAAATCGAAACTGAATTCATCGGAACTAAACTTGATTCTGAAGAAAAAACTAGAGAATGACAAAGAAAGATTAACAACATAAAAATATGGGATATGAGGTATCTTGAGAATTATATTGCTGAATTTAGTCAATACTATTACAAAATTGAGCATAATGAAACTAATTTTGGCATGTTCTATGACAAATTTTCATATATGATAAATTTCATAATTAATGAAAAATATATTGCATGGTTTGAGAGAGCAATGTCATAGATACCCTTGGTTCAAGATTCTCTTATTTAAAAAAATGGGTCAATGATCAATGCCTTGATCTCAAAAGCAAAAGAAAATCAAGAGGTGGTTTCTAAGTTGTTGGGATTCTCCTCACCAATTTGGAAAAGAACCTAAAAACAGAAGAAAAAAAACATTTATAAGAAAAAGAACTTTAATAAGCAATGGGGAGAGAAGTACAAAAAAAAAATATTATAACAAACCAAGCCCTAGAAAACAAAGATTTTTTTTTGGAAAATAGCTTATTATCTTGTAGAGAAGAACAACTGCAAATGTTGGATATGCAGAGAAGTATGAAATTATGCTAAAGAATGCAAAAATAGGAAGAATAATAAGCTGATTAAAACTCTAGGAAGCCTGGATTACTTTGAGCTAAATGAGGAAGAGACACTACTAGACCTAGCGCTAAATCTACACTATTATATAAAAGCAATGTTGTGCTAATGTAGATTTTTGATGCATTGTCAAAAATCATAACTTTTGCACCATAAGATTAATTCTCACTCTTAACCATATCCATTCATATTAAATTAATCAATTCTGACAAAAGGAAGAAAAAAATAATTAATAAGGAAAATATAAACATAATTATGGAAACATTAAAAGGAAATACGAATAAGAATGAGAATCACTACTATATTCTTAAAATATAGTATTCTTAAAATATAATTTCCAAAAAATTATTCCAATTAAAATAATATAGGTATTATTCCTCTTAAAAGGAGTAATATAGGCATGATCTTAAGAATCTTCGGCTTAGGCATGATCTTAAGAATCTTCGGCTTCGGGCGTGATTGGAGTTCCTGGGATTTCCCTACGCAAATAATATAGGCATTATTCCTCTTAAAAAGAATAATATAGGCATTATTTTACAACATTCGGCTTCGAAAGCGATTGGAGGTCTTGGGATTTCCCTAAGCTTTAGCTTTTGTTTCCAATCATTACAAACTTGCCAAAAAAATGATTCATCTTAAAATAATATAGGCATTATTTTAGCAATATTATTGAGACCATTAGTACCGTGTGTTCAAGCTAGCAATTTACTATCTAAGCAAGTATTGATCGAGGTCCTCAACATTGATCTTCTTGAAATAACAACTTCGTCTCCAGTTTTATTATTTTCTTTTTATTTCGTTGTCCATTTTGCTTCAATTTAATCTTCTTTAATTTGTAGGTATCAACATATGGTAAGGAAGAGGTCTACATTAATCTTGGTCGATTTAAAAAAAATTCATCTTGCTTGCCCTCTTTCATCTTCTTGCTGGGATGTTTATATGTTTCTTGCACTCAGTTTTCCTTTTATATTTTTTGTAATTTGTAGGGATTAAAATACAACAAGGACGACGTCTTCATCGATCCCATAGGTACACTTTCACATTAGCAATTTTGTTCTATGTACGGATTACACAAAACAATACTAGGAAGAAAAAATTAGAAAATTTTTTTAACCAACTTTTAAACTTATAATTTTATAAACTTGTGTGTGTATGTATATATGATTCGCTATACACTCTCTCTTTCTTTAATCTTTATTGACTAATTGCATTTCAACTGGAAAGTAGAGAAGTAGTTGTTTGTAGCAATTGTGGAATTTGGGACTTTCAATATTGTGGAATTTGAGGCTATAATACTTACTTTCGGTATTGCATTCATAACTATAATATGTCATGCATGTTAGTTGGTAATTTAATCTTATTCTTCTGTACTTTTAGCTTATCAACTATGTGGATAGATTCATGGTTTATTCAATTTTTGTTGGTGGTGATCAAGCATGCTTCATCAATCACCAAACCAAATGTGCAATTCATTCTTCTTTTTGGGGTTAATTTATTTTATCTAAAGGTCTTAATCTTTTTGGAAAACTTACTCTCTATACTCTACTATTTATCAATGTTTCAATTATAGATTTTGGCAAGATTTTTCCTATAAATAAAATCTATAAGTGCAATGCCTATACTAAAGTATTAAAAACAAAGAGTATTTTAGTTTACTTTCAAATTACTAGTTAACTATTATCTGTAATTTAACTTTACAAAGTTAAATTGTTTCTATACTATTATCAATCATGTGTGTGCATATATAT
>JACYFF010031955.1:95291933-95315762 GCA_017589665.1 Selenicereus undatus
TATACACACATGCACGCGCGCGCACACACACACACACATATATAAAGTTGGATAGAATGCATGTATAATCGACATGTGGGATACTACATAGGATGCCATCTAAGGTGCCACTTGTGATAAGAATGCTATGTAGGACAGGAACATAAAAATCTTCTATCATGTAATTAAGATGGATGTTGGTTATTAATACAATTTTAATTCAGTTTCATGTTATATGTTATGGCTAATTAGTAACTAAATTTATTCTTAAAAAACTTAAATATAGAACAAGGAAATGATTTGGACATTGCCTAAGAAAAACATTGAAGTGTGTTGGACATTATTTTTGAGGTAAGTATATATTGGATATATAAATCTAAGTATATTTATTTTCATATATTTATTTTTGAGTGAATATTTCATGAGTTGGCACTTGAATGCTGATTGGGCTGCTCGTTTACATATTGTAAAACTTGATTACTTAGCCATGTCGCATAGTTGGATTTAGATAATATGAAATACAACAAGTCCTTAGTGTGATTGTGAATTTCGTTTATGACTACTTTAAGTTGGTCCTATATTTAGTTTTTTTTTTCAAGTTTATAACTCATGTTCATGATATTAAAAAAAAACATTTCAATGATTTATTCAATTTATATTTCACTTGATATTATATTTTCCCCTCATCAATCACATAGTATAATTGGTTCTTTTAGAAAATTTAAATTTAAATTTGATAGGCGAATTAATGTATAAGAGTAGTTTGTCAACATTCCCACAATAGACCATAACTGACTTTATATGCAGTACTCCCTCGCTCCAAAAAAAGAACACTAAAAGTTCTCCTAAATTGAAATGGTACTAAAATTTCTTCATCAGCTACTAATCTTCCTTCTTTTTTTAAATTTTTTTCATTTTTCTTTTGTTGGTTTTTTTCAATAATTATACACCAAAGAGATAATGTGCAATGAATATATGAAGGACCATCAACACTTATAAATAATATTAAAGGTGGTCATTACACTATTGACATAATAAGCAATGGACAAAAGAAGTCAAAATATATATAGTGAATACCATGAAACTAATAGGAATCTCCAGGACGAAAAATGTACCTTTAGTTAAGGCATTTCCTAGGATACTTTTATTTTTTAATTTTAGAATTTTCAAGTAGCTCATTTTCTATATTTTTAAGTATAATGCTCCAATTCAATTATATATACTCTCTTACTTTCTATTATTATGAATTTTTCAATAATATGCTTGTTTTAAAAAAAACTATAGGTTCAACATAATAAAAATAAATGTTGTACAATCTAAAATTAGATCCATTTTAATCCTCAATTGGCCAACTACCACAAGGTCTGTTTTGCAAGTACATAACAAACTATTCTACAATGGTCAAATGAAAAGGTGCCAAAATGAAAAGAAAAATATACACAATTTAAATTCCTACTTAAATTTGATCCATTCAAATAAGATTACAATATATAATTAAGATAATGTCATGACTCTAAATATTTGCCTTAGGTATCGAAAAATGAAGTTATGTACATTCGTAATTCATTCTCACCCGTACGTAACACACATTACATTGCCATATGAATATTTCATATTAGAACTACTTTTCACACGTTACATTTCACATTACCATATAATGTTGTAAGCACAAAAAAAAATATATGCCACGTTACTAAATAATTTAAGTTAATTAATGTCGGTTAGTCTGATTACATAATTTAATTAGTTAGGTCCAAACTACTACCAAGTTAATGGTCCAACAAAGTCTCAAGTCAACGGCCTAGTAAGAGTATCAAGTCAGTGGCCTAGTTGATCACCAAGTTATGAATTTAAATAGACTCCCAAGTCACCAACCCAAGTTTAAGGCCCATCTATTGACCCAGGAAGGTTATTAATCCGCAAACTCTAGAAGAGAGGGGAGACTCCTCCCTATAAATATAGCTTCACCTCCTCATTCGAAAAGAGTTTTCTCTAACAGAGGAGCCTTTAGAAAGAGACAACAAGCACATCGAAATGTGTTGTTTACTCTAGAGATTGAAGTACACACTTGATCGAGACTCAAGCTATTTCGGTCCTCTATCAAGTCACAAACAAAAGATCAAATAAGAGGAGTTTAATTTGTTCATTTGTAACAAAACATTCAGAGATTGTACCCATTTTTATTATAAATACAAAAATTAAATTTGTTCCATATTTCTTGCCTTAATTTGATTTAGACTTGAAATTTATGGTTACAAATTTCTGGCATGCCCGGTAGGACCTCTCTACCTCTCATCTCGTTCTCTTGGAAATCTAGAATTTTCAACCAACTCTTCGCAAGGAAGATATGGCCACAAGAGATGCCGCCCCTTTACCTTTGAAGAAGAAATCCAGATCTTTCCAACAAAGATCCTCCAACTCTGACACCACCTCCAGTAAGCAAAGCACTGGAGTGTTGGCAAGGAACGTGGCAAGGGTTGCAGCAGCCATTGTCACAAAAAGAGAAACTGTAATTGCTTCCTCACATTCAACTAACAACGCTGACTCCAATGTTCACAATGGAGTCGGTAAAATTCTTTTGTCGACCCACTTAAGGGGAAATCCATCTAAGAATCGAAGACGAAGCATCAATCTCCGTGTTTTGAAGTGGAAGATTATTATAGCAGCGATTCCTCTACGTCATCACCAAGGAAAGCAGCCCTTCTGCAATCTGAAGTTGAATCATTCATTATTGTCATCATGCTTGCTATGATGATAGGAGCTATCAATTTTGAAGAAGAGTTCGCTAGCATGAAGGTAACGTTGGAAAGGCTATCTAAGGAGAGTGCAGAAAAAGATACACGCATCAAGCGCCAAGAGGAGCATATTGCTAAGTTACTGAAGAAATTGGACAAAAGGGCCACATGCATCGTCCAACAAAGGCGCAAGCAGCGATCAGGACGAAAAAGGGTCTAATCGAAACGAGGCTTCTAAGGATGATGGCAGGTCGAAGAAGGGTGGCAAGCCACAAAATGACTCATCTCTAAGCACAATGACTATTGAACAAATCCAGGAGTTGATTGCCAATGCTGTCAAAACTCAGCTAGGGGTCGGCTCGTAGAAGAGCCATCTCTATACCAAACCACATACAAAGAGGATTGATGCTCTTCGTATGCCTTATGGTTACTAACCTCCCAAATTCAACCAATTTGATGGGAAAGGTAACCCAAAACAACATGTTGCGCACTTCACTGAGACGTACTTACTGGTAAAACAGTTCATCAAGACTTTGAAGGGCATCGTGTTCAACTGGTATATTGATCTACTACCCGAGTCCATTGATAGTTGGGAGCAGATGGAGCAAGAGTTTCTCAATAGATTCTATAGCACCTAGCATACTGTTAGTATGACTGAGCTAACAAATACTAAACAGTGAAAAGATGAACTTGTTCTTGACTACATCAATTGCTGGCGCTCACTCAATCTCGAGTGTAAGGATTGGTTATCTGAAACTTCTGCGGTAGAGATGTGCGCCCAAGGCGTGCAGTGGGACTTACTTTATGTCCTACAAATGACCAAGCTCAGGACCTTCTAAGAATTGGGTACTAAGATGCAAGATATGGAGATAACGATAGCTAATCGTCACGGAAAAGCTTCCCCTACTTTTGAAGCGAGGAAGGACAAGGGTGACTTTAAGAAAAATTCTAAGTCTTCCAAAAGCTCGACCAAAGAATCCATGTCGGTCATTACAAGCAAACCGATCTGGATTTCAGGGAATCAAGAGTAGAGGAAAGCAATGCCCATCAATGAAAGATGTTGGGAAGAGGCGCCCTACATTGAAAGAGCTTCAAGAAAAGAAGTACGCATTCCTTGACTCAGGTTCGTCAGGCATGTTGGATGATTTGTTGGAAAAGGGTATTATTGAGTTACCACCGTCAAAACGCCCCGAAGAAGCAGACGAGATTAATGACCTGAAGTATTATCAATATCATAGGGTCATTAGTCACCCTCTTGAAAAGTGCATAATACTCAAGGAACATATTATGCAGTTGGCTCAGGATGGAACGATCATCCTAGACTTACATGAGGCGGTTGAAACCAATCACACAACAATTTGGTGTGAGCATTGTGACTTGGCTCCTTCGATGAGAAAAGAGTTGGTTACCATATGATTTGGAATCTTTGATCCAATAATGCTTTCATTAATGGTTCTTGTAACACTTGTGGAAGCTGAGTATGTGCCAAATATCCCTAATGAAGATAATGAAGGATGGACGCTCATCACTAGAATAAGGCTTAGAAAGCAAAGGCATGTTCAACCACCCCCACTCAGTTGAAGAAAGAGTCACGCCAAAAATAAGAAACCTCGACGCCCTAAGGGGAAGAAGAAGCCCAATTCTGGTAAGAGGCATGAAGTTCAACTAGTCGATCTGCTTGAACAAGAACCTCTTGTCCCTGTTGCATTAGAGAATTCTTCCCAAGGGACTTCTTTACGAAGGTTACGGTTAACATGAACTCGTGTTCTGTGCTTGAAGATGAGGAGGATAAGGAAGATGCACAAGAAGATGCCCTAAAGGCACCCTCTTCAAATATAGATCACCAAGTCCTGACTGTCTTAGAAACTTTGCCCAAATGTATGAGTTGGAAAGAAATTTTTCAACTACCTGAAGAGATGCGTGAGCAAGTTGTGGTTGCCATGCGCTATGCAAAGTCATATGCTGACAAAGTAAAGGAAGTAAAAGAGCCTGTAAAGTTTCCAGCTTAGTCTGCCACTTGTAGCACGGCGGTATCATTCACAGATAACGATCTATTACTAGGTTCAAAACCCTACAATCGTCCGTTGTTTGTCATTGGCTATATTCGGGGGCAAAAAGTCAAAACCATCTTGGTAGATGGTGGTTCCACAGCCATATCATGCCCAAGTCTGCTATGAAGGACTTAGAGATTACTATTGAGGAACTCTCAAAGAGTCGGATGATGAAACAAGGCTTCAACCTGGAGGGTCAACTTGCAATCGGCATGATTCGCCTCGAGTTGGCAATGGGTGATCTGTTCACATCATCTATCTTCTATGTGATAGATTCAAAAACTTCATACAAGTTGTTGCTAGGACGACCTTGGCTTCATGAGCATGGGGTGGTGGCATCAACTTTGCATCAGTGCCTCAAGTATTACCGCAACAGAGAGAAGAAGATAAATGGTGATGTTAAAATTTACTAAGGCTGAATATTATTTCGCCGATGCAAGATTCTTCGAGGAAGGACCCCTTTGAAGGAAATAATGTCAACTTGTATCTCCTCTACTGGTAAAAGCAGTGATGAAGATATTCATGCGATGATAAGCAATGGCACTGATGGTAACATCAAACAACCGCGGCAATGTGAGAGGGAAAGTAGTCAAGTAATGACAAATCCTTCCTTCAAGAAAGTAGTTATTGCAATGAATCCTACAGCAGCAGTATTCAGGTACATTCCTAAATCCCACCGCAAGGATGGTGAAGCGCCATTCAGTAAATGCACAACTCTTGAAAGCGCAACTAAGCCTATTAGCAAATTTAAGAAGACCGATTATTGTATCCTTGGAGATAAAGGTGTGCTTCCAACTCATAAAGGCAGCCAAAGTAAGGTAGCTAGAGCCCCTTTCTCTGGCTTTATTATTTCCTCTAAGGGCTCACTTCAGGAAGAGAGTGACTTGCCGAAGGTGCGCACCGATGATGGGTTTAATCCGAATGTGTACAAGCTGATGAAGAAATCTATTTATGACTTCAATAAGCAAATTCTTTGGGGCATGTCATCGAAGCTAAGCCCTACTGCATCAATGAGACACAAAAGAAAATACAAGAGTAAGAAGGCATCGTGGTAGTTCCGAAGGTCGACCTGGATTGTGTACCACCTCAACCTGTCCAGATTTCGGGGTGACATAAAGACAAGCAGTCCCTTGCTTAGTATATTGTAGCAGAAGATATTATTAAAAGTGATAAGGAGGATATCAAGAACAAACCAAAATCTTTTGTGTTTGACAAATTGCAATCTTTAGCTTCACAAGGACACACTTCTGTGTTCGACAGAGTGGGAAATGGCAAAGTCTCAAAGTCTTCAACTTTCTGAAGGTTAAAAGTAGGCACACGACCCAAACCTTCAGTCTTCACCAGGATTAAGTCAAGTGAAGAATTGGCAAGCTTGTCATCGACACACGAAAGGGGCTCTGTATTTGGTTGTTTTAGCGAAATAAATGAAGTCCAAAGTGCTATTCCTTCTCGTATGAAATGCTTGTCGACTCTAGATATGAAGACAGAGGGTTTACTAAGAGTTAAGAGACGCACAGTAGTTTTCACTTGCCATAGGGTTAATTTGGGCCCAAAAGAAAAACTCAAGCAAGAGGAACAAGCTTCTTTCAATCACATCATAATCTGAGAAGTTGATGACTCAGATGTGGAAATAGAACTCACGGGAACTCCCAAGACTCTAGAAGGCTAAGGGCAAGGTACAGTGGACAAACTCAAAGAAGTGAATCTTGGGACTAGTAAGGAGCCTCGCCCCATCTACATGAGCTCATTACTTATGCCCAAAGAGGAAAACGATTATTTTGATCTCCTGTCAGAGTACAAAGACGTGTTTGCTTGGAGTTATAAAGAAATGCCCGGGTTAGACCAAAAAGTCACAGTCCATTGCTTGCCTATAAAAAAGGCGTTTCACCTAAGAAACAGCCCTAACGATGCTTCCTACCAGAGTTAGTACCAGAAATCAAGAAGGAGGTCAACAAACTCATAGAGGCGGGATTTATTTGCGAAGTCGAGTACCTAACATGGATTATGAACATTGTCCTTGAAAAGAAAAAGAATGGTCAACTACGTGTTTATATGGATTTTCGGGATCTCAATGATGCCTGCCCCAAAGATGATTTTCCACTGCCTGTGACGAAACTCATGATTAATTCTACAATAGGATATGAAGCTATGTCCTTTATGGATTGTACAGTAGGATACAATCAAATTCAAATGGCGTTAGAAGATCAGGAAGCCATAGCTTTCCGCACACCTACAGGCATCTTTTGCTACAAGGTGATGCCCTTCGGCTTGAAAAATGTCGGAGCCACATACCAAAGGGTGATGCAAACATCTTTGAGGACATGCTACACAAGACGGTGGAGTGCTACACCGACGATCCAGTGGTTAAGTCAAGAAAGAGACTAGAGCACTTGTGTGATCTCCAGTAAATCTTCAAGAGATTACAAAGATGTTAACTCAAGATGAATCCACTTAAGTGCGCATTCAGCGTTACTTCTGGTAAAATTCTTAGGCTTTATTGTTCAATGTCGAGGCATTGAAATTGACCAAGCTAAAGTCAAAGCCATTCAAGACATGCCCGGGCCTAAGAACCTTAAGGATCTTTGCGGTGTACAGGGGTGCTTAGCTTATATCAGGAGGTTCATATCAAACTTGGTCGGTCGTTGTCACCCTTTGATCCACCTCATGAAGAAAGGGGCACCTTTTGAATGGGATGAATAATGCAGGAATGCCTTTAAAAGTATTAAGAAATATTTGTCAAGCACAGTGGTGTTAGGAGCTCCAATTCCTGACAAGCCTTTGATACTTTCCATTGTGGCCCAAGAAAGATAATTGGGGGCATTATGTGCGCAGGAAAATAAGGAGGGCAAAGAGAGAGCTCTTTATTGTCTGAATCGAACCTTGGTCGGGGCTGAATTGCTTTACTCCCCAATCAAAAAGATATATTTGGCTCTCATGTTTGCTGTGCAGAAGTTGAGGCATTACATGCAAGCTCAAACATTACGGGTCATCTATAAGGCTGACCCAATCAAGTATATCTTGTCCAGACCGATTCTGAGTGGACGGCTAGCAAAGTGGGCTGTTATCTTCAAACAATACAACCTTGTCTATGTACCACAAAAGGTTGTTAAAGGGCATGTACTAGCAGACCTCCTAGCAGATCACCCAATTCTTGATGAGTGGGAGCTAAACAGTGATCTACCCAGTGAAGAGATGTTTGTTGTAGACATTCTTCCACTGTAGGAAATGCACTTTGATGGTGCGGCATGACAAGATAGCGCTGGAGCAGGGGTAGTGTTCATTTCTCCTGAGAAACACATCCTCCCATACTCAGTTGCGTTGACTCAGTTGTGATCCAATAAGATAGCTGAATATCAGGCCCTTATCTTGGGCCTCCAAATGGCCGTAGAGATAGGAATTAAAGACTTAGATGTGTATGGCAATTCACAATTAGTGATCAATCAACTTCTTGAGGACTACGAAATTAAGAAAAAGGATTTGATCCCATATCACACACATGCCCTTTAAATCTTACATAAGCTAGATACAGTCAAGTTGCAGCACATTGCTAGGAGTGCCAACAAGATGGCTGATGCACTCGTAAATCTTGCAGCCACTTTGGCACTGAGGGCAGAAGAGGATATGACGATTCCAGTTTGCAGTAAGTGGGCAATCACATCATCAGAAGATGAATTCGTCTAGGCAGTTAATGTAGTCTATGTTTAGGAGGTCGAAAAAGAGGATTGGCGTCACCTGCAAATTGATTATCTGAAGCATGGGAAGCTACCAAATGATGTTAGGCATAAGACAGAAATCCGAAGGTGAGCACCACGTTTTCTTTATTACAACAATACTCTCTATCGACGCTCCTTCCTTGGTCTTTGGTTGAGGTGGAAAAAGAAGATTGGCGTAACCCGCAAATTGATTATCTGAAGCACGGGAAGCTACCAAATGATGTTAGGCATAAGACAGAAATTTGAAGGCGAGCACCACGTTTTCTTTATTACAACGATACTCTCTATCGACGCTCCTTCCTTGGTCTTTGGTTGAGGTGTGTAGGCGAAGAGGAAGCACAGTAAGTAATGGAGGAGGCTCACTCGAGGGTGTGTGGCGCGCATCAGTCCAATCCTAAATTATATGATCACATCAAAAGAATGGGCTATTACTGGCCCGCCATGGTGCATGATTGCATTGACTTTGCAAAAAGGTACAACGCGTGCCAATTCCACACCAACTTCATTCATCAACCTCCAGAACCACTCCACCCAACCGTAGCATCCTAGCCTTTTGAGGCGTAGGGACTTGATGTCGTGGGGCCCCTCACTCCTAAGTCTTCAGCTAGTCATTTATACATTTTCGTAGCCACCGATTATTTCTCTAAGTGGGCAGAGGCAATCGCACTAAAAGAAGTCAAGAAGGAGAACATTGTCGATTTTATTCGAACGCACATCATCAACCGATATGGTGTGCCTCGATACATCATCACCAACAATGGAAAACCATTCTTCAACAAGCTAAGGACAAGCCTCTGTGAGAAATTTCAGTTTGCTCAGCATAAGTCTTCAATGTACCATGCACTTGTAAATGGCCTAGCTTAAGCGTTTAACAAAACATTGTGCAACTTATTAAAGAAGGTGGTGGCAAAATCCAAGCGGGACTGGCATGAAAGACTGGGAGAAACACTTTGGGCTTATCGAACCACCTATAATACACCAACGCAGTCAACTCCCTATGCGCTCGTGTATGGAGTAAAGGTTGTCTTGCCTTTGGAAATTCAAATCCCATTGCTTAGCATCACTATACTCGAATGCTTAAGTGAGGATGAAAATCACAAACTCCGCCTAGCAGAGTTGGAGTCTCTTGATGAGAAAAGACTTTAGGCGCAACAAAAACTGGAGTGTTATCATGCGTGTCTGTCATGAGCGTTCAACAAAAAGGTTTGACCTTGCTCGTTCCAGGTTGGGGATCAAGTGCTCACAGTAAGAAGGCCGATAATCATGATGCATAGGTCGGGGGGCAAGTTCACCCCTAAATGGGACGACCCCTATGTTGTTCATGAAGTCTACTCGAATGGCGCATATAAGATAGTTGACGCATGAGGAGTACGAGTAGGACCGATAAATGGTAGGTTTCTGAAGTGCTATTACCCTTGAAAATTGGTTGTAAGCTCCTAAGTATGAGCCTAAACTGCTCACCCAAAAAAAATTTTAAAAACAAATAAAAAATCTTGTAATACTCCTGGCCCGCAAGAGTATACACTGTGAATGACTAAAAAAAAAAGAAGAATCTTGTACTACTCCTGGCCCACAAGAGTATAAACTATGAACGGCAAAACAAATAATTGAAGCACAATTGGTTGAAGTACATTATAGCTTGATCTCATTGAAAAATTATAATTTTCTTGAGTGTGTAGGTAGCTTGGTGAATAAAATTAGCACGCGCAGTTAGATGAAACATAAGAAAGAGATGAAGAAGTGGCAAAAATATTACTATTGCATAAAGAGTGTCAAGAGTTCACTAAAATGAGCAATCCAAGTGCAAGTACAATAAGCTAAGCAACCTAATCAAATAGTGCTCATCCAGTTATTGGGGTTTAGTGAGAGTTGCAACTCTAGGACATCGAGCTCATGATCCTTCAACTTCTCAGCCTTTTCTTGAGACAAAGTGGGTACAACTTCAAGGTTATCAAGAGCTTGTTTCTTCTCAATGACTTGCTTCTCGCCGGTGGTAACTAATGAAAATTTGGCTTCAATGTCACTCCGAAGTATTTGTTCGTCTTCACAAGCAATACGAAGTACCTCTTCTACCTAGACTACTTTTTGAGTTGCACTCTTATGTTTGCCCTTTTATGGCATCTAGTTATTCTTGCACTGCGATAAGATGGGACTGTGCTTGGTTGACTTGTTCAATGCAAGCGGCCTTGTCTTTACCCAAGTCATCCGAATGGTGAAGTGTTAAGGCCGCTTGTCTGAATGCCAAATAGGCGGATACGCTGCTCACATAATCATCTAGTTAGCTTCCTCAGAGGATTTGGGTCTCCATTGAGACGTTCAATGCTTTTGTACATCATGGGGGCACTCTCATACACTTTTGATACCTCATCAAATGATGCATTCTTCAAAGCATTTAGGTAGCCAAAACCTATAGCGTGTATGCCTCAAGTAATGATACTTTGAGAAGCAGGACTCGGTCGAAAGGAAGTGGCAGAAACCACCGCAAACATAGATTTTCCTTTCACGACCTCATGGCTGGTGGTTTTCTCGACGGTAGTGGATATTCTTTTTATCGCCAGTTGAAGAGATGTCGGTCCCTCTACTGAGTGCTCACTTGGGTTGGTGATGCAGGAAATGTTTTGGTCCCTTTCGAGACTGATCCTCCAACTCCCTCTGGGTATGCCAACCTCTTTACAACTTCTATGTCCTTGCCACCATGGAGACTGGTCTTAGCGGTTGACAACTTGGCTGCAAGATTAACCTCCTCAAGCAATTGCTCGTCTATGACAAGGGTGGCTTCCTGTACTAAATCGAATGCGCCAATCTGCATCGAACAAAAAAAGGAGTGGAAAGATCAAGCTGTTAAAATTAACAAA
Organism: Selenicereus undatus; assembly: GCA_017589665.1. Taxonomy (NCBI): domain Eukaryota; kingdom Viridiplantae; phylum Streptophyta; class Magnoliopsida; order Caryophyllales; family Cactaceae; genus Selenicereus; species Selenicereus undatus. The sequence continues at coordinate 95,303,267 of JACYFF010031955.1, forward strand.
AATGGTTATGATAAGCCTCGCAAGGTTTTATACAAAGAGAAGAACAAGTTACATCTTCAAGGTTAGACATGTTTGAACAACTTGTGATATCATTGAAGAAACTATCTCCAAGAGGCGCTATGGAAGTATCGGCAGTGATGGTCTTGTGTTTTTTTATGCCCACGACATTTAAAGTTAGCTTCTGAATCCTGATCACTGTCATCATTTTTGATAGTGTCCCCCCCTCGATTAGTAATATGAGTATCAAGGGACTCGTCGGTCCGTTTAGCATCAGAATCTTGGTCCTCAAAATCAGATCCCTCCTTTGAAGTATTGGCCCTTATGTTCTTAGACTTAGAGGGGTCATGTCTTGCAGTCTGCTAAAGAAGACCGACGTTGACCCTGAGGTTACTTATTATCACCTTAGACCACTAATTCTGGTATTTCTTAGTCATGAACTTATTAAGATATAGCGAATGACTCTGTAGCGTCGCTATGGACTTGGTGTTCTTAGATAGGATGGCGGTCCAAAAGTATAAGGCATCATTGTAGGATGTGGTTCGAGCGCAAGGGTCAAGTTTAAGCGCACCAGGTAGCTCCTGCCAGAAACCAAATTGTCTGCTAAATCGATGTGGGCTATAAGGCATGACATAAAAAGTCGTTGCACAATGAAGAGTTAGGTAACCAGACCGGAGAGCTATTAGGTAGCTAAGCGTCTCATAGCCAAGAGTTCCATTGTCATTCAAAATCTTATATTTATTTGTGCTAAGCATGGTGCAACCCAAATTAGCATCCTCAAAACTCTTTGCCCATCCAAAGCCAGAATAGTGCACCATTAGAGGACCCACAGGAGCTGGATCCAGTACATAGTGGATGTTGAAGTAACATGCGCGCCAACCATATAGATAATAAGAAGGAAAAAAAAAACAGGGAATCTGAGGGTTTTTCCACACTAAAAATACCACTCAGGCCACGATAAATGCTCGCCAGCACTGACACTATAAGACTATATGTGCATCCGATCGCCATATTGCTAGTCACTTCGAAGGTGCCAGGACGAATGAATCCTTTTTCAACTTCAGGAAGAGCAAAAATGCATAACCAGCATGAAAGAAAAGCAGCTACATAGGTGCTCCCTCTTCTATCAATAGGAACTTCAAGCACATCAAAGACAGTGAATTCTTCTTGTGTCCACTGTAAGGTTGCAGGCTAAATGTCACCTGAAGGATTATGAGTTGACTTAGGTCGTGATTTGGCAGGATGTGACTTGGAAGAGCTTCACCGCCTCGGGAAGGACTCTTGCTTAACTTGTCTCTTGCACCAAAAATCTATCCAACGTTCCGCACAAATCCCTCGGCCGCGGGCATTTTCAAGACGGCTATAAGCAGCAAACAAGTATCTACATGTGGCCTGGATTAATCTCTTATTGTTTTGATGACGTTGATATAATACATCCCGGCTAGGTACTGCCTCATCATAAATTTTCCCGTAAATAGGGAGCCCACCAAGTTTATACAAGTCCCATAGAGATATCAACATTTCTCTAGATATAGTATACAAAGTGTTGGTCTCAGGGCACCAAGCCTCACAAAAGACGCGAATAACATGAGGATCACGATCATAAGTATATAATGAAGCATACCCTACATCAAAAAGGCGGCAAGTCCTCAATTGGGATTCAAAGCATGAGAGAATGTGTTCTACCCACTCCCAATATTTTAGAATCAAAGAAAATTCCCTAAATATCTTCAATGCTGGCCTCCAACGAACTTCACCGGAAATAATTTTTCGCCCAAGTAGCGGGGAAGTGGTGATGGTGCAGCTATTGTCATGGTTGGCACTATAAAGAGGGTAGATGTCATCTTGCGTTCTATATGCAACCCTGGTAGTCAACGATGATACGAAGTTAGAACGAGGGACAGTGGGTATCTGCTCAAACTTGGGATGAAGCAATGATGGGTAAGCAATAAATGTGCTACCCATCTTTGCTTTCGTCTCTTCATGTTCTACGACAGAAAGATAAATCTCTTGTATTCCTTCAATCATACCATGATTGAGCACTTGTTAAAAAAAAACAAGTGATTAGTTTCGTAAAAAAAAGGGGAAAGGAATCCAAAAAAAAATCACAGATTAGTTTTCAAGGATATGAAATCCTCGGCGGGCTCATTAGCATGGTTCAATCCTCAGAGGACACTTCCCATTGGCATGTGTAAGGGTTCTCTCCTCAAAGTCTAAAGATCGAGTCTGATCGCTCTCACGCACAATGAGTCTTCAAGTGCTACGTCTCGCTAGCATATGCGAAAGCTCTCTCGTCAAGGTTTGAAGACCGAGTCCGATTACCCCAACACACAACGAGTCTTCAAGTGATACATCTCGCTAGCATATGCAGAGGCTCTCTCCTCAAGGTCTAAAGACCGCGTTTGATTACCCCATCGCACAACCAGTCTTCAAGTGCTACACTCATTGGCATGTGTAAGGGTTCTCTCCTCAAAGTATAAAGACCGAGTCCAATCGTCCTCACGCACAATGAGTCTTCAAGTACTAGATCTTGCGGGCATATACAGAGGTTCTCTTCTCAAGGTTTAAAAAAACCAAGTTCGATAACCCTTGCACACAACAAGTCTTGAAAAGGATCAACCTGCAAATAAACAACCACAATGCAAAAGAAGAAAGGAGGTCTGGCGCCACGGTACATATTATTCATGACAATTTGAATAAAATTGCGAAATCAAAGGGAAAAAAAAGAAAAAGAAAAAAAGAGAGTAACATATGCATGGCATGGGAGAACTACCCTTTGATATTCTTTGCTCAAACTATCTGTGACGATGTGACTCTAAAAAAGTATGGGATTGGTTCCTATATATTAGTAAAAAAACAAGGTTCAATTATTTTCGTGAGAGTTGTTAGGTATTGTCTAAACAAATATAATAATAATAATAATCATAACAAAGAGTAAAGTGTGAAAGAAATCAAATCTTGTTCCCAAAAAAAAAATTGTCCAGTAAAGATGGCGAAGGTGCAATGAGAAAAAGAAAAAGAAAACCAAGAAAAAGAGAACAAAAAGAAAAGGAAGGCGCACAGCTTTATAGAAGCAAATTACCTCCAAGTGTTGCTCCCTGAGGCAATTAGTACGAGTGCATCTTAAATAATTACTAATACGCTCTGCAGCCGGCTACTGGTTCTGTAAAGAGGAAATAAAGGCATTGATCATCAACTGTGTGACCATAACGCCTGGGTGCGATGATGCATCAAAGAAAGAGGAAACAATATGCCAAAGAAAAAGAGTGCAAGCGATTTAAAGAAGAGGCAACATAAAAAAATAATAATAAAAGCAATGACTACTCCATCGAGCATGAATTTCAAGATTTCGGTTTGCTATTAAAGCAATGATCAACGACCACCATGGGTCGCGTATCAGGAAAAAAATACGGAGTTGGCGATTCGTCGTTGATGGAGCCATGGTAAAAAAAAAAGGAAGGGTTCAAGCGCTCCTTCAGTCAAAAGTGGAGCATCAATCTTGTGATATATCTAGATCATGATTTCAATTTACAATCATTATATTAAGCAAATATGGATCAATAATCAAGAGACTGCTGTGTATTGTACCTGAGCAAAGTTTTGAGAACTTGAAGAACTAAAAAAAAAAGGGACGATTGACAAATTGTCGAGGCTGCCTGAGAAGCTCTGCATGTGCTGCCCAATTCATCAATGCAAGTTTTGTTTATATATGATGTGCACGTGGCTATGTACTGGGCATACAAGCTTAAGAAGATGGCAAAAAATAGGCACAACTAAATTCTATGGCATTGAAAATTGAAAAGTGAATTTTATTAATTAAGATTCATGATATGTGTTGATCCATGTTTCCAAATAATGCCAAGAGATAATTTTAAACATAAAATTTCGGAAGCATCAAGCTTAAGGCAACATGCTCCTTCACCCGATTTTGGAAGCTATGTGTGCCTTCTAAAGGTTGAGCCAAGTCACGCCGCCTTCTTAAGAATGGGTGTTGCACAAATAAAATCCAGGAGCTTGCCCCTTAATAACCTTTTGGGATCAACATGTATGCCTAATTTCAAATAATATTACAATTTGTGAGGTGTTGAGACAATAACAATATTTGGGAACTCCTTGAGACGAGCACATCATTATTATGAAGGATGACTGTCAAGTCAACATTTTAACGAGTCGGGGCTCAATAACTTGTGGGTCTTGCAAAGTCAACATCCTTTTCAAGACAAGTCGAAAAAAAATGTCGAGACGTCAGCCGCATTTAAACACTTCAAATTGTGTACGCGACCTAATCTCGATGGGGTAATTTGTAGGCACAAAAACAAATATGTGCCACATTACTAAATAATTTAAGTTAATTAATGTCGGTTAGTCTGATTAATTAATTTAATTATTTAGGTCCAAACGACTACCAAGTCAACAACCCAACAAAATCTTAAATCAACGGCCTAGTAAGAGTGTCAAGTCAGTGGCCCAGTTGACTATCAAGTCATCAATTTAAATAAACTCCCAAGTCAATGGCGCAAGTTCAAGGCCCATTTATCGACTCAGGAAGGTTATTAATCCACAAACCCTAGAAGAGAGGGGAGACTCCTTCTTATAAATATTTCAATGCCCTCATTCGAAATGAATTTTCTCTGACAGAGGAGCCTCTAGAAAGAGACAGCAAGCATATCAAAACGTGTTGTTTACTTTAGAGATTGAAGTACACACTTGATCGAGACTCAAGCTATTTCGGCCCTTCATCAAGTCACAAACAAGAGATCGAATAAGAGCAGTTTAATTTATTCATTTGTAACAAAATATTCAGAGATTGTACCCATTTTATTATAAATACAAAAATTGAATTTGTTTCATATTTCTTATCTTAATTCGATTTAGACTTGAAATTTGTGGTTACAGAAACATTTTTAAAAATAAAACTCAAGTTTAAGAAAGACAACATTAAATTATTGAGAATACTATGGTTTTTCTTTATTCCTTTGCTCTCACTGTCAATATGGTTATTTCAGATAATCATGATCCTTTTAAACTTAAAAAAAATCATGTAGCGACAAACCATATAATATATTAAAACAAAAAATAAATAAATTAGAAACTTTTTGACTAACAAGATTAAAAAAGATAGACTGCACATAAAAAATTTAGGTACATTTAATTAAGGTGATCTCATAAGAAATAAAGTCAGAAAAGAGGTGTTATTATCAAGTCCATAGAACTCAGTATAGTATCGCCCCAACAAAAACATATGCAACAAGACACTAATACTTATTAACCAAGAAGTGGTAGCTATCGTGCAATGCACGGGTAAAAAACTAGTGTATATATAAAAGGAAACATCACTATTCAAGAAAGATTACAAAACAGGTTGCCTTAAAAAGATCATTCAAAATTAATCATAAAAACAGTTAATAAGACAATGAGTAGATAAAAACAATTGATAGTAGTATATGCTAATTAATTAATTTAATAGTATAGACAGTTAATTTGACAGTTAATACTATAATACTATTTCATAGTGTTATTAATTATTTGCAATTCAACTTTACAAAGTTATATTTTTTTAAATAATAAGGTATTAAAATGGAATTTGTTATTCTTGACTAACTATTGATTGCTCTACTATTTATCTATACTATTTTAATAAAACAATATTAACAGTTAAATATTAAAATAGTTGACTGTCAAATATAAACAATGAATTAACTGTCTATACTCTACTATTTATATATATTGTAATAGGGTCGAGTCAACGTCAACTAACAAATTATAGTAAAGCACCCCATGGATAATTTTTTTTCTTTTTAGGGTTAATTGATATTTATACTTGGAGAATATTGATCCTGAAATCTCAAAAATGATTATTCGTATAATATATCATAACAACTAGGGAAAAACTCATATAGATTATAATTATTGTTCCTTAAGCTAAATATATACGTCCTATATATCAATAAATTATATGCATATTATTATAATATGTGCAAATAAAATATACATGACCTATATATCATTAAAAAGGGAAACAACATGCCCCAACAACCAAATTAATGTGCCCAAGCTGGTAAATTCATTGTCCAAGCACCCAAATTTGGGGACTATTGCAACTTCTTTTTAGATTTAGATAGCAAGGGTTTTGAATACAAAAAGACAAAAGAAATAAATACAAACAAAGTAAAATATGTGCATTTTAGTGATTATCCTTAGCTCTTAATTTTGAATTTGTTCCTAAAATAGAGTGCATGATATTGGAAAATTCATAATAATTAGGGGGTAATAGTTGCCCTATTACTAGAAATTTTCAATTTTTAACATATTTATTCTAGCCAAATGTTTCCCCCTTTCCATTCTCACCCATCCATCATATTCTTGAGAACCGATCATTCATTATAATTTTTCTTCTTCCATTAATATTAAATGCTATAGATTTAATTATTATTTTTCTTACTTGAGTTCTACTTTCATTCCTTATTACACAATGTATGATTGAATTATGATTTGTGATTTGATTATACGATTTCTATAAGGAATTTAGTATGTGCATTTTTTTCTGTGATATACTAAATTTAGTTTATTTGTAAAATCAAACCCCTTCCCCCCTCCTCTTGAAAAAGGAAACCGAATATAAAAATACAAAAGAAAACACAAAAATAAAACCAAATGAAAATAAAAAAATCCATTCAATTCACTTAGCAGAATTGAATATTGAAGTAATTAAATTAACAATACGACATCGCATAAATAAAAGTGGATAAATTTATAAAGTGTTGTGATTTTGCTATCCAATATAACTATAATAAGATTATGCCTTTCATATTTAATATTTACATATTAAATTTTGCTATACTAAATTTAATGCATTTGTAAAATCAAACGCTTTTCCCTTCCTACTAAAAAAGGAAATCGAATACAAAAATACAAAAGAAATAAACAAAAATAAAATCAAAGACATTAGAGACAATGATTTGTCAAGCATAATATATTTAAGGAATAAAAGAGTTATTACCAAATGAAATATTGTTACGACATAAAACTCTTTTACCTTTCCTTGAACAAAATCTACTCCCACTTTTAAAAATTGTTTGAAACCCAATTGAATAACGTTGTATGATAACAACATAACAAATTACATAAAAGTACTACTTCTGCTGTCTTCAATACATAACATTTTACTCTGTTAAAATTGGACCTACAATTACAAAGGCAGTTGTACACTTAAACACATTATGAGTGAAATAAATAACTAAGCACAAGATTTTTCCTTTATAGACTTTACATGCATGACTTTGAAACTAAAATATCCTTAAACAATCCTTCATGCAGTCATGGATAGAGACCCACCAAGTAGTCAAAGAATTGAAAATGGTTTAGAAAATAGGCTAGCTCGGCTTAGTGTAAGATGGAGGCTATTTGCACGATATATAGAAGAGCGTGAACGATATCAAGCAGAAGCCAAAGCATTATAATTGGCCATATCCCGTTGTGTAGCAAACACTAATATTCGACAAAGTGAACATCAAGCACCACCTACTACTTTGAACTCTAATTCGCATAGAAAATTTACAGAGCGATGTTCATTCACAAAAAGGATGGTTTCATGTAGCCACTACAAAGCTACTATGTGGTTAGGTGAAAAGATTAGAAGTAGCAACATTTCTCAGCCGTGAATCACCTTATGTTGTCAAAATGGGCGAGTCGTATTGTCAAGCTTGCCTCCAGCTCCTCCTCTTTTAGACACATTACTGAATGATCAAAATTTCACCCGACATATTAGAGCTTACAACTCAATGTTATCATTTACTTCAATGGGTGGGACGATCGACTACTTTGTAATGGACGATCATGGTCCTTGCTCCTTCCATATCAGTGGGCAAAACTACCATCACATTGGTTATTTACTCCCAGCATAAGGAAAAAAGCCAAGATTTGCTCAATTGTACATCACGATATACACGATGAACTACAGAACTGATGCAGGCCTTTGAATAGCTAGCAAAATGTCAATAGGGTTGATATGGAAATTTTGGAGGCATTACAATGAATGCTTGGTTTAATAAATCCTTATGTGAGGGTCTTTCAAAATGCACAGGATATCTTACATGCCAACAACCTTTTCGACTTAAGAATATGCATCATCAAAGCACGACTAGGATGCCAATACACAAGGCCCACAGCAGATGAAGTCTCATAGTGGGTGGTTAGCATACTGATGGGAGAACCCGAGACATCATTGTTTGCAAGATAAAAGGAAACTTGCGGTGATAAGTGCATAAAATGTATATCATTTTAGGGTCATTTTGTTGCAGTTTTAGGAAAAATTATATGATTTATGTTATAATTTATACTCTTTTTCCCGTTTTACGCTTGGGTACAGTTCTTTTCTGTGTTTTGCAGGTTTTGGACCTTTTTACCCTAGATTTGACCCATAAATGAGTGTATTTTTGGCTCTTCACGGATAACCCTAAGTTGCCACGCCCATGGAAGAAAGACGAAAAGAATAATGCCGAGGCAGTGGACAACACGGTCGGTCCGTGGTGTCTCTATTTCCTGCGAGGCCTTTTGTTTTCTCACAAGCTCTTCGACTTCCTAGCGGCTATTATTCCATTATTAAGTGTGGTTGTTCGTCTTCCAAAATTTTACTATAAAAAGGGGGGGCTGTCATCCTCACACACCCCATCATCTCATCTTATACTTCTTTCCTCTCTTCAAGTAGATTATGATTAGTTTAGATTAGAGAGAGAGAGATAGAGTTGAAGTGAAGATTTTGCAAGGATTCCATTCCAGGTTTGCACGACGGTTCAAGCGTGATTTTTTGACTAAGCATTTCTTCCCTCTTCTATTCTCGTTTCTGTTTAGATTTATCATTTTAGAGTAGTTAGTTGTTTAATCTTTGGTTATGTGTAAGTAGTTTATTTTTGTCTAGGGATTTAGTTGTTTGTGAAGATTGTTATTGGATCATGTTTTAATTTATAGAATTGCACTTATTTTTATGATTGGTTTGATTTCATTCTATCAAGTGTTTGATATGTTATAAGTTGATTTTTGGCCAAAATTTACTTGCACACTTGAAACAATCGAGTAAACATTCGAAAGATGACATTTGGTTATTGGACTGCTTGTTAGAACCTATCATTGCATTGTCTCGAAAGAGAGATTGTCAAGTTGGGAGGACTCAAATTAAGAAATCAAAAATATTAAACTTGGATGAAGTGAAATTAGTTTGAAAGAGCCACTTTTTCTTAGTTTAGGAAAATTTGGTTGAATTTGAAGAATAAACTGAATTTCTGTATAGATTGCAATTCCTCAAAATTAACCAAGTAGAGAAAGGCACATGTTTATGATTTCGATTCAATTCCCTTTCATAACTACAAAAATTCCTAGGCGTTTTTCCCATATTTGATTTAGAAAAGTTTATTTGCAGTTGTTAATCAAAACCACTTGAATTATAATTTTGCTTAGCATATCTTGAGGGAATATAACCTAGTAGTTCAACCTAGTCTCTGTGGGATCGACCTTGAATGCTACAACGCCACCGTGCACTTGTGGCCGTATTAAGTTTTTGGCATCATTGCCGGAGACTAGTGTTGCATATTGGGTTTCTCGTGATAGGTTTGACTACGCATTTTTTTTTTCTTTGAAAAAACCAAAAAATTTGAAAATCAAGAAAAAAAAGAAAAAAAATAACAAAAATTGTAATTTTTCATTTTTCCCAATTCGAGCATGAATTATTTTGGAGGTATTTTAAGCGTTTAAATGTATTTCTTGCTCAATGTGGTTATTATGTGGATAAATGAAAAATATTGGACATTGTTGACGAGGGTGTAAATAGTAAGAATCATATTCTTTTAGAGTATTTGGATTTTCATGTAAAACTATTGATGATGCATGGTATTTGCTTGAGTGGATTGCTTGGTATTCATTTGAATTTGAGAAGGCTGGTCGTGTTTGTAGATATTCAATTTCTGATCCTTGCACATTTTATTCTAGATCTTATTATGCCCCTTTTTGGTGTGAATTGTGTAGTTCTTCTGACCATGAAACTAATTTGTGTCCTTATTATGCATGCCATTATCAACTTGACTTTATATCACCTTGGGACAACACTGATGTTGTCCCAAACTTACATGATTCATCATTTCCTTTAGCTCAGTGCACGAAGTTCAAGGTGGGTGAGCCTTTTGGGGTTGTTGCTAGGTCTAGTGTCATTGATGTATGTTTTGAGTCAGAAGATACTTTTGATAAAGCGCATGACCTAGATAAGACTCATTTAGAGGGGTGTCGTCGTGAGTGTGTGCATGAGGAGTCTCGTAGCCTTGGTTTTAATTATGTTTTCCCCAATCCGCTTGATCATTTCCATATTTCACCTATTTGTTCATTACCCTTTATTTCCCCTAAGTATTCTTTAGATATGCCTTTGATAATCCTAAGATTCGTGATTCTGATGTTGATTTGGGCTCTGAGGATAACTTGTTCAATATGCTTGGTAGGAATGGTTATGATTATGTGTCCCTAGGTTACTTAAGAGGGTATAATCCCTCTATAGATCCTTACTGTGTAAGCCTAGAGGACTTGCCTATGAAAATCATATGGACTAAATTCTTTAATCCTTTCTATGATTTTTCTATGGACTTTGATAAGGTTAAGAGGATACTTGTTGTCTTTAGTGTGATTTTGGTTATTGCCACATACCTTTTATTGTCTAAATTGTGGTCCCAGTAGTTTGACAAGCTTTTACGGGCCTTAGCGGAGTCTGCTTTTGTAAAGCCTGTCGAGAGCTACAAATTTAACCACTACTTCGGTTACTAAATACTTTTTATAGCGTAAGAAAGTAGGGATCGATCCACGAGGAAAGATTGCTTTAAATGGCTAGTTTGATTCTAAATAATTTTACTAATCAACTTGTTAAGTCTAATTTTAATAATTCTAAAACAATTAAAACCTAATGAATAAAAATATAGATAAATACCCAGTGATGCTCCTAAAAATTCTAGGTCAGATTTGGGAAATAAAACAGTAAAATATTCCCCAAATAATTCAGAGAAATAAGAACAGATTAATAATCCAATCTTCAACTAAAAGTTAAAAACAGAAACTATCAAACAGAAAATTAATGTTAAAAAACACAATCAGTAACCTAAATTGACAATCTTAGATTTGACGAATTTATAACTCCAGAATAATGTCTGATTTATTATAGAAAAATTAAATCAGAAATTTACTGCAGGATAATCAACAGAAAATTAATTCTGAAATTAAAAAGAAAATAATATGCATAAATAAAAATACGAAAATAATTACGAAAATTACCATAATTATAGGACACAAATTTCTGGACCTAAAAATACCGAATAATCGTAAATTAAAATTTAAAACCGAAAATTTCAGAATTAATTGCCTAAAAACCTGCACATATCAATTTCGCAAAATAAATCTGAAAAATTATCAAATAATTTCCAAAAATCACGAAATTGAATATGAGCAGACTAGGACCCTTTATAAACCCTAGGAATTAATTAAAACCGAAAAATAACAAAAATAACTATTTTTAGTCTAAGTTCAAACAAACCGGTAATTAAATACTAAAACTCAATCTAAAATTATAACCACTCCAAAAATCAAACTCTAAGCTATCTAAAATTACCTAGACACTCCTAAAATACTATAATTTTTGGGGGGGGGGTTGATTGAAATTATATTCAAGCTAGTAAAAATAGAACAAAAATTAACAAACAATTCAAATTAACTCTACGCAAAAAATAATAATAAAAAATTATCAAATTTATGGAAGATACTTAGTATAATCTCAATCCACCATGCAAATTAATATTTATCATTAACACACAAGTTAATTTCATTCATGAGTTAAACTGTAGAAGAGATCCACCAGCGGTTCTTCCCCTTTTTTCCTTAGATTTTAGTTTACTTAGGTCCAGCCCTAATATAAACCCTACTAATTTGATAATCTTTACACCAGCGCAAAAATTTAACCAAACTAGAGCATGAAGAATTAGAAAAACATCATTTAACACTTTGTAACCAATTTACCAGCAAATCGATTTAACAAAGATCTAAAGTGATTACCTAATTAAACGAGATGGGTTTGAGCCATCCATGATTAATTAGGGTGATACCTAGGCCTAAAAGATTATAACTTTTACGTATTACAATCTTCTAAACTATCAATCGAAATCGTATTTAATCAACTAGCATGCATTCTAATCGATTTAACACAAATTTCATAAACGATAAACGCTAATCACTAAAGAATCGTGAATACCAATGAACTAGGCATTAAAGCATAAAACTTGTTTCAAAATAATTAATTTAGCATGGCTTCAAGAAGATTATACTAAGCAAAAAATTACTCACTCATATTAAAAATCGAATTACAATAAAAGCTCAAATATTTCATGTTTAATATTAAATCTACCACAAAATAACTAAAAACAAATAAAACTAATAATAATAATAATAATAATAATAATAATAATAATAATAATAATAA
>JACYFF010031955.1:95315772-95326104 GCA_017589665.1 Selenicereus undatus
AACAACAACAACAACAACAACAACAACAACAACAACAACAACAACAATAATACTTAAAACAAGAAGAACAATCCTACTTTGTGAAAGGGTGGTGAGGATGGAACGATGATGCTGATGATGGTGCTGTGAGATTATGAGGGGCGTGGGGTGATGCTGCGTGGATGTGTGAAGAACGAGAGGGTGTGTGAAGATGAGGCTGGTGCTGATGAAGATGATGATGAAGGGAGATGATGCTGATGAGAAAGAAGAAGAGGGGCTGGAGATGATGGCTGGGTGGGATGATGCTGCCATGGAGAAGGTGTGCCGTGGAGGGGGTGAGATGGTGTTAGATGTTGATGAAAGAAGAAGATGAGGTTGATGGTGCTGCGGAGGGATAGAAGGAGGGGGTGCTGATGCTGTGTGAAAAGATGAGAGGAGGTGATGGTGAAGATCATGAAGTTTAGGCGTGGTGGGGTGGTTTAATAGGGTGAGGGTTTAGTTTCTAGGGTTTTCTTCTCCTTCCACCTTAGGTTTCTTCTTCTTCAAGACTTCTTCCTTTTCACCAACTCTTGAAACCCTAGCCCAATTTAATAATTATGAAAATAATAATTTTCATAATTATTATTTTTTTTGGACCGTCTTGTAGCCAAGTGTATAAAACCCGATCTTCCACGTTCTCTCTTCTCCTCTTTATTAAATTAATACCAACCCTGAAAAATATATATAACAAGACAAATTAAACGAAATAATATATATAATATACTCAAAATAATTATAAAAATAATGCATGAAATTTGAGTTAACAGCTTTCATGAGCCGAGTCTTGACATTGTGATGGAGTGGCTGATGCTCCATGTGTGCCGGTTATTACGAGGCCGCATAGCTTAGGTGCACTCTGCATCTAACCTGGTGTGATTGTTTTCTTTAATTCCCATTCTCTAAGTTTTCTTTTCTTTGAATAATAATGCTTTATCTAAGCATGGAGGAAGGGTAGTTTCTATGTTTTTCTGTTTCAGTTATTAATTTGCATACTTGTTAAAGCATATAGTTTTCGATTTCTTTTTGTTTGCATTAGTGTTTTGCATTTAGTTGATTTTTAGGTTTGCATTTTTTATTTGCATATAGAGATGGTGAAGATTGGTTTGAGCTCCAATGATATGTTTGTTAAGCAAAATAGCTTTCATGAGTTTGAGTAACTTTTGATGTGTAATCCCTTTTGGTGCCACAAAATTTTGAAGGTTTTGTAATTATTTCTTACTTTGACCCTTATCTTGATTAAGAACTTTGTTATCCCCTAGAGTCATTAACACTAATGTTGGTGCATGAGCTTCATTTTATGAGCTAATTGTGACTTTGGTAGATGTCCCGTGAAATTTTGAGCCTTATTTGGACTAATTCATTATATTTAGTCTCATGTTTCTTTCATGTAAGCTTCCATGTTGTATCTCTAGAACTTGCTTATATTCTTGTTCAAAACCACATTAGTATGTGCATATTTGATGATATGATAGAGGCATTTCTTTCTTCGAATATTTTAGCCACATAGCCAAATAGCCTACTTTTGTATTATATGTTTTTTTCCCTTTGCTAGCCCCTTTGAGCTTATATCTGTCTTTATTGTGATTCATTCATATTAGCCCTTGGCCAAACACATATTCTAACCTTTAAGCCAAATCTATGGAGTATCACTTCATCTATCTAGTGGGTGGTTTTGAGGGTAATTGAGTTTAATGAGGCTTTAGTATGTTGGTTTATTGAGGGATTGATGATATTGAGTCTTTGGAATTGGTTCCCTCTTGTTTGGGTTGTATACATAAAAATTCGGTTGTGAGTTGATAGTTAGTGATCCTATGCCTTTCAGTAATGCAATTTTCCTTTCATTTCTCGAAAAAGAAAAAAAAGAAAAAAAAAGTAGGAGAAGAAAAAAATCATGTTGCAAAAAAAAAAAACAAAGAAAAAAAAGAGGAAAAAAAAGGAAATCATAGAAAAAAAAAGCAAAAAAAAACTAAGTGTTTGGCATGGGATACGTACATAGCTTGTGTTCCTTCTTTGTCAACTCACTTCCTACGTAATTGAGTGGGATATGTTCAGTGTATTTTGGAGTTTGGAGTGTTGGTGAACTTACTAGTTTTTTAGTGGTTGGTTGCTCCCTAGTCACTTGGCTAAATAGCTCCATATTGTCCAAATGCATTTGTCCACTCTTTTTCCTTAACCCTTATAGCCCACATTACAACCCAAGTAAAGTCCTCTTGATTATTTTGTGCACGTTGCATTCTTGTGGTGGAGAATTTGAGAGTCTTATCAAGCATATGGTAGATTGCATCTTTAGAATAAGTCTTGAGTGAACCTATACTATATTTCAAGCACATGAGCTGGAGTGTTCCACATTTCCCAAAAATGAGATTCTACCAGTCCATTTGGCTCTACTCAATCTCATGTGCTTGTATGGCATGTTTTTTGGTTCTTTGGGGGTGATCAAGTTTGATATTGAGCTCGTGGTCTTATACTTTTTCAGAAACCTTCTTTTCCTTCTGATTTTGAAATGTTTTGTGCACTCCTTGGGTTGCCATTGATTGTTATTCTAGCTTGTGACATGCTATGGTTTGCCTATTTTAAAGTGGTTGTCCCGATGTATCTTCCCTAGTTGGTTTTATCTAGTACTTGCTTGAGGACAAGCAACGATTTAAGCATGGGGGAGTTTGATAAGTGCTTAGAGTGTATATCATTTTAGGGTCATTTTGCTGCATTTTTAGGAAAAATTATATGCTTTATGTTATAATTTATGCTCTTTTTCCCGTTTTACGCTTGGGTATGGTTCTTTTCTGTATTTTGCAGGTTTTGGACCTTTTTACCCTGGATTTGACCCATAAATGAGTATATTTTTGACTCTCCAGGGATACCTCTGAGTTGCCACTCCCGTGGAAGAAAGAAGAACAGAAGAATTCTGAGGCAGTGGACAACACTGTTGGTCTGTGGTGAGTGCCAAGGTCCGTAGTGTCTCTATTTCCTGCGAGGCCTTTTGTTTTCTCACAAGCTCTTCAACTTCCTAGTGGTTATTATTCCATTATTATGCATGGTTGTTTGTCTTCCAGAATTTACTATAAAAGGTAGGGCTCTCATCCTCACACACACTCCATTATCTCATCTTATACTCATTTCCTCTGTTCAAGTAGATTAGGCTTAGTTTAGATGAGAGAGAGAGAGAGAGAGTTGAAGTGAGGATTTTGTAAGGATTCCATCTCGAACTTGCACGACGATTCAAGCGCGATTTTTTGGCTGAGCATTTCTTCCCTCTTCTCTTCTCTTTCCTCTTTAGATTTATCATTTTAGAGTAGTTAGTTGTTTAATCTTTGATTTTGTGTGAGTAGTTTATTTTTGTCTAGGGATTTAGTAGTTTGTGAAAATTTTTATTGGATCATGTTTTAATTTATAGAATTGTGCTTATTTTCATGATTGGTTTGATTTCGTTCTATCAAGTGTTTGATATGTTGTGAGTTGATTTTTGGCTAAAATTTACTAGCACATTTGAAACAATCAAGTGAACATTCGAAAGACGACATTTGGTTGTTGGACTGCTTCTTAGAACCTATCGTTGTATCATCTTCAAAGAGAGATTGTCAAGTTGGGAGGAATCAAATTAAGTAATCAAAAATATTAAACTTGGATGAAGTCAAATTAGTTTGAAAGAGCCACTTTTGCTTAATTTAGGAAAATTTGGTTGAATTTGAAGAATAAACTGAATTTCTGTATAGATTGCAATTCCTCGAAATTAACCAATTAGAAAAAGACACGTGTTTATCATTTTGATTCAATTCCCTTTCATAACTACAAAAATTCCTAGGCATTTTTCCCATATTTGATTTGGAAAAGTTTATTTGCAGTTGTTAATCAAAACCACTTGAATTAGAATTTTGCTTAACATATCTTGAGGGAATATAACCTAGTAGTTCAACCTAGTCTCTGTATGATCAACCTTGAATGCTACAATGCCACTGTGTGCTTGCAGCTGTATCATGCAGTGTATACATAAAACTTACCCATCTTATATGCCTCTTCAATATCCCCTTTTATTTCCATATGGAACCGATTGCTGATCAGTACACATTCGTTGTGCTGAAGGGTCAAGCAGCATTAGGTCATATTGCACAATGCGAGAGTTCTATGCATTCTTGATACAATCTTGAGTGAATAAGTGGAACATTTTACTTCGTTGTGGTTGTTTATTTTTACAATTCATTGTTGATTATTATGCTGCAATAGAAGCATGGAGATTGAATTACATATTGCATCACCAAGGCACACTCCAAGCATATTCGCATAGTAGTCTATAAGATGCAATTACTGCTGGAGAAAATGATCCTATTGTAGACAGAAGGAGGCTAATATTACCTGCAACTTTCACAGCAGGCCATGTTACATGAGGCAATACGTTTTTGACGCAATGATCACATGTTGTCAATTGGGCTATCCAGATTGATTTGTAACATGTACTTACAATCCTAACTGGTTGGAAATTATGAAAGCACTATCCCAATAACCTAGCCAATACGCCAGTGATCGACTTGACGTTGTAGCTCAAGTATTTCACTTAAAGCTGAAAGAGCTAACTCGGGATTTTAAAGAGAAAAATTTATTTGACAGAGTCATTGCAAGTAAGTTTCTCCCCCAGCTGTGTTTTTTTTTTATACTAGTTGCTTAAATATTTGCCATGCAAAACTAAGGAAAGTAATTTGGGTTTCACTTAACAACCAAATTCCTTCATTTTAAACATAAATATCACTATTTATTCTGTCACTCAAGCTTTTCATTTCTCCTATTCATAGATATACATGTTATTGAATTCCAAGAGCGAGGCTTACCGCATGCTCATATTTTGCTTAACTTAGCAAATGAGGACAAGCCAACTTGTGCAGAGATAAAATGTTATATGCGCTGAGCTACTTGATAATGTTAGTGACCCTTTAGCATTTGAAACAGTTGCAAGACACATGATTCATGGTCCATGTGGTAATAGTCTTTCTTATGGCCATGCATGGATGGTAGTAAGTGCATAAAACATTATCCAAAGACCTTCTCTATTGAGACCATTATTGGAGAGAATGAGTTTGTCAAATATAGGCATAGAGACAATGGTAGAAGTGTAACAATTTGTGGTATGAACATTGATAACAGGTGGGTTATACCATACAATCGTGGCCTTAGTGTCAAATATGACACCCATATAAATGTTGAGCGTTGCGCTTAAAAGAAGGTTATTAAGTATCCTCACAAGTATATGTACAAGGGACCTGATTGAGCAACTTTTGCTGTTGAAGACAAAGCTCACAGTATCAAGGTTGGAGCAGGTACTCGATATAGGCAGGTTGATGAAATACAAATAGTATTTAGATTGTCGTTATTTCTCACCCGTAGATGCAATTTGGAGAATATAGAGAGTTTGATATAACACATCGCTACCCATATGTTGAATAGGTACAATACCACTTATCAGGACAATAATACATTGTCCTTAATTATCGAAATGAACTTTATGATGTGGTAAATCAAGCAACGGAGAGGGTGACAGTGCTTATTGTGTGGTTTCGCGTAAATATAACAGATACGAATGCAAGAAGATATTCCTATGTAGAATTCCAAGCTTATTACGTATGGAATAAGAGCCTTAAGAAATGGACTATAAAACAATAAAAGGTTTGCATAGGTCGATTAACATATGCTCACCCTAACATGGAGGAAAGATATTATCTCAAAATGTTATTGTGTATTGTTTGGGGTGCAACATGTTATGAAGAGTTAATAATTATTAATGGAACCCTACGTTCAACTCTTAAAGAAGCCTGCTTAGCACGTAGGTTGTTAGATGACACTAGCAAGTGGCATGAAGCATTGACAAAAGGATCAACATGGGCAACTTGGGCTAAACTTAGGAGTATGTTTTGCTCAATGCTTATGTTCTCAAAAGTGGCACAACCTGATCAATTATAGGAAGCGTATTGGAAAGAACTCACTGAAAACCTTCTTAGAAGGTTGCAATGAGAGCAAAGAAATCCCCAATTAGAGATGAGTATAGAACATATGAGAGACCTTGGATTGTATGAACTTAAGTTAATTTTGAATAAAAATGGAAGGTCACTAAGGGACTATCCTTCTATGCCTTCACCTTCACCTGAGATGTTGCGATGAACAGGTAATAGACTTATCAAGGAGCAACTTGACTTCAATATAGCAATAGAGAGAGACACCCTTAAAATGTACCTTCGAACACTAAATCAGGATCAAATGTAAGTTTTTCAATCAATAAATATGTCAGACAAACATGGAAAGGGAGGTTTCTTCTTCATTCGTGGTAGTGGTGGGACAGGGAAGACATATCTTTGGAATGCTCTTACTTTGTTGCCATCTATGGGAAAAACAACTCATTTGATGTTTAAGATACCAATTGATGTAAATGAGACATGTGTTTGCTCAATTTCAAAACAATCTGAATTAGCAAAACTAATACGCGAAACATCACTGATAATATCGGATGGGGCTCCTATGACTCATCGCTACATATTTGAAGCTATTGAGTACACCTTAAGGGACGTTTGTTTTATCAAGCAACCTTTTGGGGGGGGGGGCATTGCTCATTTTTGGAGGTGATTTTAGGCAAGTGTTGCCGGTTGTAACTAAGGGTAATCGGGCAGATGTAGTTGCAACGTCAATCTCAAAAGCAATATTTTGGCCTTATTTTACTATGAGACATCTCAGGCTCAACATGAGGCTAATGAATTCAAACTTAAGTCATGATGAACAAGCATGATTGAGGAGTTTCAACAAATGGGCACTAAACATGGTAATGGTTCTATAAAAGGGCATCCATTTTTAGGAAGTAGCGAGCCAAATCGGATACAGATTCCTGAAGAATTCATCATCAACAATGACAACGGTCTTAAAAGTTTGATAGAGTTTGTGTACCCAAATTTACTTGAAAGACACCAAGATGAACAATACTTTTTAGATCGTTGTATACTGGCACCATTAAACACAGATGTCGATGATTTGAATTCTCGCATCCCGCTTCCGAGTAGTAGCTGTACATTTTGAGTTCTGACACATTCTTACCATGTACTACCAATTCTTACATTGATGATATTAATCCACTAGAACTATTACATGACATGAACTTTTCCGGCTTCCCAAATCATGAAGTTGAGCTTAAAGTTGGTTCTTCAGTTACGTTGCTCTTTTAAGAAGCCTTGATCCTTCAATTAGCTTATGCAATGGCACCCGTTTAACTATTCAAAGACTTGGAAGTAAGATCATCCAAGCAAAAATGTTGACTTGTCGAAATATAGGACAAACGACAACCTTCCCACGTATTGATCTAAGTCCTTTGGATAAGGATTCACCATTTGCCTTGAAGAGAAGACGATTCCCTTTCAAATGGGCATTTGCAATGACAATTAACAAAAGTCAGGGTCAAACGTTGTAATACGTAGGTGCATATCTACCAAAACTTGTATTCTCGCATGGCTAATTATACGTTTCAATCTCTTACGCCACTTCGTCTTCAAGGCTAAGGTTTTTCAGTTATAATAAAAAGGATGTGCCTAAGAATATGACCAAGAACATTGTCTACCATGAAGTTTTTAATGATATTCATGGTGCTTGGTTAGTCCCAATCCATAAATTATGAAGTTGTTATTACTGAAGTTATTACACATTTAAAATTAGTGTTTTATGTTTATAACTACATTTAAGTTGTTACATCTTGGGCTAATCTATATGTATTTCATTTCTTTCTTTATGATTATAGACATGACAAGTTTAGCACACAATTCAACGTCGATATGTGCCATCAATCCTTGCAATAGATATGTGACAGTAATTGGTCGTCTCATAAGATTCATGACAGTTCGCACTTACGAAGAACGCAAAATGTGGAAAGTTATCTTCATGGACTATCAGGTATCGAGATAATCTAAGTTCTTAAAATGTGACCAACATGTACATGTATACTGAATATCAAACACGATATTATTTTACATTGTAATGAGATATTATACAGCATGGAAGGTGATGATGGTATTAATTGGTGGATCTCTATAGTCAAAGTTGGCAAAGTTTACCATATCTCTGAGCTCCCAGTTGATGCTGCAATAGACGAAGAAAGAAATGTGGTCATCAATAATTTGAAGGTGGTTGTTATGCTATGAACGAGACTTCTAGACGTCATTCTTGATTGCCTTAATATTCCCTGCCAGCACTTACCACCATTTGTATCGTTTACCAATGTCCCGCAACATCTTCAGTTATATGACAACATTATAGGTAAATATAGTTTACAAATTACAATTTACATATGTGAAATATACTTATATACTTTTCTAAATATTTATAAAATTTTTATTTTGTTCTGGTACAGACATCATTGGCATGGTAGTTGCTCTATCCCCTTTGGAAAGGACAAGAACTGGGGGCACTGCAAAATGGGAATTGCTACTTTCTAATGCATGGCTTGTATTTTCATCGCTAATTATGTTTGCTTGCTTATTAACGTATTTTTATTGTATAATAGTAGCACATATAAGCTACAAATACAGAATGTAGACTTTGCGATTAACTTTGTGGGAAGATTTTGTGGAGGTTGAGGACAACTATCTTCAACAACATTTATATGAAGAAAATATACTTCTTACTTCTAGAGTGTACAGTAGAGATTATGAAGGTACCTTCACATTCCAATTACCATATCTTTCATATGTAAAATTGTTTATTTGTTAACATTATAATGGTATACTTTTGTAATATGTTTTTGCCAACATCTATACGCTTATAGGTATATTAGTTTCTACTTCGTAGATAAGTTGATTGCTGATTAATCTAGATTTTCAAGCAACAAAGGACTTTGAAGAATGGTAAACATTAGTTGTATGTTTCATTCACCATCCAAGTTATATGCAATTGATAACAAACATAATACTCTCATTGTATGTACTAGGCATTCTGGGACTAGAGGTGTGATGGAACACTTTGATTTCATGCGTAAAAGAATATTATGGATTGTAAATCTAGAGAAGTTGTTTCCTGCACAAAGAATTAGATTGAATGAATACAAAACTATGCAAAATGTAAGAAACACACTTATATTACAAATAACTTCATGCTTATAAGTTAGATAAAATGTAATCCTATTTTACTATATACAGATTAGATATTTTCGTATTTTTTCATATGTGGATGAGATCTACCCACTGCTATATGACATTTGCACTACTTGCAAAAAAAGTGTCAACACTTATGTATTTACTCTAAATGTACCTTATTGTACATGGCAATTCCAAATTTAACTTAGAGAAGGTATGGATAATGCGTTTTTATTGTTAGGTACTCTTGATTACACATTTCAAGTTGTATGTTTATATTGTTGTGTACTATATTCTTTTATATGAATTATAGGTGTATCTTTAGAGTTTTATTGCGAGGTCATATAGGTTATAGAAGATTTATTGTTCGTCATGAGGATGTTCTGGTTCTTTTGCATACAACTACAACACAATTGAATTTATACGTAGCGTAGGTACTGTACTGTATGTCATCACGCTTTGCACAATTTATTTTTCGATTACTAACTATCCCACCATAACATTCTCTACAGCCCTATGGTCTTCTATCTGTACATGTGATTATAGATGATCATATACGTAAACCATGGGTATTTGCTATAGAGCCTCAATGAACCATGAAGTAGAATTGCCTATCAGTCTTATTGCACCAATTAATTGGCAAAAGGAGTTCTATTACTTACGAAATACAGATGCTAGGCACACCAGGTACACAAGATGTAACTATAGGCTTCAATTATATCATTGTTAATTAAATTATTACTAAGAACTTAATTTTTAATGTAGGGACAAGAAGAGAAGGCGGATTCATCGTCATTGGCGCCAGAAACTAACGTACTATCGTGTCATTTGGCGTGATTTTTAGTTTCACTTTGATTACTTATAATCTCTATCATACTTTACATCGTGACTTTTAAAAACCATAGGTTGTTTTAATTATGGAGTTTCAATGGTTGTACATGAAACTGCTATCTAAATTATGATATTAGTATTATCTCTAATGAATATTCCTATATTATTTTGATTCTCTCTCTCTTTGTCTCTCCATATCTCTCACTCTCTCTGCCTCTCCAAATAATACACATATATATATATTTACATACATATAAATATATATATATATAAATATATATATATATATATATATCTGTATATATATATATATATAAACATATATATAAATATATATACATACACAAACACACACACACACACACACACACACACACACACACATATATATATA
>JACYFF010031955.1:95341104-95412270 GCA_017589665.1 Selenicereus undatus
ATATATATATATATATATATACACTTAGGTACATATATATTCAAACTGTTTATTGTAGTGTGTACTGTGCAAAACAAGGGTCTAGACTGGTTATAACAAAAGAATGTTGAAGTTGTATTGCACAATGAATATGAAGAAAGTGATTATGAAGAAACCAATTATATGATGGAAAGTAGCTCGTTTAGTCTTTGTGATATTCGAGGAGAAGAGTTTGTTGTAGACAATGATATCGAAGAAGTCAACGGAGATTGGGTGCTTCACATAATTCAGAAGAACGTGATCTAGAAAAAGTCCATCTTTCATTTAAAAGGCAAATACGTAATGAAATGACGGTAGGAGAATTAGAAAGAAAAGATTGCGAGTATGATGTGGGCAAAGTTAATCTCATCGCTTCGGAAAATATTCTTAAGCATAACAAAGATAGAAAGTACAGGCATATCCATATTGGAAGTATCCAATTTCAAATCACTCCATTACAGTATTATGGAAAAAATATTGATCTTTATGCTTTAGTCGGTGATATTGGGCATGCCAAATTTAATAATCAAATTGTGACAGGGATTAAGACCAATTTATGTAATGGGCCAATATGATTCAATTGTCGACTTGGATATTATGTAAGTCTAAAGGATGCATTTGCTAAAAACGTCCTATCCCTTAAGATAAAAATGACTAGGATGCATGAAAAGAGAAGGATGTCGATTGAGGATATTTTGGAAAATTATCTACAACTTGGATAATATTATAGATCCAAAGACTAAGGTAACCATGATAAAGGCTAAAAATTCTGAAAGTCCTACTACTATGCAAAACATCCAGATGATTAAATCCAATCCACAGGAGATAAAGATTTATTGTTCATGGATATCTAGCTTTGGTAACCCTACACAAATCAATAAGAAAAATATGATAAAAATTGATTAAAATAGTAAAATCATCATAAAACCCCAATTATTAAGAAGCATGAGTGCAAGATCAGAATGGGGAGAAGGATCTTCATCAACTTAGGAAGAGTTTGAAGAAAATGATACAATTAGCATGACCAGTGGAATGAGTAGAATAAATTTTGAACTCGTAAGGTACAGTGTAGATAGAAGTATGAGTCTAGATAGGAAAGTCATTGGACAAAAAACAAGAACTGTTAGTGAGCCAATATATGAGGATAAATTAGTAAAAATCATGACTATGAAGATATTCTATGAAGTCACCAACACAAATCTTAATAGCATATATATCCCAATAAACGTATGCTTAGAGGCATATAATAAATATGAGTTGTAGGCATATATAGATAGTGGTTGTTCTGTATGCTTTGAAAAAATATTGTTATTTCTAGAATATATGTAGAAAAAAGCCAAAAGTCCTTTACAAGTAAGAATAGCTGATAATAGTATTATGAGGCACAACAAAGCACTAGAAGGATTATCCATAGAATTAGGAGGAGTCTACTGCATTATATTAGTTCTATGAGCTACTGATCAACCCTCTCATGATACGATTCTTGGAAGTAACTTTTAGAGGTTGTATTATCCATACACACAAACCATAAACCAAATAATGTTCACAATAAATGGACATTTAGCTCCCAGTGAAAAATTAAGCAATGCTTACACTCATCAGAAAATTGAGTTTACACACAACCAGTGTGGTGAGAAGGAAATACCTGTGCAACATGAGGTAGCGCTAACAAACTCATTACTTGAGTTATCTATTAAAGAGAAGATTGTCAAATAGCAAGACAAATTATGCTAAGGACTTTACACTGATAATTCCCTAGTATTTTGGGATAAAGATAAAATATTTGCTAAAATCACTGTAATAAATCCCAACACTATTATTCGAGTCAAACAAATGGTGTATACACACTAGGATATTCAAGAATTTGATAAATAAATCAAAGAACTCCTGGATAAAGGATTAATCAGGAATAACAAGAGTCCTCACACCAGTCCCTCTTTCATGGTAACAAATCATGCTGAAGAAAAAACAGGAAAAGCAAGAATGGTAATCAATAACAAAAAGTTTAATGATAATATGATCTTTGATGGTTATTATATTCCTAACAAAATGGTCTATTTATATAGAATTCAAGGAGCCTCTGGGTTCTCAAAAATAAATTGCAAAAGTGGCTATTAGCAAATTAAAATGGACGAAGAAAGCATTCCGTTAACAACTTTTAGTATCCCTCAAGGACATTATGAATGGATAGTAATGTCTTTTGGTCTAAAAAATGCAACTCAAGTATTCCAAAGAAGAATTGATAACATCTTCAAGGATCTTAATCACTGTTGTTTAGTGTACATCTATGATATCTTTGTCTTTTCCAAAACTATAGAACAACATAAAGATGATGTCTTAGCTATCACCCAAAGATGCATCGATCATGGTATTATACTTGGTAAGAACAAGTGCACTTATGCTTAATAAGATATTGAGTTTTTAGGTCTATAGATAAAAAAACTGGATAAATTATTTTACAAAAGCATATCCTTAAAAAAATAAAAAAATTTCCATGAAAAGATTGAAGATAGGAGGCAGCTAGAAAGGTTTCTTAGATGCCTCACATATCCTTCAGATTTCATTAAAGATTAAGCTAAACAGAGGAAACCATTGCAGCAAAAACTCAAGAAAGAACTAAGATGGACATGGACTCCTCGCGATTCAAATATTGTTCAAAACTTTAAAAAGATGTGTAAAAATTTTTTTATTCTTAAATTGCCTAATGAAGGAGATGATTTATGTTATGTTTTAAACGGCAAATGCACAGCGTAGCTGTAGCTAACAACCGGTGTATATGGGTTGCATCCACAGGGAACCTGCTTTCAATTACCAAAACTAATCAACTAACTTAATCTAGGTAGAATAATTCAAGTTGATAAAAACTGAAAGCAGCAGTTCTAAGCAATAATCCAATTCTCAAGCATGAATAAATCACAGACAGCCTATAAAATGGTTCGATTCGGCATAACAGGGGTTAATCCCAACCCGAGATACAGGAATTTAGCCAACAATCATATTGAATGCAATAATTTCAAGACTTAATTGAATAGACATGGATGAACAACCAAAACCCTAAAAAGTGATATCAAAAGAGAAAGGGGAAAGAACAAACTTGAATTAATTGTGCTGAAAGGCAATACAATCTTCAATCTTGATAAATTCAATCCGAAAGCATGAATAAACGCTCCCACTGAAAATATAGAAATCTCCTCTAAAAAGTGCTCTGAAAAAGAAAAAGAGAGAGAGTCCCCGAAAACTGCATCAAATGGTGTTTAAGTCGCGGTGGCACGACCGTGCCCTTGGGCACGGGTGACTGTGCATCCCTGGCTAGGGTGGCACGGTCGTGCCACCCTGCTTCCTGGTGGTTTGTGATTTTTCAGCGTTATGACCATGCCAGTTGGTGTGGGGTCCCCATGCCAAATCTCTAGGTCTAGCCGGTCTCTTTCTTGACTTGCAATTTGTCTTCTTAGCCCTCCTTTCTACCAATGTTAGCGGATTTTCTTGGTTTCCTGACTGGAACTCTTGGAAAAGTGAAACACCGCTATATGAGTAAAATTTGGACCAAATGAGGCTAATTTGACCCCTTTCTCCTCAAGATCAAACATGAAAATAATGAAAAAAGGAATCAACTGGGGGATAAAATAAGGTTGAAATAGAAGTTTATCAATTTAGTTCTTGAGATAGATGCTAGCAATGACCACTGGAGTGAGGTACTCAAAATTAAAGGAGGAGAAAAACTCTACAAATATTGTAGTAGAAGTTTTAATAATGCAGAATACACCTATCCCATGATAAAAAAAGAGATCCTTGCAGTCATAATGAAAGTTGAAAAGTTATTAGGATTTGAACCCCCAAAACATTTTCTTATTCGAACTGAGTACAAAGGAATAATTGATTTTATGAAAAAGAATTTATTAAATATGCAAGCGCAAGTGTGACTCTTGCATTGGCAATTATGGCTTAACTAGTTTTGCTTCTCTATTGAACATACACAGTAATTGAAGAACTCTCTAGCAGATAGTTTACTCGAGAACTCGCCAATGGCAATCATGAGAGCAAAACTCCTATCGGAAAAAGAGGAAATCCAATATGAATTGCCACTACTACTTGAACGGGTTTCTCATTCTAGTGAAGTCCTTATAGATAATTTGAAGCTCCGTACAAAAAGTAGATAACGTTTTAGTCTGCTATCTTTTGCCTCCTTAATAGCCCAAAGATTTAGTCTTCTAGAGTTACAAGTTAATTACCTAAGGTGACCTTATGACATCGAAGAAAAAATAAGTTCTCATGTTCAAGAAAAATGGTTCAATGAGTGGTATACAGCTTGCATCGACTATCATCGTAATTATTCCTATGATATTTGGGAATCATGGAGTAATACAATCTACTTTCCCGATAAGCCTGGAGTTGGTGGTGTTAGTTTCCCAACAAATTCAATATCTCCAAATGTCCCCGTCATTAAAGTCTGGGAATACGGAATGATAGTTTACTTTATGATACTCCCAAATCCAAAGTTCCCATTTTCTCAAGACTAACTAAATTTCAGCAATGCATGTTTAGAAGGATCCATTAGATTCTTACATCTCTTGATGATCCAACAAAAATTTCAAATAATAGATGCCTATATGTGGAGGTACATTGTGCACTAATCAAGTATAAAAATGAAAAAGCCAAACCAGCTCATTATCTTATCCATATAGTTGATTTCAGCATTCCCAATGATCGACAACAAGAATGGTTTTCAGAACAACAAGAATTAGTTATTGATCCTACTTTGGCAAGAGCCATTGGTTTTTACAATATTTATCATCAAAGTTAGCATTAATTGAACAAGGAAAGACACTAATACATTGCGGAAACACTACTTTCACTTATCACAATGAGTTTAGCGAATATATGAAGGTGGAGGGAGCGGCTTCAGAAGATGTCTTTGATTGTCTATTTGATATTGGTGCCGGAAAATTCTTATTAGAAAAAGGAAAGAAATATTTGAGAAATAGGACCCAGAGCATCTTTTATTCGATGAAGATTTTGATGATTATTTAGATAATGATGGTCTAGAAGATATTATTGAAGATGAATGCATGCAAAATCTCAATAATGAAGATGAGACTTGTCAGTGTTAAAAGACTCTAAAAAGTGGTCGCTCTGTTATTGTACTATTTTGACAAATGTCAGGTCTGTAAAATAAGGCAGTCTACTGTAGCCATGTAAATGTAACTGTAGTCATGCGGAATATCAATGTGTACTGTAGTAGTTAGGGCATCCTATGTACCCCCATACCCTCTATAAAAGGAGAGGCTAAGTGCTAAGAAGGGACACGGTTATTTGACCATTCTTGAGCAAAAGAGAAGTCGGGATTCTCCATTTCTCTATGAGCTAGCATCTCTAATGATCTTAATTGTTTAAGTCCCTCTTCAAATCTATCCATTGTAATATTTCCACTTTTAGTAGGGAACGTTATTCAATCGAAACTTATGTTTTGAATATTATAATTTCTTGATTAAAGCTCCACTATCCTTAAAAAGATTAAAAATTTGATTAGTGACCAAGGCCCAAGGTAGGAAACAAAATGGATATGTGCTATTCCTAATCTAAGGAAGGTGTGGTTAACATTAGTAATCTCTATAAACTAGAAGTTAGAGGATTGCGAAGGTCCAACGCCAATTAAGTTGAAGTAATGGTCGAAACTTCCTAATTAAGCTTTAAGCATGGTAGGCCTCTAATTACAGAAAATATAATATTTATAATATAAGTAGTAGATTGTGATAACTAGTACCAGTAAAGTCATTAAAAGAAGTCTAAACAAAAATATAAGCTTAGTTTTGCAAAAAAGGCCCCAAACTTTGAATATCTGCATTTTGAACCCTAGTAAGGCCAAAAGCAGAAAGTTCATAAAGTTCAAGGGCATAAGAGTAAATATTTGTCCTCCAAAAGAACATTAACCCTAACAATTATACTCCAAAAAATTATCAGCCAAACATGAGTAGTTCCAAAAATCTTTATCTAAATTCGCTTGATCAATTAAACATTTACCTATACCACAGTAGACCCGAAATTTAATTGTTCTAAAAACTTTTCACAAAAAGTATGTACAAAAGGTAGAATTTTCGCAAAGATATGTACAAAATGGTATATGACTTCCGCAGCCCCACACGTAAATCTCACAATGTCCTTGTTGGGAGTCAAGGAGCCAAAACAACCACAAAAACAAACAAAACCCAAAACAAATCAAAACACACAAAAACACTAAACTAACACACATACATAAGCAAACACACAAACCCAAAACACAATTTCATCCAATCGACAACAAGACCACATATATATACAAAACCAACTCCACTAACAATGAATATATACAATTCGAATAACTCTGCCAATAACAAAACACAGCTATGCATAAAAAGCATACAAAGATGACCACGACATCAATAAGCTCCATAATACCCCAAGTTTCACCACAAAATTGATCACTAACAAAATCACAACATAATATCCAAAACTAAAACAAAATGAAAACAAAAGAAAATAAAAGGAAAGGACTAGATTAGAATGATTATCAGGTTGGGTACTGATTAGACCCGAACTATGCCTCCCTAAGATGGTGCTATGGAGGCTTGAGGTTCATCAACCACTCCTCTTTATCTCTCAAGGCACAGATCTCCACCTCAGTCACCATTAAAGCCCTCAAGAGTTTATCGTGTGTTGTTGCCTGCATCTCAGAGTGATGTAGTCATGATAACACGAACAAAAGAGTGGCAAAGGTAGTTAGTGTCCTCTTCCACTTAACAAGTGCCATAGAAAAATCGAAAGAATGATTGAAGAAAGTGGTCCACTCAATTTTCTTAGACAGACCCTCTAGGCGTGCACAATAAGGATCGAATGAGGGATTATACCCTTTAGTATCACCTAGGGACTTATGAAATGCATGAAAATGAGATTGGGTGGTGGGAAGTAAGGGAGATAAAATTGGGTTCAAGTCAAGTGACTCAACACAAATGAGGTTTATATCCTTAAAGCTAAGAGTGACACTAACCATCACACCATCACCACATAGCTCTTGAAAAGGAGCCTCCCCAAGATATGGCTCAATCAAGATAAGTTCGTTCAGCCAAAAATCATCCTCAACAACACTCATCAGCCCTTGAAGTCTCTGTTAGATCTTAGAGTATACTTCCACAAGAGGGGGGGTGAATTGTGGTGTCTGATTTTCGCGTTATAAGTAACAAACACCCTGACAGAGGTTGTTCTCCGATGACGAACACCCTGTTGACTTGTTTGCAGGGGGTGTTTTCAGATATTGTAAATGCGAAAATCACCAAGATAAATGCGGAATTAAAGCACACACAATTTTTACGTGGAAAACACCTCTAGCCCAACTGAGGTGTGAAAAACCACGACCTACCTCGTGTAGGATTTAACCACTTCACTAAACTGGGCTTAACACGTTACAAATGTAACACACCTTGTTACAACTTGCAACCACGTAATCTCCTTCTCAAGGCAGATTACACCACGTCCAAATCTCACCAGATTGGACACGTCCAAAGTCCACACGACTTAGGACCACTCACTCACTTTTCTGATTCAAGATCAGGGTTACAAACACCTTACAGGGGGTGCTTCTGACTAAGCAGATGTAAGGTACAATGAAGTTCCTATTATGCCAATATATTGAAAGCTTGCTTTAAACACAACTTGAACTGGTTTTTCTTTTCTCAAGTGAAGCTCAGAAATTCTTTTCACTAGAAAAACCTCTTTTGAAATTTGCCTTTTGGGAATGTTGTGTTTCAAGATTTCTTTTTGCTTTCTTCTCACTATTGCTCAGTATGTTTCTCAGTGTTTGTGCCCGTCTATTTTCATCTCAAATGCTTCTCCCTTTTTATGCTAAAAAAAAAACCAACGGTAAAAACCAGGGAGATGAAAGGAAATCACCTAAGTTTGGAAGGTGATTTTTTCAAGAGAAAAAACAAAACTCCCAACGGCTAGTGATAAAACATTTTCCAAAAACTAAGGGATTTGTTATCTTAAGAGATAACCTTTATCTCCTTATAGCCGTGGGTAAGCTTTAAGCAAGGCAATCAGAAATTTTTAGCAATTTAAAAACTTTATCACATCCGAAGATATGGGCAGAGAAAATCTTTCAATTTTGGCAAATCTCCCAAAATCTATTTTCCCAAATCTCCCATAATATATTCAAGAAATATATTTTCCAGAAGAATAACATCTGAAAATATTCTGGAGATTTTGGCTAACCGAAATAATAATTTAAAGGATAATCGGATATGCCCACTTCAGGTCAGAAACACCCTAGGCACCCTGTTTGCAGGGTTGTTCGCAGTCTGGTGTTCTGAAGCACTTAGCGCAAATACCGATTCAAGAGATGTTTAAAAAGCTTTTTCAATATTGGCATATTAACAAGAGTCTAAATAAATAAAGCCTATATACCCAAGACTTCTTGTTTGAATCTTGTCCAAGATCCGTAGAGCTGCTGTGAACATCAAGGCTACATTGTTTGCTGGGGTTGTTCTTTGCATCGCTAGAGAAGCTGCTGGGAACATCAAGGCTACCTTGTTTGTTGGAGTTGTTCTTTGCATTGCTAGAAGAGCTGCTGGGAACATGCCTTACATCCAACTGTGAGATGACGTTCTTGACTAAATGTAGAATCACCCAAAGAACCTGTTTTAGAGGCTTGTTCTCACATGTAGCAAACGGTTAATACAGTAAAGATTACAAACACTAGGGCCTGTTTGCAGATCATGTTTGGAGCAACACTACCTGGACACATTTTTACACTTGGATTTGTTATCATCAAAACTTGAATAAAAACTCAACAGTCTCATCCCTAGGTGCGATGGGTGAGGATGGAGCAACAAATGGTAAAGAAATCAAGGGAGGGTCAAATGCCTCTTCTAGGCTACTCAAAAGTGTATCGATAGCAGAATTGGCCTCTAGAGGAAACTAAGAGTCACAACCATCATAGAGACTTGTCTTAGATATAGGGAAAGTTAAACTAGGGTCAATCTCATGCATTAGGCCACACTCCCTCATCTCGCTAACAGAGTACGTATGTTGCTCATTCAATATCTATCATGACATTAAGTTTAGCATAATATGCATTAGAAATATCATAATACGGACATGAATTCACATCATGGTCAATAGTTTGGCAATAAGATCCCATAATATGAAGGTAAGAAGAATAGTATGATATGGATCCCTAAGTTGATCTAGACATGCAGATTGATCGTGTAAATTATAGAGAAGTCGGGAAGGGTACACAAAATACTCACTGGCTATCTCACATTGCTATTGATACCAAGCTAAAGATTCAAACAAATCCCACAAGTCATCAACATTTAAAGAGCAAATACTACCATAAAACAAGGACTCAGTGGCGGCTCAGGTCTCATTGGTTATCCCCTCATCCACAATATTGCATATTTCCCATTTTTCACATGTGAAATGCATACATTAAGTACGATAATCATTCAATCTAAACAAGTAATGCCAAAAGGGTTCATGCTAAAATTGTGGTAAATGGAAAACAACCATTTTAATTTTTCTAAAAAATTTGTTTATTTTTTAATTCTTTTGGAGTTTTTAAAGACCTAGCTCGAATGCTCAAGCAACCCCAAATTGAGTCCCCTGCAACAGCGTCAAAAACTTGATAGAAAGAATTTTATATTTTAAATTTGTAACCTCAAGTGCAAGGTTTATGACCGAGTGCTTGGGGTACCGTCCATAGAGAATTGGGTTCCAAACACTAAAATTAGCTCAACATTAGCTATATTAAATGAAAATGAAATGAAAGACAAGCTAAATAAAGCTAATAAACACAAAAGAAGAGGCTAGGATTGTGATTTGATCGATCCACGAACCACGTAGTCAAGGCAGGCCTAACCTACCAAACCTACATCAACAACTAGAGAAAGTCAGTTGCACCATCAAAGACCATCCAAACCCTCCCTCAATAGTCATGGGATAGTCTAATTAGTCTATCCACCTATTTCCGTGGGGTTGGCAAAGTCAGACTACAAGATTAGCAACCCTCGGACTTGGCCAGGATCGGGGCAATTTTCATGTCCCGATCCTAGCTATTATGTCTCCCACACTAGCTAGTTAACCTCACCTTTAGCCATAAGTCAACTGCCAAAAAATATGAATGAAAGCACTTTCAAGCATTTTATCGAACACTTGGTGGGTAAGAGAGAAAACTCTAAAGTTGAGAGCATCAATTAGGTACGGTTAGGCCTAATACAATACTAATTAGACATCAAAGGACTACTTACAATTCAAGCCAACAAACACTAGCTACTAATAATTATAAAAGCACAATTAAACCTAACTACAACTAAACTAACAAACAAGCAAATAAACATTAACTGGGGAGGAGACAAAATGAAACTACTCTAATCTAACAAGCTAATTAGACACGGACTAACAATAAAAACTAAACATTTAACTAAACAAAATCAAGCACAAGAATCAAACTAGCATAATCTAAGCATGCGCCAAAGAAATGAAATAGAGAGAGAAAGGGAAGAGAAAACTTAGTCTTGAATTGCTTGAATTAAGATTAAGATCTACAAGCTTGAATCAAAATCTTGCCAAATAAATTCCAATCTAACTACTTTATCACCCCTTAATAGGGGTTTTTAGTGGCTAATATAAAACCCTAAAATTGAGCTCACTCAACCCAACCAAGAAGCCCCTTGAGAAGCCCGCCTCAAAATATGCATAATCGAGCTTATAAAGACCACTGATGAAGGCGTGACATGGGCCGCTCCGTGTTTATGGACATGGGTGCCCATGTTATGCCCCTGCTTAGGAGGACAAAGAAATGCAAAAAAATCACCCAAGCCAGGCCACGACTGCCTGTGCCTAGGTCGTGGTTGCCTGTGGTCTTGGCCACGGCTGTAGGCAGCTGGCAGGTGGCTTTTGTGGACAATCATAGGCTTCGCGACAAGTGAAGGTTAATGGAGAGGCATGGACAAAGGCTTGAACTCCGAAGGCATGGACAAAGACTTGAAATCCGGAAACGTGGTTGTAAACCTCCTCAACTCTCTGCAACGTTTCCATGAGTGTGTGACTTGCTCAACCAAATTTATTTGCTACAAAAGTTAAATAAAACAAAAAAAATCCCAAAATTATAATATTTTGCGAGCTAAAATTAGGCGAGAGAGGCATGTCATACGACAATTTAGTACCGAGCAATAACCTAATGAGATTTTAACCCATCGGTTCTCGTAGATATTTCAAGTTTACGGTGAAAAGATGTCAATTCAAGAAAACGGTTTGGGAGCTTGCCATTTTCACTAAGCAAGCCAAGGAATACTTGCAGCTTATCCCTACGCAGGACATTGAACCCATTGAAGGTGTAGATGTGGTGGTTGCTTAGTTACTTGTGCTGGTCATCAGAATCAAACTTAACTTTTGAAACTAAACAAGGTGATGGAGCAAAGTTCACAGTGGATGGGAAACCACAAGGACAAATTTCACATAGGCCTTTCCATGCCATTAATAATCCGGTTCGGGGCTTTGAGAATTTACATATGAAAGTCTTTGGAAGTATAAACGAATAAAAAAATATGAGATGACTTTTCACCTTGCACTTTAAGATGTATTACAGTTTATGTGGAAGTGCTTAATGTGAGTACTTTGAAATGTGTTTTGTGGTTATTTAGTTATCCTTTGTGCTTATGCATCTCATCTTTCGGGCTTTATAGTATCAAATTTTTTCTATAGTTTAAGATCCAAAGTACGTGAATCTAATAGGGTTATAGTCGCTACATAGTGTTAGTTTGACTTTGGTTCTATACGAGCTCTATCGTCTCGATACAGTCTTGTCATTCTCAGTGGCGGATCCAGACATTTGGGATAGGGGTGTCCATAAACCAACATCGTTACTAAATTAACCTATTTTAAAATAGAATTTTTTTTGGGGGGGGCTTAGGGGTGTCCATGGACACCCCTAAGCGTAGTGGGAATCTGCCCCTGGTCATTCTTATGTAATGTAACTTCATGTAAAGAAATAATGTAAACCCCTCCCCCTCCTTCCACCTCTTCCAAGAATGCCTTTGCTCATGCTACTGTAGAAGGTAAAAATTCTACAACCAATCAGATGGTGCCACGTGTGAAAAAATCGACCAACTACAGATTGCCATGTGTGACGTTGACTTTGGTGGGTGCGCTTGGTCAAAATTAAGTTCAACCAATTAAAAGCTGCCACGTGTCATCAATGATGCATAAATTAATAATTATTTTCTTTGTTTAAAAATAAGAAAATAATTACTGGGCCTATGCCCAAAACCCGGGTCTAACCCTAGTCGGCAGACCCTACAAATAGGGGTCCTCTCCATTCATTGGGGAGTCAGCATTTGCAGAATTCAGAGCTCAGACGGCAAGAAGCATCCAGCTACCAAGCGAGAAGGATCAAGACTTGCAGAGTTTCAGAAACCATAATCAACCACTTGCATATCAAAATCAAGAACAACCTTCAGAGTTTTTTCAGCTGATTTGCATCAACCGAGATCAAGCATCAAGCCATCGGAATACTCAAGTCATTAGGAGATCGAATCAGAGGATCATTTTTATTGTATTAAATTCAGAGATTGTACCTACACACTACATCAATACAAAATTAAATTTGTTTCTGAATTTCTTGTCTTTATTTATTTTAGACTCGAAATTTGTGTTTACAAATTTTTGGCACGCTCGGTGGGACCACTCTGCCTCTCATCTCTTTCTCCTAACAGCAAACAATACATTCCTTTGAAGATAACATGGCCTCTAAGAACGCTATTACCCAATCTTCAAGGAAAGCTATCCGATCTGCATCTCAGGGATCAACAACTGCTAGTGCTGCATCTGGCGGTGTCATGACCAGAAGCATGGCAAAAGCTACTACTGCTATCACTGGGGAGCAATCAATTGTGGCTGCACCATCACAATCACACAAGATCCGAAACCTCAACTCCAAGGTGTCTGATGGAGTCAATCAAGTCGCTTCAAACGTTCTGAAGGAAAAATCTGTTGCTGGCTTCACCATGCCTCACACAATTCCACGTGGGATGGATGAACTCCAAACCCACACCAACCCTGCTTTCCAACCCTTCGGTTTTGAAGATGATGGTTATTCAAGCAGTGATTCCTCTTTGGCATCCTCAAAGGGATCACTTTCCTCGCATACTGAAGCTGAATCATCTAACATTGTCGTCATGTCAGTTATGGTGACAGGGGCTACTAACTTCGAAGAACAACTGGCGAGCATGAAGGCTACCTTGGATAGGCTCTCCAAAGAGAGTGCATAAAAGGATGCCCAAATCAAACGCCAGAGCGATCATATTGCTGAGCTGATGAAGAAGCTGGAAAAGAAGTCCTCTGAAGCTTCCAACAAAGGTTCAGGCGCCGAAGACTCTGATAAAGAGTCCAGCCACAGTGAAGAATCTGATGACGAGCGTAAGGCAAGAAAGGACCGCTCTTTAGGCTCGATGTCTGTTGAGCAAATTCAGAGCTTAATAGCAAATGCGGTCAAGGCCCAGTTGGGAGGAGGATCTCACAAGACCCACCTGTATACAAAGCCTTATACGAAGAGGATTGATGCTCTTCGCATGCCACATGGCTATCAGCCTCCCAAGTTCAACCAGTTCGATGGCAAGGGCAACCCCAAACAGCATATTGCCCACTTCATTGAGACGTGCAGTAATGCTGGCACAAAGGGGGACCGGCTGGTGAAACAGTTTGTTCGTACTCTAAAAGGGATCGCATTCGACTGGTACACAGACTTGGAGCCAGAGTCCATTGACAGCTGGGAACAAATGGAGCAGGAATTCCTGAATCGGTTCTACAGCACTCAACGTGTTGTTAGCATGACAGAGCTAACAAACACCAGACAGTGGAAGGACGAGTCGGTTCTTGATTACATTAATCGCTGGAGGTCCCTAAGTCTCGAGTGCAAGGACCGTCTATCAGAAGCTTCAGCCGTTGAAATGTGCGCTCAGGGTATGGAGTGGGATTTACTATACGTCTTGCAGATGAGTAAGCCAAGGACCTTCCAGGAATTAGCAACGAAAGCTCATGATATGGAGATAACGATCGCAAGTCGTCGTGGCAAGTCTTCTTTCTCGTCTGACGGTAGAAAGGACAAGGGTGAATTCAAGAAAAATCCCAAGTCCACCAAGTCCTCAAACAAAGAAGCCATGGTTGTTTCAACTGGGGAGCCGGTTCGAATCTCCGGAAAGCCCAAGTATGAAAACAAAAAGGGTGGATTCTCTAAGGATTCTGGAAAGAAGCGTCCTACATTGAAGGAACTGCAGGAGAAGAAATACCCATTCCCTGACTCAGACTTGTCAAGAATGCTTGATGATCTCCTTGAAAACGGGGTTATCCAACTTCCAGAACCAAAACGGCCCGAAGAAGCTGGAAGGGTTACCGACCCAAAATATTGTCGATATCATAGGGTGGTTAGTCACCCTCTTGAGAAATGCATTACGCTCAAAGAGCGTATTATGCAACTTGCCGGGGAAGGGAAGATAATACTAGATTTGGACGACACTGTTGAGACAAATCATATCTCCACGCAGCTGGAGTGTTCCTCATCGCCCTGGAAGCCAAAGCATACTCAACCTCGTGGTAGAGTAAACACTGAATTGATTTCCTCAATTGGAGAGAAATTAATTACAATTCAATTTGGAATTTTGGAGCCTACGGTAGTTCCAATTGAATCCAAAGGACCCTTGACAGAGACTGATCCTTTTGTGGATGTCTCTGATAAAGCTGATGTTGATGAAGAGGGATGGACTCTTGTCACTCGTCGGAGGCCAAGGAAACAAAGCCAAGTGCAATCACCGCCTCTCCGCCGCAGGAAGAGACAAGGAAGAAAGAAGAGCCCTCGTCATTCAAAAGCAAAGAATAAGACCAAGGATTTCAAAAGGCACGAAATTCTGCCTATTGACCTACTCGAGCAGGAGCCATTTGTCCCTATCACACTCGAAGAGTTTTTCCCAATAGGCTTCTTTGAGAAAGTTACAGTCAACATGACTTCATGTTCTGAGCTTGAAGAAGAGGAAGACGAAGGAAGTGACGGACAAGATGAGTCTCCTAGAATAGCTGATAAGACCTTAACTGTCTTGTAGGCTTTGCCAGCTCGCATGGGCTGGGAGCAAATCTTTTGTCTTCCTGATGAGATATGCCAGCATGTTGTTACTGTCTTACGACATCCAGAACTTTATGCTGACAAAATCAAGGATGCGGGAGCATCAACAGAAAACTCTGTTCAGTGTGCCTATTGCAACCCCGCAGTCACTTTCACTGACGATGATTTGTTGTTGGGATCTAAGCCCCATAATTGTCCTTTGTTTGTGACTAGTTACATTAAGGAGCAGAAAGTCAGACGCATTCTCGTGGATGGAGGGTCATCCGTTAACATCATGCCCAAGTCTACAATGAACGACTTAGGCATCACAGTGGAAGAACTGTCTAAGAGTCGAACGATGATTCAAGGCTTTAACCTTGAAGGCCAACGTGTAATCGGCATGATTCGTGTTGAACTGATAATGGGAGATTTGACGACGTCCTCCATCTTCCATATAATCGA
This sequence comes from Selenicereus undatus, assembly GCA_017589665.1. Classification (NCBI taxonomy): domain Eukaryota; kingdom Viridiplantae; phylum Streptophyta; class Magnoliopsida; order Caryophyllales; family Cactaceae; genus Selenicereus; species Selenicereus undatus. Next base: position 95,356,706 of record JACYFF010031955.1, read on the forward strand.
TGCTAAGACTTCCTACAGGTTATTACTTGGGCGACCATGGATTCATGAACATGGGATAGTGGCTTCCACTTTACACCAATGCCTTAAGTACTACCGTGATGGGGAGAAGAAAATAAACGGGGATGTCAAGCCATTCACTAAGGCTGAGTCTCATTTTGCAGACGCAAGGTTCTTCGAAGAAGGTGCTGCACCTAAAGAGACCATGCCGTCAACTATTTCTTCCACAGGCAAAGGTGTCGCAAAGAAGGCCCCCCGAGCAGTAAAAGATGGTGCTCCTAAGCAGCAACTCGAGAAAGAAGCAGGCAAGCAAGGGAGCACCACTTCTTATATTGAGCAAGTTGTTAAACAAGTTGCCGCGTCAACAGGATCAATGCCACCAGTCTTAAGGTACATACCTAGGTCTCGCCGTAAGGAGGGCGAATCACCCTTTAGGGAGTGCACAAGCAGAAGCATTGAGAGTAAAGCTACTAAAAAGGATGATGGAGCTAGCATAATCACCTTAAAAGGAAGTGCAACAGTTCCAACGCTAAAAATGTGGCAGGCTAAGGTGAGTAGGCCCCCTATTTCTGTGTTTGTCGTTTCTTCTAAAGAAAGTTATGACTTGCCAAGTGCACGGACTAGGGAGGGATTTGATCCTAATGCATACAGGCTTATGGAGAGGGCTGGCTACGACTTTCAAAATCCAACTGCCTTAGGAAAGATAGCCAAAGCCAAGCCTCATGGCCTTACCGAAACTCAAAGAAAGATTCAAGAACAGGGAGGCTCAGTAGGCGTCTCTAAAGTTCGACTGGGCTTTACGCCACCGCAGCCAGTCAGAATCTCTGGTCGTCGAAAGGACAAGAAGTTGGCAATTCAGCACATCTCAGCTGAAGAAGTAGATGTGAGTGAAGATGAAAGTGCTTCACCCAACCCAAAGCCCTCTGTGTTTGTTAGGCTATAATCATCAACTTCTAAAAAACGTCCATCAGTATTTGCCCATATAGGGAAAGGGAAAGATCACAGAAGCTCTGTTTTTAACAGAATCAAAGATCATCCCCAGCCAAAGCCTTCAGTTTTTGCCAGAATAGGAGCTGGTGAAAAGCCCTTGAACTTAAAAATTCAGCACAAGAAAAGTTCTGCATTTAGCCGCTTGGGAGTGGTAAATGAAGTTCAAAGCTCTATCTCGTCTCGCATGAAGCGCTTCTCTAGTCTGGATGTTAAAACAGATGGTTCATTAAGAGTAAAGAGGCGTACTGTGATCTTCACAGGTCAACGAAAAAACTCTGACTCTAACAAGGAAGCTGAGGAAGAAGAAGTTGTTTCTTCCGATCATATCACAATCCACGAATGTGATGACTCAGACTCAGAGATAGAGTTGGCAGAAACTCCTAAGACTTTTGAAGATGGAGGACAGGCTACAGTTGATGATTTGAAAGAGTTGAATCTTGGAACCAATGAAGAGCCTCGTCCTATCTACGTAAGCTCATCACTCACACTCGAAGAGGAAAAGCAATGCTTAGAACTCTTATCAGAGTACAAGGACGTATTTGCCTGGAGCTATAAAGAAATGCCCGGGTTGGATCCAAAGGTTGCAGTCCACCATCTATCTATCAAAAGGGGTATTCCGCCTAAGAAGCAGCCTCAGCGACGTTTTCGCCCAGAGTTGGTACCGGAAATTGAAAAGGAAGTCAACAAACTTATAGAGGCAGGACTCATTCGCGAGGTCAAGTACCCAACATGGATTGCAAACATCGTGCCTGTTAGGAAGAAAAATGGGCAACTTCATATTTGTGTGGACTTCCGGGATCTTAACAACGCTTGTCCAAAAGACGATTTCCCGTTGCCTGTCACAAAGCTTATGATCGACTCAACCACAGGGCACGAAGCGTTGTCATTCATGGATTGTACCGCAGGGTACAATCAGATTCTGATGGCGCCAGAAGATCAAGAGGCCACGGCTTTCCGCACACTTAAAGGTATTTTTTGCTATAAGGTGATGCCCTTCGGACTTAAGAATACAGGGGCAACATATCAAAGGGCAATGCAAAAAATTTTTGACGATATGCTCCATAAGAAAGTCGAATGCTATGTCGACGATTTGCTGGTGAAGTCCAAAAAGAGGCAAGACCACATACAAGATCTTCGTTCGATCTTCGAACGATTACGAAGATGTCAATTGAAAATGAATCCACTCAAGTACGCATTTGGCGTCACCTCTGGAAAGTTCTTGGGTTTTATCGTTCATCACAGAGGGATTGAGATCGACCAATCAAAGATCAAGGCAATCCAGGAGATGCCTGAGCCTAAGAATCTCAGGGAGCTTCGTGGACTTCAAGGTCGCTTGGCATATATCCGAAGATTCATCTCAAATCTTGTAGGACATTGCCATCCCTTCAGCCACCTTATGAAAAAGGGCGCACCGTTTGAGTGGGACGAATCGTGTCATACGGCATTCGAGAAAATAAAGGAATACTTGACCCATCCTCCTGTGTTGGGGGCACCCATCCCTGGTAAGCCTCTTCGACTGTACATTGCAGCTCAGGAAAAGTCCTTAGGGGCACTGTGTGTACAAGAAGACGAGGAAGGGAAAGAAGTTGCCCTGTCTTACTTAAGTCGTACATTGGTCGGCGCTGAACTGAAGTATTCCCCTATTGAAAAGATGTGCTTGTCGCTCATCTTTGCCATCCAGAAACTCAAGCATTACATGCAGGCCTATACAGTGCAAGTGATCTCCAAAGCTGATCCCATCAAGTACATCTTGTCTAGCCCAATCTTAAATGGGCGACTGGCAAAATGGGCGGGTCATCTTAAAACAGTACGATCTCGTCTATGTACCCCAAAGAGCGATCAAGGGACAAGCGTTGGTAGATTTCTTAGCAAATCATCCCATTCCCGATGATTGGGAGCTAAATGATGATTTGTCAGGAGAAGGCGTGTTTTACATCGTTATCCTCCCTCCCTGGGAAATGTATTTCGATGGTGCAGCCAGGCATGATGGTGCTGGTGCAGGAGTAGTCTTCGTTTCCCCCGAAAAGCACATTCTTCCGTATTCATTTGGGCTCACTCAGTTATGCTCTAACAATGTGGCGGAATACCAAGCGCTTAACTTGGGCCTTGAAATGACTATTGAAATGGGGGTCACCGATCTCAACATATATGGTGACTCGTAGTTGGTCATCAATCAACTACTTAACGAATACGAGGTTAAGAAAGAGGACCTGGTCCTGTATCACAGGCAAGCATTACGCCTGCTAAATAAGTTGGACATGGTCAAGTTAGAGCACGTGCCAAGGAGTGCCAACAAGATGGCTGACGCACTAGCAAGCCTCGCGGCCACTTTGGCACTGGGGGCAGAAGGAGAAATGACTATTCCAGTATGTAACCGTTGGGTTGTTCCGCTGGATGATGAAGACTCAGAGGAAGACATCAACATGATCTGTGTTCTTGAAACAGATGCAGAAGACTGGCGTCAACCAATAATTGAGTACTTGGAGCATGGAAAACTCCCGAGTGACCCAAGGCATAAGACAGAAATACAGCGGAGGGCTTCAAGCTTCCTTCACTACAATGGGACGCTCTATCGACGCTCCTTTCTTGGTCTTTGGTTACGATTCTTGGACACGGAAGAAGCAAAGCAAGCAATGGCGGAGGCTCATTCAGGTGTGTGTGGAGCACACCAATCAGGGCCTAGGCTACATGATCGCATTAAAAGGATGGGCTATTACTGGCCCACTATGGTGCAAGATTGCATAAATTATGCAAAAAGGTGCGATGCTTGCCAGTTCCATGCTAACTTCATATATCAACCTCCCGAACCTCTCCACCCAACAGTTACATCTTGGCCATTTGAGGCATGGGGGCTTGATGTCGTTGGACCAATCACGCCTAAATCGTCTGCTAGTCACTCCTACATCCTAGCTGCCACTGACTACTTCTCTAAATGGACGGAAGCAGTCCCGCTAAGAGAAGTCAAAAGAGAAAATGTGGTCGACTTCATAAAGACACACATTATCTATCGGTATGGTGTGCCGATGTACATTATCACCGATAATGGAAAGCCCTTCTTCAACAGCCTGATGACTAGCCGCTGCGAGAAGTTTAAGTTTGCTCAACATAAGTCTTCCATGTACAACGCCCCTGCAAACGGCCTGGCAGAAGCCTTTAACAAAACACTTTGCAACTTACTCAAAAAGGTTGTTGCAAAGTCTAAACGGGATTGGCATGAAAGATTAGGGGAAGCTCTTTGGGCATATCGAACAACGTACAAGACGCCAACACAGTCGACCCCATTCGCTTTGGTCTATGGAGTGGAAGTCGTTCTACTGTTAGAGCTTCAAATCCCATCACTTCGCATCGCCATACAGGAAGGTTTGACGGAAGACGAAAATCACAAGCTTCGCTTAGCTGAACTTGAGGCCCTTGATGAGAGAAGACTTCAGGCACAACAAAAGCTAGAATGCTACCAAGCCCGTCTATCAAGAGCGTTCAACAAAAACGTTCGACCGCAATCTTTCCAAGTTGGAGACCAGGTGTTGGCAGTAAGAAGACCGATTATTGTCTCCCACAAATCTGGAAGCAAATTCACCTCCAAGTGGGATGGTCCATATGTGGTCAGAGAAGTTTACACAAATGGAGCCTACAAGATAGTTGGTGCTGATGGAGTGCGCATAGGACCCATAAACGGCAAGTTCTTGAAGCGCTATTATCCTTGAAATAGAATGTTGTAAAGCTCCTAAGTAAGAGCCTAAACTGCTCGTTCTTTCAAGTTAAATTCATTTGTAATACTCCTGGCCCGCAAGAGTCTAAACTATGAACGGCAAAACAAAACAAATAAAGAATTTTATATTTTTGAACTACGTATGGCTTGATCCTTTAGGATATTACATTCCTTTTAGGAATGTAGGCAACTTGGGCATATTTGCTAATTACAGCTAATGTAGGATGAATAAATTGTGTTAGTACTCATTGGTTTCGTTCGTTGGCTATATCTACACATTATTGCGTAAACTTGAATTGAAAGACTCATTTTATTGCAATATATCGGAACCAATTCCAATTAAACCATACTGAGTCCAAAAAGAAACAACAAATGGCAAAAAAAAAATTATAAAAAAAAAAGAAGAATCTAGAACAAAACGATTGGGTATGGTCTAAGCAGCCAGTGCGCCTAAAAGCTCTTGAACCCTTTGCCTTGCTGCTTCAACTTGAGCGGTTTCTTCTGCAGTAACTTGGGGCGTAACATCTAAATCAGCAACTTCTTTTTCAAGAAGAAATACATCGTCTTTGGCTTTCTTCAATGAAGCTTCAGTCTCTACTAATTTATCTTGCAATTCCAGCTCATTCGCCTTTGCTCGCTCAAGATCTGCTTCAAGTAGCTTCCTTCGCTTATGAGCTTGGGCGATGGCAGTAGTAGTCTCATCAAATTGTGCACCAGCCTTTTCCACTGAAGCTCGTGCCTCCCCAAGTTTGTCTATTAAGGCTACTCGCTTGTTTAGCACATCTTCAGTAGGAGTCCGATCTTCTAATTGGGCTTTCAACTTTAGGTACTGCCCGACTTCGTTCAAATATGCCTCGACACTATTCTTTAGCCCCAAATAATATGCCTGGAAGGATGATAAAGTTTCATATATCTGCTCAGCTTCTTGTCGAATGTTTGCAAGATCGTCTTCTGTTTTTGGGATGAACTTTTTCAACTGTTGCTGAAAGCGTTGCTTGACACTTAAGGCCAGATCGTTAAACACGCCAGAAGCAATTCTCCCAGGAAAGTAGGTTGCAACAGAAGCAGTAGGTGATTGACAGCGCTCTGCTCGTTTCACTGGCGACGACATTATGTTAATAGAATCGTCCTCAGTTGACTTGGCATGCGGCACAGTCAAGGTGGCTTCACTATCTTTGTCACCAAATGCGGCCTTAAGTGTGTCTCCAATTTCGACGGTATGTTCCTACATTAAAAGGAGGATTAAGTCCAAAAAAAAAAAGAGGAGCGAAAAGGGGGCAGGATAACAAGATGCACCTCTCCCTTTGCTTTGTTCTCTGATTTCAGTGAGCTCGTCGCACTGTTAGACTTGTTCTTGGATTTAGGCAGCTTGGTTGCAACGTCTGGTCTGATCTTCGAGCCTGACAAATTCTTCGCTCCACTAATAGAAAACCTAACACCTAAACCTCTCAAAGCTTCAATCTTCTCTTTCCCAGGTGAACAACTTCTACTTCTCTAAGGAGATGTGTTTGCCCCCAATGAGGAACTATCGCCTCCCTCTTTTCCAAGCTCAGCTGGCGATAAGGCATGTTCGTTAGGTTGTTGCATGATTGGTTTATGTGCATTCGCTTTACCGGAAGTGACAACTAAGACGGATGCAGCATCAACAACTCTCACTTTAGAAGCTCTTCGTGGCTGCGCAGCCTCGCCTCTAGGATATTTAGGTCCTTGAGAGAAAAGATCGCCCCACGAAGATCGCCACCAATTAGCATATGCAATAGTAACCAGTGTAGACTTCTTATCAGGAGGAGCAGGAATTGTTACGCTGGACCTTGTTATGTGTTCAGTAAGGTTGAACTAATAACGAGCTACGTCCTGTAGGGTACCCTCTCGGTCATTCATTCGTGGCTCACTTAGTACATCTTGATAAAAGCCAAACTGTCGACCAAACTTGCAGGGGAAGTACGACTCAATCACAATTGTCCTTCCTTGTCGCAAGGTCAAAAACCCAGAGCGGAGGCAAATCAAATATGCTTTCCAGCTTGAGGATAAACTCTGGGTGTCAATCAAGGTGATCGATGTATCCTTCATAAGAGCATTAGAATACATGACAGACGGATCCTTGCATTTCAATAGCTCTCGAGCTTCTTGTACGTCGGGAGTCTGATTCATCTTTTCACCAGAGAATCTCACCATCTTAGGATGGTCGTGGCGATGATTGGGATGATCAAAGTAAGTTTGGAAGTAAGTCCCTAACCATCCGTAAATGTAGTGAATGGGGAAAATTACTTCCAACTTATTCAGGCTTCGAGCCGTAGAAATTCTATGCAGACCCCGATAAATGCTAGCCAAAGCAGGAATTGAGAGGTTTAGACATTCTCTGTGAGCCAGCTTGCTTGCAGCTACAAACACAGATGGGCGAATAAGGCACACTGCTTCAGTTGGTAGCACAAAGGAGCACAACCAACAGGAAATGAGGGCAGCAAGGTAAGTCTCTTCGATTAGGGCCTCAGGAATGTTAAGCATCACAAAAGGGTCCTTCTCTCTCTTCGTTCGCCTTGTGCGATGAGCAATCAAGCCAGATGGACATGATGTGTTCGTTGGAGCTTTAACCCACTTTCTGTTATCACGGCTGGGAGGGGATGTGTAAATCTGTCGCCCTCTATACCAGAAGCGTATCCATTCAGAAACAGGAAGTTGAACAATGCCATGAACATCTTGGCATAGTCTGTAGAATGCAGAAAAGAGGAACGTTCAAGTCGCTGGAATACCATTGTCTCCACGTCCTGCAGAAAGGAGTTCTCTGCCGGATGGAATGACTTCTTCGTAGTAAGCACCGTCAGCTGGAAGTCCACCTATAGTCCGTAAATCCCATAAGGAGATTGACATATAGTCGCTCTCTGTGCAAAAGGTGTTGGTAGTGTGGCACCACAGTTCACAGAATACTTTGAAGACGGTAAGACTCATGTCATAAGAGAATAAGGATGCATACAGTCCGTCGTAAAACCTCCATTCCTTAAGTCTGTCTTTGTTACGACCAATGACGTCTTCAAGTCATTCCCAATAGCACGGTATGAAGAAGTTGTCGGAGAAATAAGGTGAAAAGCTGCCCCAGGATAGTGTCCCATCCATGATACGATGTCGAAGTAAGGGTTTTGCTCCTTGAGAAGGGGTGGAAGACGCAAATAATGGCGAGCTAAGCTTCACGACTCTCAAAGTCGAGATGACTCCGTCTGATCTTTGTACTTCGCGGGTAGATTCCACGCTCCAGCATGAATCTGCAAGGTAGTTATGGAGTAAAGAGCGTCTGGACGGTAGTGGTGTTGGCATATCTACGCGGAGAGTCACGCCTTCTTCAATTGGATCATCTTCTCTGTCCAGGATGGTAAGAGTTGGCTTCTTGGGATCGGATGATGAGTCTAGAAAATGCACCATGATGAAGGAAGAAATTCAAGTCGACCCCAATTAGATTAAGTGAGGGAGTCGCCAGCGAAGAATCGAATCTACGGGGAGAAACGATTCCTCGTCTTAGAAGTCGACCTCACTTCGCGATCTAACCGGAGGAGTCGTGGCAGGAAGGAAGAATGGCAAGTTGACCCCAATTAGATTAAGTGAGGGAGTCGCCTGCGAAAAATCGAATCTACGGGGAGAAACGATTCCTCGTCTTACAAGTCGACCTCACTTCGCGATCTAACCGGAGGAGTCCTGATAGGAAGGAAGAAATTCAAGTCTACCTTAATTAGATTAAGTGAGGGAGTCGCCTGCGAAGAATTGAATCTACGGGGAGAAACGATTCCTCGTCGTAGAAGTCGACCTCACTTCCTGATCTAAGTAGAGGAGTCGTGGTTGGCAGAAAGAAGCTTAAGTTGATTCAGCAACTTCCTAAAAAAAAAAACCATGAATTTAAGTTCTCCAATAAAAAGCAAAAAAAAGGTGAAAAAAAAATTCACCCAAAAAAAGGGGGGCAGTCATACGTAAAAAAAAAGACACAAAAAAAAGGTGATAAAAAAAAATTCACCCAAAAAAAAAGAAAAGAAAAAAAAGGGGGCAGTCATACGTAAAAAAAAAGGTGACAAAAAAAATTCGCCCAAAAAAAGCGAAATTACAATAAGGTGTTGAAATTAAAAAGCATGCGAAATTGCGATGAGATGTTAGTCTCACCTGGACTAACACTCTAAAATAATTTGACACCAAATTGTTAAAAATCGCTGACGACGCTGCTCTCCTTTCTCCCTCTTCTCCATCTCCCATGGCTGCCCCTCTCTCTCTCTCTCTCTCTCTCTCTCTCTCTCTCTCACTCTCTCACTCTCACGTCTGTCTCACAGACTTGAGACTTTTCATTTTTTTATTTTTTTATTTTGCTTTCATCTTCCTAGAGCCACAGAGATAGTTGCAGATGTTGAAAAAAAAAAACATGGAGAGGATGAAGAAGAACAAGAAGAATTCAGAAGGCAAGCAGAATCGAAATAAACAACAAAAAAAAACTACCTCAAATTGTAGGTACTGAGAAAAAAAAATTGATGAATTGAAGGAACCTGTAGATGGGTTTATATAATAGGCAATTGAAGCTTCCTACTGCTACTCTAATTCGAAAATTGGTAAATTTTATCTCTTTGAGTTATTGATAAATTTTATCTAAAACTGTTGATAGAATTTTATCACAAAACTTAGAAACAAAAAAAAAGAAAAAGAAAGAAAAAGCCAAAAAAAAGAGAGTCCAAAAAAACGAAGGGGAAGCCGTATGTGCCCAAAAAAAAAAAGCAAAGAGGGGTGAAAGTTGAAAAGGCATGCGTGCTGTGCTCTGGGCAAAAGTCTTCCATTATTTATTTATTTATTTATTAAAAAAAGGAAAAAAAGAGAGAGAATTATGAAAAAAAAAAGGGAAGGGGTTTGCCTGGGCCTCAATTCATTTTCCTAAGCCCGAATATCTACCAATCTTATATTTACTCTCTTAAGGTTTTGTCGAATTGGGCTTACTTTGATCTATTAACTTCAAAAAAAATTTTGAAGAAAGTGTTAAGAAAAAAATTACTTGGCAAATAAAAAATTGTCCGATAAATTTTTGATCATTTGCATTAATCATGTGTTCGAGATTCAGTCGCTTCAAAAAGAAACACACACTTCAAATTTGTGTACGCGGCCGACTCTCGAGGGGACATTTGTAGAAGGTAAAAATTCTACAACCAATCATATGGTGCCACGTGTGAAAAAATCAACCAACTACAGATTGCCATGTGTGACGTTGACTTTGGTGGGTCCGCTTGGTCAAAATGAAGTTCAGCCAATTAAAAGCTGCCACGTGTCATCAATGATGCAGAAATTAGTAATTATTTTCTTTATTTAAAAATAAAAAAATAATTACTGGGCCTAGGCCCAAAACCCGAGTCTAACCCTAGTCGGCAGAGCCTATAAATAGGGGTCCTCTCCATTCATTTGAGGAGTCAGCATTTGCAGAATTCAGAGCTCAGATGGTAAGAAGCATCCAGCTACCAAGCGAGAAGGATCAAGACTTGCAGAGTTTCAGAAACCATAATCAGCCACTTGCAGATCAAAATCAAGAACAACCTTTAGAGTTTTTTTCAGCTGATTTGCATCAACTGAGATCAAGCATCAAGCCCTCGGAATACTCAAGTCATTAGGAGATCGAATCAGAAGATCATTTTTATTGTATTAAATTCAGATATTGTACCTACACACTACATCAATACAAAATTAAATTTGTTTCTGAATTTCTTGTCTTTATTTATTTTAGACTCGAAATTTGTGTTTACAGCTACGTCGTCACTTCTTTTCTTCCTCTTTCTCTTTCTCAACTTCCCAGATGCCCCATACTGCTCCATAGCTTCTCCTTCCTCCATCTTTCTCCAGTTCTCCAACCTGACCTCCATTAACTGTAGCCCTAATAGATGGATAACTAGTTTTTTTCTTTCTCCAAATCCACCCTCTCTCTTCCATTCTTCGTTTTGCTGAGCCTACAGCCTGTAGTAGAATAATATCAAGTAGTGCCAATAGTTGAAGTGGAAGATGAGTGGTTAGGTCCTCTATCTCCAAGCTAGACCAACATATATAAATGGATGTAACACCCTCTATAACAGTTGTTCGCGTCACAAATTTGATGTTGATAAATTCACGGATCTAGAAATTCATTTCATTCTCCCGCATGAAAAGTAAAATGCCAGCAACCAGAAAGTCTATCAAATCGAAGCAAAAATAATGTTCTTGCGGTGTTTTGTCTCCATAAGGTGAGACGATGAAGCCAAGGACATAGATTTGCTCAATTTTTGCCTGAATAAAGTGAAAAGATACATCAGTAGGTTGAGGTTTGCCTTGATTGTGGTGGGGGAATGGTGAGGTCGTTTGTCGGTGAACAATCGTTTATTGTTCCCAAACACAATACTTTCTTCTTCGGAAATGTTGCCTACCAGAAATTGCTCACTAACTACTCATTTATTCATCACCAAAAACTAACCTCTTGTTCGCAAAAAACTTACCTATTGTTCAGTAACTAGGATTCTATTTCTCGCCAAAAATTAATCTATTGCTCACTAAAACTTGAAAACTTTTACTACTAAAGTCTATCTTATTGTTCACCGTAATAATTATCCACTAGAACTTTTTATTTAAAACAACATGTTGTCACTATAAGTTAACCTTAAAGCACTCTTTTGTTTACTAAAAATTAACATTGCTGTCACTAAAAATGCTCTATTGTTTATTAAAAAATGACCCATTATTCACTAAAACATGTTACATTTTTCACTTAAAATTAATGCACTGTTCATCAATAAAGAAAATTTTCTATTATTCCCAAAAAGTTATTCTATGATCCACTAAAAAAGTATTTTGACCATATGAGTTTACTGACAAGAAAATTTCAGATACCGAGAGCTTAAAATGCCTTAAAGTTAAGGGCTAAAAGTTGTAAAAAAAAAAAAAAAGCTAAACAGAGCTATAAATAAAAAATTTATGTTATTCCCAAAAAAACACTATTGTTCACCACAACCATTATTTTAAAAAACAGAAAAGAAAGAAGAAACAAAAACGTAAGTAAGTAAAGTACCAAGGAAAAACGAAAATAAAAAAAGAAAATAAAGTTTAAAGACGCTAAAAAGCTAAAGGAAAAGTGTAAATAAATAAGGCGAGAATTTAAGAAATTTGCTTCTGAGAGAATTCAGACCTCAAACCATCCAAATAAGAGCTTGCGCGTTAACCACTTTGCTGCCTTGTAGTTTATACTTGAATTTATGACAATGCATATAAAAGAAGAATTAAAACATCACAACACACGCCTATCTATGTCACTATGTGCATTTTTGGACTTGGGCATATGAGGCTTTTGTGGCTTCTGCTTCCATAGTTTTTTAACATAATCTTCTTAGATATTGTACAACAAAACGAGAAAAATAAGTTTATTTTCTTGTTAAATGCTTGATTTTCCCGTATCAAACTTCTCAAACTACCAAGTAAACTGTTTCAACTATTTTTATCTGTACCTTTTTTGCTTTTTCTGAGAATTTGTATATTTTCTTTGAAAGTAAAATTTTAAAACAAGAACTTTATGAACGTACCCAAAGATGCTTTTGAAACTTATGTATTTGCAGACAGATAGAGTAATGGATATTTATTTAAACTGTTGACAGCTATTCAAAATTTACTTGCATATAGTTATTTAACTAAGTTGTTGTGTGTTCGTAGGTTAATTGACTAATAATATAAACAGAATAAAACAGATATGGATAAACTTGAACGTTACAAATAAAATTAGTAAAAGATATTTAGTATAAAGAAAAACAAAATAAGGAGTAAGAAGGCAAAAGCTAGTTTTTTAAACTTTTTTATCGTGCACAACACTCACCGATACTAGAGTAGTGACTCAAAACACACTCTTGCCACAACCACAAGTTCAAGTAATGTGAAATGTAAAGACAAAGTACAAAGGTTACACAATATTTTTCTCAGGGCATGTTCTTTCCAATTTATGATGCATGTAATCATCATCATCAGCACTCTAAATATTTTATAGTACAATTCTGTATAATTTAGTATAATTTAGTATAATTCAACACAATTCAGTATAATTCAACAATTGTAAAAAGTACTTAATGAATCATATTGTGATTAAATCCAAGTCTTCTAATTTGTCATCAATAATCAGACCTATTTTACTAATAACATAAATAGGTTTACTACCATAATTGCGTAATTCATTGAAAGTTGAAAAAATTACACTATGTAACTCAATAAAATGTTCCACACTTTCTTTTATAATCTAAAGTATGAATATCATTATAACTGTAAAATTCTTATTAATAATCTTCAATACATAATATATTATTTAACTACATAAATTTTTCATTAATTTTGTAAGATTACATAATTGTTTTCAGAATCTAATCGAAATTGACGTACAGTGTTGCATTGAATGAATTCTGAACTACATGTACTAATGGCATTTGGAATTCTAGGAAGGTTGCAAAGCAAGTCATACATTTGTAGTTTTATTGTGTACTTCATTTTGTATTTATGCTAGAGTGTATCCAGTGCAAATCCCAATTTTGTAATGTCGACTTGCTTATTCTAACAACTATCTGAGACCCTGTTCTATTTCGCGTTTTTTAGGATTTAGCTAAGAGCTTACATCTCCTTACAGCTCCTTACATCTCCTTACATCTTCTTACATCTCCTTACATCTCCTTACATCTCATTACATCTTCTTACATCTCCTTACATCTTCATTTTATTTATTTTGTATTTATTTTGTATTTTTTAATTTTTCATTGTTAATTTTTAATTTTTAATTTTTAATTTTTTTGTTCTTTATTTTTTAGTTTTTATATTTCATATTTTATATTTTATATTTTATTTTTTTTAATTTTTTTAATTTTTAATTTTTCATTTTTCATCTTTTATTTTTAATTTTTAAATTTTTAAATTTTTTTAATTTTTTAAATTTTTAAATTTTTATTTTATAATTTTTTAATTTTTAAATTTTTTATTTTTTATTTTTTATTTTTTTTGTTTATTCTTTTATTTTTCATTTTTCATTTTTCATTTTTTTTATTTTTTATTTTTTATTTTTTATTTTTTATTTTTTGTTTTTAGTTTTTTATTTTTTATTTTATAATTTTATATTTTATAATTTTTATTTTATAATTTGATAATTTTATAATTTTAATTTTTAATTTTTAATTTTAAAATTTTCAAAATTTTCAAAATTTTTAATTTTATTTTTTATTATTTATTTTTTATTAAAAAATTAAAAAATTAAAATTAAAATTTAATATTAAAAATTAAAAAATTAAAAAATACAAAATTATGAATTAAAAATTAAAAAAATATAAAATATAAATAAAAATTACAAATTACAAAATTATAAAATAGAGAATTAAAAAATAACAAAAATTAAAATTAAAAATAAAAATTTAAAAACATAAAAAATTAAAAATAATAATTAAAAAATTAAAAATTAAAAAAATTAAAAAAATAAATAAAGAAATAAAGAAATAAAAAATAAAACAATAAAATAACAAAAATTACAAAATTACAAAAAATACAAGAAATAAAAAAAGTAAAAAATAAAAATAAAAAATGAAAAAAAATAAAAAAATAAAAATACAAAATACAACTTCTTAAGTATATTATTTTAATATTATTAGTTTTCATCTAAAATAAATTATACTATACAACTCTTTTACAATTCAACAACTCCTTATATCTATCCTTACAGCTTCTTACAGCTCCTTACAGCTTCTTACATCTTCTTACAGCTCCTTACATCTCCTTACAGCTCCTTACATCCCCTTACAGCTTCTTACATCTCCTTACAGCTCCTTACATCTCCTTGCAGCTCCTTACATCTCCTTACATCTCCTTGTATCTATCTATCTATCTAAAACGCGAAATAGAACAGGCCCTGAATGTATATTCATGGTAGTTCTAATTATGATTATTTTCAAAATTGAACTAACAATGAAGTCCATTACATCAAATAATATAGAATGCTTTTTTCGTTGATACTAGAGCGACTTCAAACAATATATATATTTGCAAATTATTCGTATATTATACATGCCAACTAAAAAAATGCCACTGATGAATTAATTTACGACAATCCTAGCACATATACAGATAGGTCCTTGGAATTTATCCATGTTCTATCACAATATAAATAAATATGCATTTATAATTAATACTTCATATATTGCTTGTATACACCATTAAAAAACTTTATAAATACACTTCATGGCTTAATTAAAATTAGGCTCTAATAACATAAACCTACTCAGTATATTTAGCATGATTTAGCATGGTTAAACATGATTCAATATGATTTAGGATGTTTTAGTATGTTTTAGAAGTAAACAAAGACAAATACTTATCATAACTTGGAAAGAATAAACCTCAATATGCTCTATCTATTCGCTTAAGTGTTTTAGCATGCAATCTTCTTTTCTTTTGCTTCCATTTTATAGACTTATAGGTGTTTCTTAATGATCATGGACAATAGAATGCTGCAATATTAACCATTGAAGGGCTCCCTTTTAATCTAATCCCTTGATTTGGGGGTGTGGGAATATTTCACTAGTTCAATAAGCAATTAGCTATTAGGCTCCGTTTGATCCTTAGAAAATTTGATGGAAAGAAAAGTTAAAGGAAAAAAATTGTGAAGGAAAGAAAGTTGGGGGAAAATAAGTTTTTTTCTTTTGTTTGGATTGAGGAAAAAATACAAAAATTTGGATGAGAAATTTGAATGTTGATGTTATCTAAACAATGTGAGGTTTGAGAAGGTTGGAAATTTTCCTCAAACTTTCCTCACAATTTTATGAGGATAATTTTATCAATTGTTTCTAACAATTTTTCCACCTGACTTTCCTCCATATTTTTTTTCTTTGTGATTTTCTTTAAACCAAACACAAGAAAAAAAGCAAATTTTCTAATTTTTTTTCTTTCCATCAAATTTTTCAAGGTCCAAACAGAGCCTTAAGGATTTAAAATTTAATTATTAAATCTTTTGAATCAAAAGTTTTGGTTCGTTAGCCTACCACCCTTAACAGTAGAACGGGATATTCTTAATGATACTTTAATTTATTTATTTTTTCCCTCTCTTATATAACTATTCTTTAATATTTTGACAACATTTTCTTAAAAGATATTGTTGGCTTAAATATGTATTATTATTTTACTAATTTTTTTCTTTTCTTCCTTGAAATATAAAATAAAGTATATTGTTAATAACTAAAAAAAAAAAAACCTCAGAGGCAACCAACTGCAATGTTCTATGCCATTACTAATGGCTTCTGCGATTAAAGTTGCAGATTTTACTTTAGCTTTAGTTGGAATTATATGCTCCCACCTTATTAATTAGTTCGTCATGGCCTCCTTATTGTAGTTCCCTTCATCAATATGAAGAGTCTGAATGGTTACAAGGTGAATATCGAATTTACTACCAAATTTTCCCCCTAAATTAGAAGTGACAATGCTCCATGAATTTTGAAGAAAGCTCTGAGGTTTTTATGGTAGTTGGTAACAATATATTGTATTTTTTCATTTTTCACGGAAACAAAAATGAAACATTTAGAAAAAGATTATTGCGTATTTAAGTTAACAATATTTTTTAATAAAATTTGTATCAAATTGTTAGAGGATAGTGATGTCAAAGAGAAAGTACAGAAGATTAAAACATCATTCAAAACAATTCCGCCATACTTTTAACATCATAAGTTAACCAACTAAAAATTTTGATTCAAAAAATTTAATAACTAAACTTCAAACTCTAAATAGTTTACATCGTTGTTTAGTTAATCAAATTCTCAACATAATTCAAACTGAATTCCATAAATAAGATAACCATGTCTGTAGACAACCCTTGATATGGGGGTGTTTGGTACGTAGATGGCTTTTTGAATAGTTTTTTGGGTGAAAATAACTATTTGTGGCCTTTGCACAAAAGTTGGATATTTGACCAAGTCAAATAACTATTCCAAATGTTTGGCAAATAACTTTTTCTAGTAGCTATTTGGTGCGAAAAAACTATTTTTCACAAAGCTAAACCAAGTAGCTTTTTGGGATAGCTAGTTGGGCTTTATTGTATAAATGACCACAGTGACATTAAGTTAATTAAAGTCAAGTCAATTGTCATCATTTTCCTTTTTTAAAAAAAATATTTTCTTTAGAAAAAAATAGTCATTGCTAAGCAAATGTGGTGCTCATTTATCCTTGTAATTAGTATACATTATCAAGCGAAAAATTAGCTTAACAAAATGTCCATCATTGTACATATTTTAGATATCTGCACTTTTATCTTCTTTTTTTTTTTTTGAGTGGGGAGTCAAAGGTTTGCATAGACATATATCTTAGACACATTTTGTATGAAGTTATTTGTACTTTTTTTTTTAAGTTTCTAGGATTAATAAAGCTTAACAAACCATTTAAATTAATGAATTTTACATAATAAATATTTCAAATGTCCCATAAAATTTAGTTTATCTTAAAGAAAAATAGATAAATTATTGAAAAGAACATTAGATTAATAATAAATTAAGAATCATGTTTAGTTATATGGTGAATTTGATATATGGGCATAAATGAACTTATACCAAAGTTTTTTTAGAAAAAATTAATTTTACCAAATAATTTTTCTACAAATAGCTAATAAAAATAGCTGACTCAAACAACTGATTCAAACGACTGACAGCTAGCCGCTAATACAAATAACTAACAGTTGTTTGCCATACAGGATCACAGTCGTTTTCCTTAGTCTTCTTGATAATCTTGTTATTTGGTTTGTTGATCAAAGAGTTTGAGATGATGTCTGCAATCTGCAATGCATTAAATGCTCGGTGTTGACCATTGGTTATAAGAGGGCGATTTGTTATACCCTTCTGGAAGCACACATTTTTATTATCTATATGTACATATTTTTTTCACCTGTGCATTTGTCATATATTAAGATTTTAATATATATTTACTAAGGTGGCTCGTACGAGTCCGGGTATAAGAGAGAGCATCTTAAATTTGACTTGTGTTGCTCACTTTTGTTGTTTTTCCCCCTTTGGTAAACTTCCACAAAAAAAAACCAAAAAAAAACTTGCTTCTTTTCAGAGGGGGGGGGGTGGGGATAGTGTTCTTGATAATTTTGCTAGGGTAATGTCTGCTTAATCTAATTTCTTTTTCGACCAAGGTGACTTATAGATACTCATCGTATCGTTGTGGCTTCGGAAATGCTTTTTCGTTGCAAAATGAATGACACCCAAAACATTTGATTATTTTGTCATTGATTGCTTTATGTCCCTCATACTTTACAATTAGCAAGCAACCTATCAATTAATTAATTATCTGTTGTTAACACGCTAGTGTTTTCATTAGATTGTGACTTTGAAAGGATTAGGTAGCCAGGTTAAATTATTTCTCTTAGATCGAGTTTGATTGATCTAGGACTATAAAGCACCCGTGAGACAACCCAACAAAGTCAACTTGTTGGTTATCTCTGACATTATTTTGATTGATTCTTAATTTGAATTTTGTCTAGACCTACTGTTGGGAACTAAGACAATGCGTTATAGCCGGTTGATGTTACAGAATTTGTGGTAAAACTATTTACAAGGCAAATTCAAGGGGAGTAGTTACGTGAAACAAGAGTTATGCATTGCAATAAACTCATCAGTTTTTCTCTATAAATGAGAAAGAGAAGAAGCTGATGGAACTATATAACAAAAACGACTGCACAAGATATCACTTCGGAAAATACCAAGAGGAAATTTGGTGAGAGTGGGTGAATGTAAGGAGCAATTGGTAATTAGTTGCTCGAAAACACATGCAGGTAGGGGGTGTGGGAAATATTTGTTTATAAGCGTCTAGTAATTAGCACTTGCAGGCAGGAAGAGTTATTTGTACATTGTCCTGAAACAGTGAAAATATAATTTTTCTCTCAAATTTTCTTTGTGTCAATTTTATTTATTTTCTTGCGTTATCGATAATTTTCGAATCTTATACGCTTGAAACTCAACAGTGGTATCAAAGTGAGGTTGTGCTGGGAATAAGGGTTTGTAAGTGGTAAGACAAAAATGGAAACAAAAGAACGTGGGATGGCATTGGTAAAAGGCTCGAGCATTTTGATCGAACCTTTTGATGGTCGTCGTGATTTCACCTTGTGGCAACAATGAGTGAAAAGTTTGTTGACACGAGAAGGGACAATTAGGGCGTTGAAGGTGAAGACTCGCAGGACCGAGAAGAAGACAGATGATGAGTGGGTGACATTCAGGGAAAAAGACAAGCCAGAGAAAATGTCAAAAGAGAAGTGGGAAGATTTGAAAGATACGACAACAAGTACAATAGAAACAAGTACAATCTTGTTTTGTCTTGCCAATAATACTCTTCAAGAGGTTCTCGGCTTGACAGACCTGGTAGATATTTCGTAAAAGTTAGAGAGTCTGTGCAAATCCAAATCGTTTACAAGTAGGTTGTTCTTGAAGAAATTATTATTTAGTCTCCAAATGACGGACGAAGCGGACTTCAATCAACATCTAGACGAATTTAACAAGATAACTACAGAGTTGGCTTCTCTAGAGGTAAAGATTGTAGAGGAAGACAAAGCTTTGCTTTTGTTGGCTTCGTTGTCTTCATCTTTTGATAATATCGTGACTACTCTTTTATTCGAAAAAAAGACCTTGAGACTTGAAGTGGTGGTTGCCACCTTGTTGATGAATGAGACTCAATGGCAGCAACGGACTCTCAAATGATGGTCAAGTGGCTATGGTTACAAAAGAGTCTAGTTAGAGGCGAGGACGGTCAAGTGAGAAGGAGGAAGGTTCCCAACGTTCAAGATCAAGTGGTCGGATGTTCAAATGTTACTACGACGATGAGGAAGGTCATATGAAAAGGGATTGTCGAAAGAGGAAGAAGGACTTGAGAGATGAGAAGCCATTAGTAGTAGGAGTTGCAGAAGGTTCGAACCTATTTAACGGAGGTGACGTATTTTTGGCAATTGCTAAAAGTCTAGGAAGGTCAAATTGGATCTTAGATTCTGGTTGTTCATTTCACATATGTTTAGTTAGAGAATACTTTGATATGTATCAACCATGTGAAAAAGGTGTTGTTAATATGGCAAACGGTACATGAGGTCGGGTTACCAGGTTGGGAATAGTACGAATTCCCATGTTTGATGGGATAGTGCGGACAATAAATGGGGTCAGACTAAGGCTAGCAAAAATCTGTTTGACTCGATTACCCGAATCCGTCCAGCTTGAAAAAAAATGGGTACAACCGGTCATGTCCGAATTTAACCTGGGTCGGGTTCAGGTTTAGGCATTCGAGTTCCAGTTGTCTGGATTTTTGAACAATTTTAGGTTCAGACAACCGGGCTCGGACATCAGGCAACTACGGTTATATGCAATTTCAGTTCAAATTCTCTAGAAAATTTTATAAAAACAACTTCGGACAATCGGGTTCGGATGTTGAAAAATCGGGGTTCGAGTTATGTCACATAAAATTTCAGTCGGAATGTCCTAAAGTCATATCCCAAATTCGGACATTCAGAAAACCGGGTCCGAACATCGGACATTCGGATCCGGATCCGGGTATGACTAGGGTGTCCGATTTGTAATCCAGATGCCGGGTATGAAGTTTTTGTCCGATTGTCCAATTTTTCCTAACCCGAATTGACCCGGACCTGAATTTTTTCTAACCCTAGGTCAGACATATGCCAGTTCTAAAAAAAATTTGATTTCTTCAGGGACTTTGGATGGGAGAGGCTATCAATATTTGTCTCAAGGTAGAGCTTTGAAGATCTCCAAAGGAGCTATGGTAGTCCTAAAAGGAGAAATGTTTAGAGGCTTGTACAAACTTGTAGGGAACGTGCAAACGGGTGGAGCTATAGGGAGAGCCACTACAAGTGACTCAAGCAGAAGACACGCAGCAAGGAGTAAGCGGGTAACGTTTGCTTCTTTGGCTAAAGGTGGCGATGACCTTAGCGGATCGAGCTAGGTGGAGCCATCAGCATTGATTTTTATCAAGGTGGAGATTGTTGGGAATGAATAAAATCAATGGAAAGAAAAAAAAAGAAAAATAGTGAATTAAGACAATGCGTTATAGCCGGTTAATGTTAGAGAATTTGTGATACAATTGTTTATTAGGCAAATACATGGGGAGTAGTTACGTGAAACAAGAGTTATGTGTTGCAATAAACTCATCAGTTTTTCTCTATAAATGAGAAAGAGAAGAGGCTGACGGAACATATATAATAAAAAAGACTAAACAAGATATAACTTTGGAAAATAACAAGAGGGAGCTTGGTGAGAGCGGGTGAGCATAGGAAGCAACTAGTAATTAGTTGCTGGAAAACATATCTAGGTAGGGGGTGTGGGAGGGATTTGTTTATAAGTGCCTGGTAATTAGTACTCGTAGGCAGGGAGAATTATTTGTATATTGTTATGAAAAAGTGAAAATATAATTTTTCTCTCAAATTTTCTTTGTCTTATTTTTATTTATTTTACCACATTCTCGATAATTTTCAAATCTTACATGCTTAAAACTTGACTCTAAACTGTAGTCAATACATACACACACACACACACACACACACACACACACACACACACACACACATATATATGTATGTATGTATGTATGTATGTATGTATGTGTGTGTGTGTGTGTGCTCTTGCTAGTCTCCAATGGCGAAGCTAGTTTAGAGCCAACGGTGACTGTGGCCCCCTTTTCTTCTCACAGTACAAGTTTCTTATAAGATATGTGCAAATTAGAGGCATCAGCTGCATGGTGGTGTTGTGGTAGGTGGGCCTTAGTAATTCAAGCTCATGATGTGTTCTAATCCCACTCTTGTCCTGCTCCCTCCTTATTTGGCATTTATTAGGGTCTAGTGTTATTAGTGGGCATTTTGTTATT
This sequence comes from Selenicereus undatus, assembly GCA_017589665.1. Lineage (NCBI taxonomy): Eukaryota > Viridiplantae > Streptophyta > Magnoliopsida > Caryophyllales > Cactaceae > Selenicereus > Selenicereus undatus. Next base: position 95,378,280 of record JACYFF010031955.1, read on the forward strand.
ATTTTTTGCATTCCCTTTCCATCTTGTCAACCTATTTTGCTGCTATTTAATTGTATTTATTTTTTTATTAGTTTCCATACCCATTCTTTTCAATTTTTAATAAATTATTATTTTTTATTTTTTCATATCTTAATATTTAGATAAGAATTAATATTTTAGTTACATAACATAGTCTTTTATAGTAGACTTTACTTTGAAGTTTAATTCAAATACATATATTTCATTCTGCAAGACGTTGAAATTTTTCTCCGTACTATTAGTATAATGAATTTTCCCTACTTTGACGGTGGGATCCAAATTTATGGATTTTGTTTTCACAAAAATGGTGTCCTCTAAAAATAATTGGCAACCAAATACCTAGGACAATTATGACAATTGTGTGTATCCGCCCTCGACTTCGGCCCCCTTGACATGAAAGTCTAGCTTCGCCCCTGCTCATCTCATTTTTGCCGCACACATTTTAATACTTTGATTTATCTTGTGAAAATGCACTCCTACTGTATGCAAGTCATCCTTTTTAACTAAAATTCTCTATTTCAATCTCATCTCTATAAAAATAACCCCATATTTCAAGGAATATATTGTTGTTTGATATTTTTTAAATCAGTTTTGTTAGGGTAAATTAATTATTTAATTCTTTTAAAAATGAAAATACTAATTTTTACAACTTATAAAAATAAACAAAAACACAAAATAAAACATTAAAACTAATTTAACTAGTTTAGATCCGTGCTTTATACAGTGCATGCTACAGTAGACAATTTGAAAGAAAATATATATATATATATATATATATATATATATATATATATATATATAGACACACACACACACACACACACACACACACACATACATAGATACATACACAGAGAGAGAGAGAGAGAGAGAGAGAGAGAGAGAGAGAGAGTCAAAATAATATAGGAATGTTCATTGGGGACAAATTTAATATCATAATTTAGAAAAGGAAACTCAAATTTATTGAAAATTATAAATAGATAGCAATTTCAAGCACAACTATTGAAACTCAATAATTAAAATGACCTATGATTTTAGAAAACATGATGTCAAGTATCATAGAGATTATAGGTAGTCAAAATCAAACTAAAAATCATGCTGAATGATATGATGATATGTTGATTTATGGCGCCGCAATGACGAATAATCCACCTTCTCTTCTTGTACTCACATAAAAAATTAAGTTCTTAGTAACAATTTAATTAACAATGATATAATTGAAGCCTATAATTATATCTTGTGTGTGCGCCTGGTGTACCTAGCATCAATGTTTTGTAAGTAATATACCTCCTCCTCCCAACTAACTGGCACAATAAAAGTGATAGGCAATTCTATTTCATGGTATCGTGGAGGATTCATAACAAATACCCATGGTTTACTTATACAATCATCTATGATCGCATATAGAGATAGATGACCATATGACTGTAGAGAATGTTACGATGAGATAGTTAGTAATTGAAAAAAAAATTGTGCAAAATGTGATGAACAGTTCAGTACTTGTGATGCATATGAATCCAATTATGTTGTAGTTGTATGCAAAAAAAATCCGAGCATCCTCATGATGAACAATAAATCTTCTATAACCTGTATGATTTCATAATAAAACTCTAAAGATGTACCTATAATTCATATAGAAGAATATAGTACATGATATTGTAAACATACAACTTGAAATGTATAATCAAGGGTGCTTAACAATAAAAACCCATTATCCATACCTTCTCTGAGCTAAATTTGGAGTTGCACATGTATAGTAAGGTACATTTAGAGCAAACACACAAGTAGAAACTGATATATCTGGATTAATTAACAATCTACTTATCAGCAAAGTAGAAACTCATATACCTATAAGTGTATAGATGTTGGTAAAAACATATTACAAAAGCATACCATTGTAATGTTGACAAATTAACAATTTTACATACGAAAGATATGGTAATTGAATTGTGAGGGTACCTTCATAATCTCTAATGTGCACTCTAGAAGTTACGAGTATATTTTCTTAATGTAGGTGTTGTTGAAGATAGGTGCCCTCAACCTCTGCAAAATATCCCCACAAAGTTAATCACAAAGTCTGCATTTTGTATCTGTAGATTATATGTGCTATTATTAGACAATAAAAATACATTAACAAGAAAATAATTAGCGATGAAAATACAAACCGATAATTAGAAAGTAGCAATTCCCGTTTTGCACTGCCCCCAGTTCTTATCCTTTCTAGAGGGGATGGAGGAACTACCATGCCAATGATGTCTGCACCAGTACAAAATAAAAATCTTATAAATATCTGGAAAAGCATATAAGTATATTTGACATATGTAAATTTTAATTTGTAAACTATATTTACCTATAATGTTATCATGTAACTGAAGACGTCGCGGGACATTGATAAACAATGCGAAGGGTGGTAAGTGCTGGCAGGGAATGTCAGGGCAATCATGAATGACATCTAGAAGCCTCGTGCATGGCATAAAAACCAATTTCAAATTATTGGTGACCACATTCCTTTCTCCGTCTGTTGCAACATGAACTGAGAGCTCGAAGATGTGGTAAACTTTGCCATCTTTGAGTATAGAGATCCATTGATTAATGGCATCATCACCTTCCATGTTGCCTAATATCTCATCACACTGTAAAACAAATATCGGACTTTGATATTAAGTATACATGTACATGTTGGTCACATTTTAAGAACTTGGATCACCTCAATACCTAATAGTCCATGAATATAACTTTTCACATTTTGCATTCTTCGTAAGTTCGAACCGTCATGAATGTCATGAGACAGACAACTACTGTCAAATTTATTGCAAGGATTGATGGCACATAACGGTATCGAATTGTGTACTAAACTTGTTATGTCTATAATCATAATAAAGAAAGAAATGAAATACATATAGATTGGTCCAAGATGTAACAAAATAAATGTAGTTGTAAACACAAAACACTAATTTCAAATGTGTAATAACTTCACTAATAACAACATCATAATTTATGGATTGGGACTAACCAAGCATCATGAATATCATTAAAAACTTCACAATAGACGATGTTCTTGGTGATATTATTAGGCACACCCTTGTTATTATAAATCAAAAACCTTAGCCCTGAGGAAGAAGTGGTGCAAGGGATTGCAACATATAATTGGCCATACGAGAATACAGGTTTTGGTAGATATACACCTACATATTGCAACGTTTGACCCTGACTTTTGTTAATTGTCATTGCAAATGCCAATTTGAAAGGGAACTGCATGTCTTCTCTTCAAGTCAAATGGTGAATCCTTATCCGAAGGACTTAGATCAATACGTGGGATGGTTACCGTTTGTCCTATATTTTGACAAGTCAAGATTTTTGCTTTGGATGACCTCACTTCCAAGTCTTTGAATAGTCAAACGGGTGCCATTGCATAAGCCAATTGAAGGATTAAGGTTTCTTAAAAGAACAACATAACTGGAGAACCAACTTTAAGCTCAACTTTATGATTTGGGAAAACCTAAAAGTTCATGCCGTGTAACAGTTCTAGTGGATTAATATCATCAACGTAAGAATTGGTAGTACATGGTAAGAATGTGTCAGAACTCAAATACGTACAGCTACTGCCCGGAAGTATCACCAGAATCTGAGAATTCAAATCATCGACATCTGTGCTTAATGGTGCCAGTATACAACAATCTTGAAAGTATTGTTCATCTTGGTATCTTTGAAGTAAAATTGGGTACACAAACTCTACAAATTTTTAAGATCATTGTTGTCATTGTTGATGATGAATTCTTCAAGAATTTGTATCCAATCTAGCTCACTACTTCCTAAAAATGGATACCCTTATATAGAACCATTATCAATGTTTAGGGTCCATTCAACAAAACTCTTCAATTGTGCTTGTTCATCATGACTTAAGTTTGAATTCATTAGCCTCGTGTTGAGCTTGAGATGTCTCATAGTACAATAAGGCCAAAATATTACTTTTGAGATTGACGCAGCAACTCCGTATGCCTGATTACCCTTAGTTACAACCGTAAGCACTTGCCTAAAATCACCTCCAAGAATGAGCAATTTTCCCCCAAAAGATTGATTGATAGAACAAATGTCCCTTAAAATGCACTCAACAACTTCAAATATGTAGCGATGAGTCATAGGAGCCTTATCCCATATTATCAGCGATGTTTCCCTTATTAGTTCTGCTAATTTGGACTGTTTTCAAATTGAGCAAACATATCTCTCATTTACATTGATTGGTATCTTGAACATCGAATGAGCTGTTTGCCCCATAGGCAGCAACAAAGCTGCTATTCCAGAGGACGTCACTGAAAGCACTATTAAGCCCTTGGACCTGATATAAGAAATAGGAGCTTTCCAAAGATATGTCTTCCCTGTCCCACCACTCTCATAAATGAAGAAGCAGCCTCCCTCTATACATTAGTCTGATGTAGTTATTGATTGAAAAACTCGCATTTGGTCCTGATTTAGTGTCCGAAGGTACATGTCAAGGTTGTCTCTCTCTGTTGCTATATCATAGTCAAGTTGCTCCTTGATGAGTCTATTACCTACTCGCTACAACATCCTAAGTGAAGGTAAAGGCATAGGAGGATAGTCCCTTAATGACCTTCCATTTTTATTCAAAATTAACTCAAGCTCATACAATCCAAGGTTTCTCCGCTATTCTATACTTATCTCCAATTAGGGATTTCTTTACTCTCGTTATAACCTTCTGGGAAGGCCATCAATGAGATCTTCCCAATGTGCTTCCCATAATTGATCAGGTTGTGCCACTTCTGAGAACATAAGCATTGAACAAAGCATACTCCTCAGTTCAGCCCCAGTTGCCCTTGTTTATGCTTCTGTCAATGCTTCATGCCACTTGTTAGTGTCATCTAACAACCCACATGCTAAGCAAGCTTCTTTCAAAGTTGAATGTAGGGTTCCATTAACAATTCTTAATTCTTCATAACATGTTGCACCTTGAATAATACGCAACAACATTTTGAGATAATATCTTTCTCCCAGGTTAGGGTGAGCATATGGTAATCGACCTATGAAAACCCTTTGTTGTTTTATAGTCCATTTTTTAAGGCTCTTATTCCATATATAATAAGCTGGGAATTCTGCATAGGTATGTCTTCTTGCATTCACATCTGCTATATTTGCACGAAACCAACCAATGAGCATTGTCACCCTCTCTGTTGCTTGATTTACCACATCAACAAGTTTGTTTCAATCATTGAAGACAATGTATTGTTGTCTTGGTAAGTGATATTGTAGCAATTCAACATATGGGTAATGATGTGCTATTTTAAACTCAAATATTCTCCCAATTGCATGTATGGGTGAGACATAACAACAATCTAAATACTGTTGTATTTCATCAACCCACCTATATCAAGGACCTGCTCCATCCTAGATACTGTGAGCATTGTCTTCAATAACAAAAGTTACTCGATGAGGTTCCTTATATATATACTTGTGAAGATACTTAATAACCTTCTTTTGAATGCAGCGCTCAACATTTATATTGGCGTTATATTTGACACAAAGGTCACGATTGTATGGTATAACCCACCTGTTATCAATGTTCTTACCACAAATTGTTACACTTCTACGATCGTCTCTATGGCTATATTTGAGAAACACATTCTATTCAATAATGGTCACATTGGAGAAGGTCTTTGGATAATGTTTTGTGCACTTACTACCATCCATGCATGGGGCATAAGAAACACCATTACCATATGGACCATGAATCATGTGCCTTGTAATTGTTTCAATTGCTAAAGGGTCACTAACATTATCAGGTAGCTTAGTGCATATAACATTATCCATATCTTATGCACAAGTTGGCTTATCCTCATTTACAAAGGTAGACAAAATATGAGCATGCGGTAAGCCTCACGTTTGGAATTCAATAATATGGATATCTATGAATAGGAGAAATGACAAACTTAAGTGACAGAATAAATAGTGATATGTATGTTTAAAATGAAGGAATTTGGTTGTTTAGTGAAACCAAAATTAATTTCCTTAGTTTTGCATAGTAGGTATTTAGTAACCAGTATCAAAAAGGCGTGGTTGGATGAGAAACATACCTGCAATGACTTTTCCAAATAAACTCTTGTCTTTAAAACCCCGAGTCAGCTCTTTTAGCTTTAAGCGAAATACTCAAGCTACAATGCCAGGTCGATTATTGGCATATTGGCCAGGTTGTTGGGATAGTGCTTCCATAATTTCCGGTCAATTAGGATTGCAAGTAATTGTCACAAAAAAATCTGGATAGCCCAATTTGGCAACATATGGCCATTGCGTTAAGAAAGTGCTGCCTCATGCAACGTGGCCCCCCTGTGAAAGTTACAAGTAATATTAACCTCCTTCCAATTGTAGTAGATCATTATCTCCAACAGTAATTGCATCTTGTAGACCATTGTACAAATCTGCTCGGAGTGTACCTTGGTAGCATCATATGTAATTCAATCTCCTTGCTTCTATTGCAGCATAACAATCAACAATGAATTGTAAAAACAAATGACCACAACAAACTAAAATGTTCCACTCATTCACTCGATATTGTACCAAGAATGCATAAAACTATTGCATTGTGACATATGATCTAATGCTACTTGATCCTTCAACATAAGGAATGTGTTCTAAACAACCACCGGTTCCATATGGAAATAAAAGGGGATATTGGAGAGGCATATAAGATGGGTGAATTTCATATATACAAGGTAAGTTTTCGTCTATTGTTGTGATTTTTCGCAAGTATACAGTTATCGTTGCAATACTAATGGGTATCGTCCTCAGGGATGGGTTATAAAACTAGATTACTAAAAATTCTAATCTCATTTAAAAATAGATGCTAATTTACTAACTCAAAGGTTGAATAATTCTACAAATTAATGGACCAAACCCATCTAAATTAAATCTTGAAATTGCAAACAAGCACTTTTTCCGAAATGAAAAAAATACCAAACTATAACAAGTTTGAGCTCACCAACACCTAGCTATAATTGTTGCCAATCTGCCAGAAATCATGATTCAGCACAATGAACGCAAGCCGACAATGCTTCGAAACAGAGCAGTGTAGAACTTCAATCCCAATCCAAGCATAACAATTAATCACACCGAAAACTAAATATCGAATGTTTAATTCGAATCAAACAAACTCAGGCTCAATAACATGAAATTGATAAAACCGAAACCTATTTCTGAAATTGAAATAAAAATGAATATTGAAAACGAAAGCGAAATTCAAAGGCGAAATCTACGGTCTACTCTATGCTACTACTTCCTACGTGCTCTGTTTTGTGTTTCGGCGTTTTCATTCAGCCTGTTCCAAACACCTGTTCATTCCTCCAAATAATGGCGCCTTCAATGCTTGATAAACCGCCTATTAATGGCAATCATGAGAGCCCACAAATGAATAATGGACGCCAGATTTAATTGATAGATGATGGAGGAAGAAGAAGGCAAACGGCCCCGTTTCAAGGCCCCAAAGAAACACCGTTCCCATCCTTTGTTGCTCTCTGTTTTTCAGTCCCCTTTTGAGTCTTGAAACCATCCCATTGATGGTTAATTAAGGATGGAGTGAATGAAGGGAGAGAGAGGTTGAAAATGGTTAAAAGAGGAGATGAAGGTGGACCACCATGACCGTTACTAATGGAGGAAGACGAAGCGTTGGGCCCCGTTTCGTGGCTCTGTTCTGGGTCATGGAAAATGGGGGAAGAAGAAGACAAGACTAGGGGGGTTGCTGCGTCCGGCTCACGTGAGAGGCACACCTCACTTAAGTGAGATGGGAGAGATATGGCTGACTTCCCTGTCTGGGCTGGGCCCAAAGCGAAGAGGGAGAGAGGGGAAGCAAGTCGGGGAGGAGGCATTTGGGCTGCTTACTGGGCCGAGCTTGCTGAGAGAGAGAATAGTATAGGGAGCCTGTGAAGGGAGAATTGGGTCGTGGACTAGGCTCGGACATTGAGCTCCTATCTAGCTTCTTCTTTTTTTTCCCCCTTCTCCCTTTTGGTCCAATTCCTTATTTGAGCTCATTATTTATTTCTTTCCCATGTTTTCTTGCAACTCCTACAAAATAAACAAACACATATTAAAATCCTAATTTAATATTTTATTTTGAGCAAATATTAGATAATAAAAGGGTATAAAATGTCATAATTTTAGGTTGAACAAATACCCCAACACCTAAGTTTTTCTCGTCCTCGAGTAAATAACACTAAAAATCCTAGAAAAAGAAAATAAAACAAAATCCTAACTTACTTCCATAGGAATCACGGTTGCAGTTAGCATGTACAACAAGCCCTTTAAACCCCTAGGTTACCCCCTAGTGGACGAGGAAGGTCTCGTGAGGGTTTGCAGAAGATATACCCACAAAATCTATAAAAGAAAACATAAAATGAAACTCGAAAATATTTTTTTTTTCAAAAATTAATATTTTCAAAACTGGGAAAAGATATATACACATTCTAATCAACTAAATCACCCATGTGGCAAAGATATTGGCCTGTATATAAATACATTGTGCACATCAAGGCTCTGTATCTCGTCAATGACATCAAAGTACTAATTTTTCACCCCACTTGTACATTAAAGCTTTGAATCCTTCCATGTGCTTGTGTGCATGTGTATCATCATCTTAAGGCTCAAGTTTGCCAAAATCAAACTCAATCTTATGGAACTGACACAAACTACAGTATTGATTTATTAACATTGGAAGCAGGCATTCCCAGTAGCAATATTGCCTCAAAGGGTAGCACCCAGTAGCGCATGCTTTAAATGGATACTTGTCATTCCAAATTTTATTTCATTTCTTTTTCGTCACTTTTCTTCTTTTTTTTTCTTTGTTTTTTTTTTCCAAATTTTACATTTTTTTTTCTTTCTCTTTTTTTTTTCTTTTCAAAAACAAGTGGGAGAGCCGGCAATGGAAAACTAAGACCTTAAGACAATGAGGATGATATAAATAGGGATTGGACTACACAGCGAAATTGAACAAATGGGGTTAGAAGTGGAGCCAAGAATAGCACACCGAGGACAGAGACCTAACATGCACATCATGCTTACATACAGGCTAATAATCCATGCATAGGGGATTTAAGCTAATCAGAATAGCATAAAACCTTCCCAAAAATAAAACAAAAATCTTTTTGGATTTTCAAAATTTTGCGTTTTTTTAAAGTTGGAAAAAATTTCCCCACCCCCACACCTATTCCGAGCAATGTCCTCATTGGGAGTAGAAATAAACATAAAACCACAAAATAAAACTGAAAAAGAAAACAAAGAAAACAAGACTCACAAAGGCACGACTCAAAAGCAAATAGTCAACATATATACAAAAAGAAAGACAAAAAGAACCATCTAGGCAAGAGGAAAGAAAAAGGGAAAAAGAGAAAAGAGTAAAAGAGAGAAGGGATGGAAAGAGTAAAACCAGGTCGGGTGCTAAAAAGACCCGAGCTATCATCACTGATCCGGACTCGGCTCGCGGAGTATCAGACACTCCACATCTTCCTTGCTAGGTAACTCTAGAAATTGCTTCAATCTTTGGCCATTCACCTTAAAAGTAGCATCGCTGTCAAGATTCTGAATTTCGACTGCACCATAGGGAAAAATACGTGAGACAATATAAGGACCAGTTCATCGGGACTTTAACTTCCCTGGAAACAAATGGAGCCTGGAGTCATACAAGAGTACTTTCATTCCCGGGACAAACTCTTTCCAAATGATACGCCGATCATGAAACAACTTCGCCCTTTCCTTGTAAGAACGAGCACTCTCATAGGCCTCAGCTCTAATCTCATCAAGCTCATTCAGTTGTAGTATACGCTCCTCACCAGCCTCAGTCAAGTCATAGTTGAGTTTCTTAATGGCCACCAAACTCTATGCTCTATTTCCATAGGAACATGACAAGGCTTACTATAAACAACCCTATAAGGCGACATACCCAAGGGAGTTTTGAAGGTTGTCCTATAGGTCCAAAGAGCATCTACGAGTTTGTCAGCCCAATCCTTTCTATTCCGGCTCACTGTCTTTTCAAGAATTTGCTTAATTTGCCAATTGGACACCTTGACCTAGCCACTGGTTTGGGGATGATAAAGAGTAGCAAGCTTATGCACAATTGAATACCTCTTTAGTAAGGCATCAAAAGACCTATTATTGAAATGGGTGCCCTGATCACTAATAATAGCGCGGGGCATGCCAAATCTAGCAAAGATGTTCTCCCTCAAGAACTTCACAACAACTTTAGCATCATTAGTCCTAGAAGGGATGGCTTCAACCCATTTAGACACATAGACCACAACTAGCAAAATATACTCATTCCCGAAATATGAAGGAAATGGTCCCATAAAGTCTATACCCCACACATCAAAAATCTCCACTACAATGATGGGGTTCAGTGGCATCATATCCCGCCTACTTATTCTATCCAACTGCTGGCACCTAGGGCAACTCTTGCAGTACTTAAAAGCATCCCTAAATAGAGTAGACCAGTAGAAACCACATTGAAGAACTTTGGCTGCAGTCTTCCTACCACTAAAATGCCCCCCCACATGCTTGATCATGACAGAAAGAAAGGGCACTTCTCACCTCATGGTCGGGAATACACCTTCTAAAGACTTGGTCAGCACAATACTTAAACAAATAAGGATCATCCCAAACAAAGAACTTCACAAGGTGAAAGAACCTATCCCTATCATTCTTGGTCCAACTCTCAGGAATCCTACCGGCAACCAAGTAATTAACAATGTTAGCATACCAAGGATCATAGTGGACGGCATATAATTGCTCATCAAGGAAGCACTCAGAAACAGTTGACTCACTCTCTCTATCAGATAGAATCTTAGACAAATGATCAGCTACAAGGTTTTTAGAACCTTTCTTATCCCTAATCACATAGTCAAATTCTTACAACAGCAATATCCATCTCACCAGTCTAGGTTTAACATCCTTCTTAGAAAGAAGATGCTTAAGAGCGAAGTGATCAGTATAGACAATTACATGAGACCCAATCAGATAAGGTCTAAACTTCTCAAACCCAAAAATCACAGCCAAAAATTCCTTCTCAGTCACAGTATAGTTCAATTGGGCATCATTCAAAGTGTAACTAGCATAGTAAATCACATGGGGTTTCTTATCAACACGCTGCCCTAAACTACCCCAACAGCATAATCATAAGCATCACACATCAATTCAAATTATTGTCCCTAGATGGGAGGATGAAGAACGGGAGCAGAAGTTAAGGCCTCCTTAAGCTTAGAAAATACGTCAAGACATTCATCAGAAAAGGTGAAAGGCACATCTTTAGCTAGCAAGTTGGACAAGGGCTTTGCAATTTTACTAAAGTCCTTAATGAAGCGACAATAGAAGCCAGTATGTCCAAGAAAAGACCTTACCTCTTTCACACAGGTGGGAGGGGGAAAATTAACAATCAAATCAGTCTTAGCCTTATCAACCTCAATTCCATCTTTAGAAATAACATGGCCTAAGACTATTCCCTTCCTAACCATAAAATGGCATTTCTCCTAATTCAGAGTTAGATTTTTCTTCCTACGCCTTTCCAACACTTTTCTCAGATTAGACAAACAGACATCAAAGGAAGACCCAAACATAGAGAAGTCATCCATGAAAATTTCCATGCATAGCTGAACTAGATATGAGAAAATGGAAATCATGCATCTCTGAAAGGTAGCAGGGGCATTGCACAGTCCAAAAAGCATAAGTCTAAAGGCATAGGTTCCAAAGGGACAGGTGAAAGTAGTCTTCTCCTAATTCTCAGGAGCAATAGAGATCTGGGTATAGCCAGAGTATCCATCTAAAAAGCAATAGAAGGAATATCTAACCAACCTCTCTAACATCTGATCCAAGAAAGGAAGGGGAAAGTGGTCTTTCCTAGTGGCAGCTTTCAATTTTCTATAATCTATGCAAACACGCCACCCAGCTTGGACACGAGTAGGGACTAACTCGTTCTTGTTATTCCTAATCACAGTAATCCCGGTCTTCTTAGGAACAACTTGAACGGGACTAACCCACTCACTATCAGAAATGGGAGAGATAATCCCATAGTCTAACCACTTCAACACTTCTTTCCTAACTACTTCCTGAAGAGTAGGGTTCAAACACCTTTGACGGTTGCGGTAGGGCTTAGCATTGTCATCTAGCTGAATCCTATGTTGCACAATGGAAGGACTAATGCCCTTAATATCCCCTAAGGTCCAACCCAAAGCTTCCATGCTCTATCTAAGTAGGGCAATCAACTTGGTCTCTTGGTCCTCATTTAGGTCAGAAGCAATAATGACATGCAAAGATTCATTGGGGCCTAGAAATGCATACTTGAGAGAGTCAGGAAGGGGTTTAAGTTCAAGAGCAGGAGGGGAAACAGATTCAGAAGTAGATTCAGAAGCAGCAGTGAGCAAACAATTAGTAGTAGAGTACAAGTCATCAAACTCAAAAGCATCATACTCAGGCTCATCATTCATAAGAAAGGACTCATACTCAATAGCGAACACATCATCACAAGCATCATCAAGTATAGAATCCTCTACCCAGTGAAGAGTAGAGAAGTCCACATCATCAAAACCAGAGGGCTGCCTTTGCAGATAAAAAATGTTAAGCTCTAAGGTCATGTTACCGAAAGACAGTCTCATCATGCCATTCCTGCAATTAATGAGGGCATTGGCAGTGACCAAGAAAGGACGCCCTAGAATCACAGGAACTTGACTAGCTACGTTAGACACCGTCTTAGTCTCAATCACAACAAAGTCCATAGGGTAAATGAATTCACCCACTCGGATCAGCACATCCTTAACTATCCCCTTAGGCAATTTGGTCGACCTATCAGCTAATTGAATAACCATCTTAGTAGGCTTAAGCTCACCTAACCCTAGCATCTCATACTCAGTGAAGGGAATCAAGTTGACACTGGCCCCAAAATCAAGCAAGGCTCTATGAATGAGCTCGTCCCCTATGACTATAGAAATAGTAGGGCATACTTCACTGGGATCTGATGAGATAGAATAGAACTAGCACTAGAGGCTAAGAAAGCCTTCCTAGGGACATTGGTAGCTCTCTTGGTTGTGCATAGATCCTTTAAAAACCTAGCATGTGGAGGCATCTGCTGAATAGCATCTAGCAAATGAATGTTGATCTTGACTTGAGAGAAGGTCTCTTTTATCTTCTCAACATGAGCTTGGTTTTTCTTCTTAAGCCTATGGGGAAAAGGAGGCAAATGCATATGGACTTTCCCAGAAGAAGAAGGAGAAGAAGAAGAAGAATGACCCTTAGAAGGAGAAGGGTCAACTGACTCAGATGAGTCTTTCTTTTTAAGCTCCTCTTCCTTAGACAGTGACTCAGGAAGATTATGAGAATCAGAATCATTGGGGACACCATCAATAGCATCCCCTGACTCACTGGATGAGCCAATCTCTAGAGGTGAAGAAGAAGAAGAATTCTCGAAGAATTGGTGAGGATACCTACAGGGCTCATTAGTTTTTCTAACCTGGTTATCAATCTCTCGACCAGAACGGAGAGATATCACTGCATTTATTTTCCTCATAGGCTTACTAGGGTTACCTGAAGAAGAAGATGCGTGACCCTTAGGGTTCACCCTAGGCTGACTTTTAAAAGTACCTGGCTCGCTAGAAGATGATGCTAACTAGGAAAACTGTTCAGTCATCATTCTCATCATTCTTTCCATGTTAGCATTAATCATTCTCTCCACATTATTATTAATTCTCCTCTCCATTTTATGAATATCACTATAACTAGGAGAAGGTTGAACATGAGCTATAGGAGGTGGAGGTCTAGGTGCATTAGGTACACCTGAAAAAACTAGTATCTGAAAGGAACTAGAAGGGTGAGAGATAGGCTGGGACTTAGGAACCGCAACATTTGGTCCATTACTCCAAGAGAAGTTAGGGTGATTTCTCCACCCTGGGTTGTAAAAAGGAGATAAAGGGTTGTTCTTAGGTCTCTGGAAGGCCATACTCGCTTGCTCTTGACCAGTTGCTAACTGGTGAGCAAAGTAGGGACAAGCACTCAATGAATGATCTAAGGCCTGACAATTAGAGCAAGACACTGAAGAAGTCTAGGATGACTGAGTCATTTGTGGAGTCAATCCTTTCAACATATTTTCTAAAGAAGCAATCTTAGACTCTAAGTGACTCACGTCAGAGACAGAATGTAACCCACCCCTTGCAATCCTAGAACTTAAGCTGTCATCCCGAGCGGTTTCCCACTGCATAGTTTTCTTCTCTAAAAATTCCCAAGTATCTGTGGCGCTCTCAGAAAGAAAGCCACCCTGACACATAGACTCTACCATGGTCCAAATCTGTTGGTCAAGTCCTTCATAAACAATCTGGCACAAACATGCTTGGTCTAAACCATGAGGGGGACACTGACACAACAAATTCTTGAACCTATCAAAATATTCCCAAAATGATTCCCTATCTAGTTGCACAAATTGATTGATTTCATTCCTTAGCTTAACAGTCTTGGCATTAGGAAAATATTTTATTAAGAATAATTTCACAAAATCATTCCAAGAGGTTGCAGAATTAGCAGCCAAACCATACATCCAATGTTTAGCAGAATCTTTCAAAGCAAAAGGAATTAATTTCATGCGCACAACATCAATGGGAATATTAGGAAAATGCATCATAGAACAAACTTCTTCGAATTCCCTCAAAAACAAAATAAGCATCCTCTAAGCCAGTAAATTTAGGGAGCATCTAAGTATAGTGAGGTCTTAATTCGAAGGTCACATTGGGTCCAAGGTTAGGTAATGGCAAAGCAGTCATAGGTGGGTAGAAAATCTCACTCAAAGGTCTTTCTTGTGCCATTTCTTCAATTCTAGGCTTGGGTTCTGGTTCGGGTTCTAAGTTAGGGCTGAGTTCACTCCTAAAAAGTTTGATTTTCAGGATTTCTAACCCAACCAGTCATATAAATCCAACACTCTCATCCAATGTTCTAGTTTTCGTTTTTTTTTTTTCAATCACAAAACAACACTATGAATGATAAAACTTAAAAAAAACAATATTAAAGTAGAAAATAAACAAAACTGAAAACAAAAGCACAAACA
This sequence comes from Selenicereus undatus, assembly GCA_017589665.1. NCBI lineage: Eukaryota > Viridiplantae > Streptophyta > Magnoliopsida > Caryophyllales > Cactaceae > Selenicereus > Selenicereus undatus. The sequence continues at coordinate 95,393,368 of JACYFF010031955.1, forward strand.
CAAAGAAACTACAAGAAAATAAGAAATAAAAATACACCTACACACCCTAATCCTAAGAATAAAATTAAAACAGAAAATAAAACTCCTAAAATCAGAACTAAATATACAGAAAAGGCCATACAATCACAAAGGACATAAATATAATTTTTTCCAAATTTTTTCTGTCCCTGAATAATGCAGAAAAATGCAAACAGAATATTAATTATAAAATTCACAGAAAAATCTAAACAGTCCCAAAAATTACATAAAATTTAAAACACCCTATAAAAATGATGCTGAATCTAGGAAAAATATCAAAATAGAAAAAATCACACCAGAACAGGTCCAAACAATTTAAACAGAATGCGAAAATTGATGAAAAATCTGCACTGTAAATATTTCTGGATCAGTTCAACCTTAAATTTTTTCATTGCACATAAACCAAACCGATTAGTACTGTTTTTTTCTCTTTTTTCAGCAATTAATAGCATCTAAAAATTGAAATTAAACTAATGTTAACAAAAACAAAAATCAAAATCAAAATATAAACTAAATTCAAAATTAAAAATAAACTAAACGAAATAACGACTCAACTAAAAGTAAAAATCACAACTCTAAAATTAAAAATGAAAATGACTCGAACGAATCGATTACTAAACTACGACTCGAGAAAACCCAATTTCACAACGGCATCCCCGGCAACGGCGCCAAAAACTTGTTGTGATTTTCCACAAGTATACGGTTATCGTTGTAATACTAACGGGTATCATCCTCAGGGATGGGTTATGAAACTAGATTACCAAAAATTCTAATCTAATTTAAAACTAGATGCTAATTTACTAACTCAAAGGTTGAATAATTCTACAAATTAATGGACCAAACCCACCTAAATTAAATCTTGAAATTGCGAACAAGCACTTTTTCCGAAATGAAAAAAAACACCGAACTGTAACAAGTTTGAGCTCACCAACACCTAGCTGTAACTGTTGCCAATATGTGAGAAACCATGATTTAGCACAGTGAACGCAAGTCGACAACGCTTCGAAACAGAGCAGTATAGAACTTCAATCCCAATCCAAGCACAAGCATTAATCACACCGAAAACTAAATATCGAATGTTTAATTCGAATCGAACAAACTCAGGCTCAATAAAATGAAATTGATAAAACTAAATCCTAGATCAGAAATTGAAATAAAAATGAATATTGAAAACTAAAGCGAAATTCGAAGGTGAAATCTACGGTCTACTCTACGCTACTGCTCCCTACTTGCTCTGTTCTGTGTTTCGGCCTTTTCATTCAGCCTGCTCCCAACACCCGTTCATTCCTCCAAATAACGGCCCCTTCAATGCTTGATAAACCGCCCATTAATGGCAATCATGAGAAGCCATGAATGAATAATGGACGCCGGATTTAATTGATAAATGATGGAAGAAGAAGAAGGCGAACGACCCCGTTTCAAGGCCCCAAAGAAACACCATCCCCATCCTTTATTGCTCTCTATTTTTCGGTCCCCTTTTGAGTCTTGAAACCATCCCATTGATGGTTAATTAAGGATGGAGTGAATGAAGGGAGAGAGAGGTTGAGAACGGTTAGAAGAGGAGACGAAGGTCGGCCACCATGGCCGTTACTAATGGAGGAAGACGAAGCGTTGAGCCCCGTTTCGTGGCTCTGTTCTGGGTTGTGGAAAAATGGGGGAAGAAGAAGATGAGACTAGGGGGGTTGCTACGTCTGGCTCACATGAGAGCGAGGCACGCTTCACTTAAGTGAGATGGGAGAGATGGGGCTGACTTCCCTGTCTGGGCCGGGCCCAAAGCGAAGAGGGAGAGAAGGGAAGTAGGCTGGGGAGGAGGCGTTTGGGCTGCTTACTGGGCCAAGCTTGCTGAGAGAGAGCACAGTAGAGGGAGGCTGTGAAGGGAGAATTGGGTTGTGGACTAGGCTCGGACATTGAGCTCCTCTCTAGCTTCTTTTCTTCTTCTTTTTTTCCTTCTCTCTTTTGGTCCAATTCCTTATTTGAGCTCATTATTTATTTCTTTCCCATGTTTTCATCCAACTCCTACAAAATAAACAAACACATATTAAAATCCTAATTTAATATTTTATTTCGAACAAATATTAGATAATAAAAAGGTATAAAATATCATAATTTTAGGTTGAACATCTATCTTGCAAACAATGATGTCTCGAGTTCCCCCATTAGTATGCTCACCACTCACTATGAGAGGTGCCACTTCATCTGCTGTGGGTCTTGTATATTGGCATCGTGTCTGTGCTTCGATGATGTGTATTCTTAAGTCAACAATGTTGTTGGCATGTAAGATATCCCGTGCATTTCGAAAGAACCTCACATAAGGATTTACTAAATCAAGCATTCGTTGTAATGGATCCAAAATTGCCAGATCAACCCCATTGACACTTTGTTGGCGATTCAAAGCCCTGCATCGGTTCCGCACTTCATCGTGTGTATTGTAGATGTACAATTGAGCAAATTTTGGCTTTCTTCCTTGTGCTAGGAGTAAAGAACCAATGTGATGGTAGTTTTGCCCACTGATACGGAAAGAGTAAGGACCATGACCATCCATTCAGAGCAGTTGATTGTCTCACCCATTGAAGTAAATGATAACATTGAGTTGTAAGCTCTAATATGTCGGGTGAAATTTGGGTCATTCAGTAATGTGTCTAGAGGAGGAGCCGGAGGCAAGCTTGGCAATATGACTCGCCCATTTTGACAACATAAGGTGAATCATGGCTGAGAAATGCTGTTACTTCTAATATTTTCACCTAACCACATAGTAGCTTTGCAGTGGCTACATGAAACCATCCTTCCTATGAAGGACCATCGCTCTGTAAATTTTCTACCTGGATTGGAGTTTAGAGTAGTAGGTGGTGCTTGATGTTCACTTTGTAGAATGTTAGTGTTTGCTGCAGCATGAGATATGGCCAATTGTAATGTCCTGGCTTCTGCTTAATATCGTTCACGTTCTTGCACATATCATATAGATGTCTCATCTTGATTATGTCACGTAAATAGCCTCCATCTTGCATTAAGGCGAGCTAGCCTATTTTCGAAATCATTTTGAATTCTTTAGCTACTTGGTGGGTCTCTATCCATGATTGCATGAAGGAACATTCAAGGATCTTTTAGTTTCAAAGTCATGCATGTAAAGTCTATAAAGGAAAAATCTTGTGCTTAGTTATTTGTGTCACTTATAATGTGTTTAAATGTACAATTGCCTTTATAATTGTAGGCCCAATTTTCACAGAGTAAAGTGTTATGTATTGAAGAAAGTAGAAGTAGCATTTTTACGTAATTTGTTATGTTGTTATCATACAATGTTATTCAATTGGGGTTCAAACAATTTTTAAAAGTGGGAGTAGATTTTGTTCAAGGTAAGGTAAAAGAGTTTTATGTTGTAACAGTGCTTCATTTGGTAATAACTCTTTTATTCCTTAAATATATTATATTTGACAAATCATTGTCTCTAATGTGGTTTTAAACAAGTGAAAGACATAATCTAACTAAAGTTATATTAGATAGCGAAATCACAACTCTTTATAAATTCATGTACTTTTATGTATGCGATGTTGCTTTGCTAATTTGATTATTTCAATATTCAATTCTACCAAGTGAATTAAATGGATTTTATTTTATTTTCATTTGATTTGACTTTTGTTTATTTGTTTTGTATTTTTGTATTCTATTTCCTTCTTCAGTAGGAGGGGGAAAGGGTTTGATTTTACAAATACGTTAAATTTAGTATATCAAAATTCAATATTTAAATATTAAACATGAAAGACATAATCTAATTATATTTATATTGGATAGTGAAATCACAACGCTTTATAAATTCATCCACTTTTATTTACGTGATGTGGTATTGCTAATATAATTATTTTAATATTCAATTCTGCTAAGTGAATTGAATGATTTTTTTTTATTTTTGTTTGATTTTATTTTTTTGTTTGCTTTTGCATTTTTATATTCAATATTATTTTTCAGGAGGAGGGGGGAAGGGGTTTGATTGTACAAATAAACTAAATTTAGTATATCACGGAAAAAATTCACATATTAAATTCCTTACGGAAATCGCATAATCAAATCATAAATCATAATTCAATCATACATTATGTAATAAGGAGTGAAAGTAGAACTCAAGTAAGAAAAATAATAATTAAATCGCACAATATTTAATATTGATCGAAGAAGCAAAATTATAATGAATCATTAGTTCTGAAGAATATGATGGATGGGTGAGAAGGGAAAGGGGGAAACATTTGACTAGAATAAATCCATTGAAAATTGAAAATTTCTAGTGATACGACAACTATTACTGCCCAAATTATTATGAATTTTTCATATCCTGCACTCTATTTTAGGAACAAATTCAAAATTGAGAGCTCAAGATAACCAATGAAATGGATATATTTTTACTTTTGTTTATATTTATTTTTATTTATTTATTTTGTCTTTTTGTATTCAAAACCCTAGCTATCTAAATCTAAAAATAAGTTGCAATAGTCTCCAAATTTGCATGCTTTGACAATAAATTTATTGGATTGGGCGCACTAATTTGGTTATTGGGAAATGTTGTTTCCTTTTTTCATGATATATAGGTCATGTATATTTTATTTGGACATATTATAATAATATGCATATAATGGATTGATATATAGGACATATATATTTAGCTTAAGGAAAATTTTTTCCTAATTATTATGATACATTATAGGAATAATAATTTTTGAGATTTCAGGATCAATATTCTCCAAGTATAAAATCAATTAACCCTAAAAAGAAAAATAAATTGTACGTTTGGTGAAATAAATTTGTATTATCCATGCATGGGGTGCTTTACTATAATTTTTTAGTTGACATTGACTCAACCCTACTACAATACAAATAAATAGTAGAGTATTGACAGTTGATCTGTTGTCTATATTTCAACGTAATATTTAACTCTTAATATTGGTTTGTTAAAAAATATAGATAAATAGAAAAGCAATTAATATTTGGTCAAGAATAATAAATTCCATTTTAATATATACTATTTAAAACAATATAACTTTGTAAATTTAAATTGTAAATAATTAATAATACTATGAAATAATATTATAGTATTAACTGTCATATTAACTGACTATACTATTAAATTAATTAATTAGCATACACTATTATTAATTGTTTTTATCTATTTGTTATCTTATTAACTGTTTTTATGAATACTTTTGAATGACATTTTAAGACAAACTTTTTTTTAATCTTTTCTTGACTAGTGATGTTTCCCTTAATATATATTGTCTTAACTGTCTATACTATTAAAAGAAAGTATATTGTTTTTATGATTAATTTGTTGTTCTCGTGAAATATTATTAGCATTTCTTTTAATAATAGTAAAATTGTGTACATATATATAGTATGAAATAATGTAAATTTTTATTTTAGATAATTAATCAAGGTTATTGTTTTATCTATTCGCTGTCTTAATTAACGGTCTATACTTAAGATAATAATTAACTGTCATATTACCTATATATATATATATATATAGATATATATATATATATATATATATATATATATATATATATATATATATATATATATATATATATACATACAATTGTTAATAGTATAGATACAATATAACTTTGTAAAGTTCAAGTGCAAATAATATTTAACTGTTAATTTGAAAGTCAACTAAAATACTATTGTTTTTAATACTTTAGTGTAGGCATTGCACTTATAGATTTTATTTATAGGAAGAATCTTACCAAAATCTATAATTGAAACATTGATAAATGGTAGAGTACAGACAGTAAGTTCTCCAAAAAGATTAAGAGCTTTAGATAAAATAAATTAACCACAAAAAAATGAATGAATTGCACGTTTGGTTTGGTGATTGATGAAACTTGCTTAATTACCACCAACAAAAATTAAATAAACCATGAATCTATCCACGTAGTTGATAAGCTAAAAGTACAGAAGAATAAGATTAAATTACCAACTAACATGCATGACATAGTATAGTCATTATTATAACGCCGAAAGTAAGTACTATAGCCCCAAATTCCACAATATTGAATAGTCCCAAATTCTACAATTGCTACAAATGACTACTTCTCTACTTTCCAGTTGCAATACAATTAGTCAATAAAGATTAAAGAAAGAGAGATTGTTTAGCGAATCACAAATACATACACACACAAGTTCATAAAATTAAAAGTTTAAAAGTTGATTAAAAAAATTTTCTAATTTTTTCTTTCTAGTATTGTTGTGTGTAATCCGTACATAGAATAGAATTATTAATATGAAAGTGTACCTATGGGATCGATGAAGACGTCGTCCTTATTGTGTTTTAATCCCTACAAATTACAAAAATACAAAAAGAAAACTGAGTGCAAGAAAAATATAAACATCCCAATAAGAAGATGAAAGAGGGGAAGCAAGATGAATTTTTTAAAATTGACTTAGATTAGTGTGGACCTCTTCCTTACCGTATGTTGATCCCTATAAATTGAAGAAGATTAAATCGAAACACAATGGACAACAAATAAAAAGAAAATAATATAACTGGAAATGAAGTTGTTATTTCAAGAAGATCAATATTGCAGACCTCGATCAATACTTGCTTGGACAGTAAATTGCCGACTAGGACACACAGTACTAATGGTCTCAACAATATTGATGAAATAATGCCTATATTATTTTAAGAGGAATAATTTTTTTGGTAAGTTTGCAGTGATTGGAAACAAAAGCTAAAGCGTAAGGAAATCCCAAGAACTCCAATCGCTTCCGAAGCCGAAAATTCTTAAAATACTGCCTATATTATTCCTATTAACAGAAATAATTTTTAAGCGGAATAATGCCTATATTATTTTCTTAGGGAAATCCAATCGCTTCTGAAGTCGACAATTCTTAAAATAATGCCTATATTATTCCTTTTAAGAGGAATAATTTTTAAGGGGCATAATGCCTATATTACTTTAAGAGGAATAATTTTTTTGTAATTATATTTTAAGAATACTATATTTTAAGAATGCAGTGATTCTGATTCTGATTCATATTTCCTTTTAATGTTTCCATAATTAATGCTTATATTTTCCTTGTTAATTATTTTGTTCTTCATTTTATTAAAATTGGTTAATTTAATATGAGTGGACATGATTAAGAATGAGACTTAATCTTATAGTCCAAAAGTTTTGATTTTTGACAATGCAGAAAAAATCCAATTCAGCACAACATTGCTTTTATATAATAGTATAGATATGGGTAGCCATGGGCTCCATGAGGGGAAAAAAAATGGTGATACAAGTTGGAGTTTTATTGGATGCGGAGGTGAGGATTCAAAGTCTCAAAAGTTGGAATTTGAGATGATATGGAAGGGAAAACCCCCATCTGGAGTTTCAAAAACTAAGACCTGGGCTGCAGATGCTCTAAGTAGTGTCCACGGATTTCAACCCAAAAGGCTGTAGAGATGAGAATAAATGAAGTCTCCAATAGTTTAAAATTTCAATTTACATGTCCAGTATCAAACACACAAGGAGAACATTATACTCAACATATGTTCGATATTAGCGTACCTGAAAATTCAGTCTATGCACCTTAAACTCTAACGCGTATACATAATCCAGTAAGACTCATTAAAGAACCAACCCACACCCAATTATCAAATCTGAAAGTCCCAATTTCTATCAAGGAAAAAAAATACTGAAAATCCCAAAGCAACGGAAATCATTTTGGCTTGAAACTTGAATAGTTAAATTGACTGAAGCAATCCAAAATGATATAAGTTTCCTTATATTTTTTATTTTTAGCTTACGAGCACACTAGCAGTCTAGCATCAAACATGAGAGACAAACTAGAATACTAGTTGTAATGACTCAATACGAATAGATCTGGTCAAACCCAAACAATTATCATTTAACACAACATTCTCATCAACATGTTCTCACTCGAATGGAAATGACCCTACCTAAATCCAACCGAGTGATAGGCCTTCCTAGTCTAGGGCAAACATGCAACAGAGGGGTTCAGTTCAAGAAATAGTGAACGACAAATGATATGTATGATATGATCAGGTCTTCAATTTTTAACACATAAATATAAAGAATCTCAAAAACTCAAATACCTATAATTAGCCAACCATGAAAAGCTGACGAACAATTTAAAGCACAGGATACAAGACAGGACACAACAACATATTTGAGATTACAGAACCCATTGAATCTTTTAGAAAACACAAGGTAAATCTAGGCAAATCTTAGGATCTTTTTTGGGAGAATAAGGAAGTGAAAATCTAGTAAACAAAAGGTAAATCTTAGCTTTGGGAATAATAACAATAATATGAGACATTAGACTAGAGTTCAATTAAAAATAGAGAAATCTGGGGCCTCGGCCCGCCACCTTGTTTTTTTAATAGGAGGTCCATAGGCATGTTGCGTAGAGCATTAGCAATGAAGCTTAAGACCTTGCAGGTGATGATCAAAGATCTTGCATGTGATGATCAAGTAATATAATACTTTTGGCGAATCACAACACTATGCTCCTCTCTTATCATATCAAACTTAACACCTTAATAAGAATCAATTATAATTCCCGTTACCTATCACAATCTAATTTCAATAGTTCTATATAGCAAAAATAACGAATTAGGTTGCATACAGATCGGTAACATATATGATCATACTAATATGTCAGTGAACTTTTTAAAAAATGTTTTTCATGTTAAGGATCTTATCTTGCTGTTCCCATAACAAATTATAAACACCACCCTCTTTTGAAATTCCTAAAAATGTTTCTTTTATCTATAATTTTAACATATGAAAGAGTTCATCTAGCAACCTCACCACTCGTATGGATATCCTTTTGTGGGCGGGGGGGGGGGGGGGGGGGTAGTCCACCTCTTACCCAGAAGATACACCAACGACCATTAAATGAACACTAGAGTACTTTCTAACACATTCCCTCTCAACCCTCCCTCAGGGTCTCTTACCAGTTGCTTTGAAGTTCTGCACTATTACTCAAGCAATTACTTTAGTAGTAGAAGTGCCAATTAGCATCACAAAGTGCACTTAGTCCTTGCTCGCTTAACTAAATCAGAAAAATCAATAAGCAGAAACCACACGGGATATATTTTGATTCACACTTGAGAAGGGGAACAATTTAAGCCATTCTACTCACGGATAGGTTTATAGCTCCCTTGCCCTTTCTTCGAGAGTGCTACCTAGGTAAGGTTAGGGGTCTGATATTGCAACCATACACCTAGTCCCCATAGGGCTTCAAATTAACTGGTGTGCAATACTTGTTGCAAGCTTACCTACCATAAAGCTGTGGGAGAATGAAAATAGAATAATAGAGTAATTTCCAATAAAAGTACAACTGTAAGTCTTACCTAGATATGGTATCTCCTCCCTCCACCCCCGGGCAGCCACCCTTTGTTCTTTTGTATTTGTTGAGTTGCTTTGAGACAAATAATAGAAGTGCTTCTCACACAGACATGGGTACCCATCAATTAAGAAGCAAGAATGATGAAACAAATGCATACTCTGCCCATGCATTTCTACAATCACCACTGGTGCCATTGCTGCCAGGGAGCAGCCTGACCGAAATAAATACACAAAATGTGATAGCTAATCAAAGAACTCATACAATACGATCTTATCATTAATAGGTCATGAAGTCGAACCAACAATCACATTGCCAAGCAGCACGCAAATAATGAAAATGGAGAACTCCACGTAACTAGGAAAGTAGAAGTATGTTCATATTCAATATGCTTAAATATTAATCACTTCGATTGTAGCAAACCACTAATTCCTTGCATATATTGTGATTGGGCCTGGGGAGAATAGTGAAAACCGAACTACTTATATACTGAATTATCCATTTCGAGTTACCTAGAAAAAAAAGGGAGCCTAATTTGGTTGGAGCTTCAACACACTCAAACCAAACCAACTCAATGACCATGCAGTCTATACTGATTGATTGTGTTTTCTTAACAAGTTTATCAACTAACATCATACTTACCTGTGACAACCACCCACAAACAACACCCTGATGCGGATCCCACAAAAATAGAATTCATGGTGACTCTCTTGCACTCAAGCCTTACAGCAATAAGTATAGAGATTAGTTCATATTGGCACAAAAAGTTTTTGAAAAAGGTCACAAGTCCCCTTAAGGTCTTGTTTGATGAGAAAAAATGAAATGAAATGCAATCAAGGAATGGTCCCTGAGGGATGAAGGATGGAATTTGAATCCTAAACTCATGTGTTTGGAGAATGTTAGAAAAACTATAAAGGACATACCTCAGAACGGAAGCGAATAGATCGACTTGTTGCCTTTGTTCCACGAATTGTGTTCTTCGAAATACCGATGGCTACTAGAGTCCCGGCAAGAAATCACTTCTCAAACCTGTAAACCTCTGATGGTGGTTTATGTGTTTTCTACAGAGAAGGTGTGTGGGAGAGTAATCACATAGATGCTATTCTTCTATATGCCGTCCATTTTTTCTTCTTAGCAGTTTTATTTATGTAGCACTTAGCTACATAACTAACTCCCTGAAAAATAGGCAGAATATTAGCATCACTAGGAGCCCCATTAATTAGGGAATCTTAATATTTTGCCTATTTTTCAGGGAGTTAGTTATGTGGCCGTTTAAATATATTTCAGCTATCAGCTCCCACTTGGCCACATAAGCCATAACAAAGTTTCTACAACAATGTTTCTCTTAAACGCATCATACCAGGAATGAGACGTGCGACCAAAAAGTAACGAGTAGTATTTTGTTAAGTCACCATCAAACCAACAAAACACTTTCAAAAACCAACAACACCCTAAACCATCCAAAATATCACCTGAGGCACACATTGTCCCTTTATTTCCATTGATATATCATATTATTATACTTCGAATATAATCGCCCAAGCTTATATGGTGAGTATGCAATGGTTTTCCTTAGCGACTCATGGTATTATATCTTTATAAGATTGCTTTCTTAATGCATTCCCTTGAGCTGTATAAATCTGTAGCTCTTGGAGTGCTCATTAAAGTAGCAACATCTAATTAAGACTTCATGCCATAGCACTAAGTCAAAGGGAGTTGTTACATGAAACACTTATGTTTCGGGGATCACACAGTGACAAGGAAGGGAATCAGTTGTCACTCCACTAGGTCGACTTTAACTCACATAGTATGAAATGTGTGTCATGGTATAACTCCCACTGAGGTGAGCCTGTCACTTTTTATACCATGTGAATTACAAGTCCAGTTTTTCCTCAAAACTGACCTGAGTTACTAGATTAACATACTGAACGTAACCTTGACACACAAAATTCCGCTTAAAGCTTCGATATAAGGTTGTGTTATATCCGATTTACTCAAATCTGATCTTAGACTTACTAAGGTGATTATTCCTTGACATCATTTGTACCAGCAAAATACAATGATAATCAACATTGCACACCTAGTGCCAATATGATTGAGTCTCATCCTACCCGGTACTTAAGCGTTAGGGTTGATTATCCATGTGATAAGATAATCAGAAGCCTAGTGACATTCACATATGCCTAATCAAGCAACCGAAATAAAGTGATGAACATCTAGTAAAAGAAACATCAGTCTTTATTATAATGAAAATGTTCATGACATAAATGTCCAAATAAAACAAAATATCCCAATTAACTAAACTCTATGGAGACCTAAACTCATCATATGAGTTTTGAACACATCTCTAGGAGTAGGTTTAGTTAATGGATCCGCGATCATCTTATTAGTTGGTGAATAATTTACAACCTCCTTCAACTCTATGGCGTCCCTAACAAAATGATAACGCCTCTTAATATGCTTGGTCTTCCTATGGAATTTAGGATCCTTAGCATATTGGATAGCGGCAGTATTGTCACACCACATATCCACAGGATCATCAACTCTCATAGTAAGATTGAGATCCTGGAGAAAATTCCTTAGCCGAATCGCCTCATGAGTGGCGAGGCAACAAGCAACATATTCCGCCTCCATAGTTGATAAAGCTATGTAATCTTGCTTCTTGTTGCACCAAGATACGGCTCCCCCACCAAGGGTGAAGACATATCCAGAGGCAGACTTAGACTCATCTAAATCACCACCCCAGTCAGCATCAGAACATCCCCTCAATTTTTGGTCCTCTCCTTGGTAGCAAAGTACCAAGTTAGTAGTCCCTCGAAGATAACGCATTATCCTTTTGACGGCTTGCCAATGAGCAGTTCCCGGGTTACTTTGGTAATGACTTACCAAATCAACCGCAAAACAAATGTCAGGCTGTGCACATAACATGGCATACATTAAGCTTCCAACAGCACTAGCGTATGGAACATTGCTCATTTTCTATTTTTCATTATCTATCGTTGGGCATTGTTCTAGACTTAAAGTTAAACCCTTCTCAACTGGAGTATCAACGGGTTTGGAATAATGTATCTGAAAACGTTCCAAGACCTTCTCAATATATGCCTTCTGGCATAAACCAAGAAGTTTCTTAGGACGATCTCTGACTATTTCCACTCCTAGGACATACCTAGCTTCACCCATGTCCTTCATCTCAAAGATACAGGACAATCACTGCTTGGTGGCATTGGTCATCTCCAAGTTACTTCCAGCTAGTAATATGTCGTCGACATACAAAGTAAGAAATATAATTCCTACATTTGTTTTCTTGACATATAGATAGTGGTCTTCTGAAACCATGGTTAAGCCAAACGCAGTAACGGCTTCATGGAATCTAAAGTACCGCGCTCTGGAAGACTGCTTGAGATCATATATGGACCTTTTAAGATGACAAACTTTATCTTCTTGTCCTTTTGATACGAAACCAATAGGCTGATCCATATAAATCTCTTCCTCAAGATTCCCATTAAGGAAAGCAGTCTTTACATCCATTTGGAACAACTCTAAATCCAAATGAGCAACTAGGGCTAGAAGTAGGCGAATAGAGGCTAATTTCATCACAGGAGAAAAAGTCTCTTCATAGTATACTCCCTCAACTTAGGCGTAACCTTTCGCCACTAAACGGGCTTTGAACTTATCGAGTGATCCATCTGCCTAATGCTTTATTTTGAAAACCCATTTGTTTCCAATTGCTTTCCGTCCTGGAGGAAGATCAACAAGTTCCCAAACTTCATTTCTTGCCATTGAGTCCAACTCATCCCTCATGGCACCCATTCACTCTTTATGATTTGGTGAATCTATAGACTCTACATAAGAGGTTGGTTCTTCTATTTTCGAAGGCATTCAGAAGAAAATGTCTTCTTTGATTTGAAAAAAACATCGGGGAACTCTTCCGCGCTCACTCCTTCGAATTAACTTAGGACTTGGTAGCCTTGCCTGTTCAGGCTCAAAATCCCTCCCCCTTTTCCTTCGAGGTACTGAAACCTGAATAGGAGAATGATCACTCCTACTAACCCATTGGGACGTGGGCTCCTAAGAATGAGGTCTATCCTCATGTTCATGAACCGGAGATTGAGGATTTTCCTCGTTCTCTGGTTGAATATCCTGAGCAGACAAGATTCCTCCAGTAGGGACGGTAGGTACTCTCCCGCTATCTCTATCATCTGGTGGAAAACCATTATCATTGGTGACACGACGAGTATATAAATTCTCCCCCTCACTGAGAGATAGGGGTTGTTATAACTCATACAACTGCAAGTCCTTTTTGACTTCACCAATACTTGGGAACTCATCCTCAAGAAAGTCAACATTACGGGAATCAACTTCCTTCATGCCACCATTTGGATGTTCTCCGTACATTACATAACCTTTTGAATGTTCTGGATATCGAATAAAGACCATCTTTATGGCTCTTGGACCAATCTTACCATGTTTATGAGTTGGGTTATGTACATAGCCTGTCGAACCCCATGGGCGTAAATGACCCAAAATAGGTTTTCTACCATTCCATAACTCATACGGAGTAGTTAAAACACACTTACTGGGTACACGATTTAAGATGTAAGTTGCTGTACAGCAGCGCATCACCCCAAAAGCTAATTGAAAGATTGGCTTGAGCTATCATTGACCTGACCATATTAAGTAATGTACGGTTCCTGCGCTCAGCAACACCAATTTGCTGAGGAGTGCCAGGAATTGTAAGATGTCTAGTTATACCCTTTTCCTCACAAAATCCCTTGAACATATCAGAGAGATACTCACGACCACGATCGGTCCGAAGAGTCTTGACCCTTCGTTCCAACTTGGTCTCTACTTCCGCCAGAAAGCATTTGAACACATCTAAAGCTTCATGACGATGCAATAATAGATACACATATCCATATCGTGAAAAATCATCTATCAAAGTGAGAAAATAAACAACACCGGTATGTGCCTTTACATTCATAGGTTTGCAAATGTTTGAATAAATGAGTTCTAAGGAACTAACCGCCCTAGAAGCCTTGCCAAAAGGTTTCTTGGTCACTTTACCAGCTAGACAAGGTTCACATCTAGGCAGTCTAACCTTAGTAAGTTAGCCTAATAAACCTTCTTTAGCTAGCCTAGCCATTCTATCATGGCCAATATGACCAAGTCTAGCATGCCATACTACAGAGTCAGAATTTGAATCAACGGATGAAACAAAAATAGTAGACGTATTATTACAATAATAATATTCATCCAAGTCTAAAACAAGGAAATCGTCCAATAAAGATGCATGGCCAAACAAATTGCCACCATACCAAATATCCAAACCATCAATTCGAGAGACAAATTGAAAACCTAATTTCATTAAAGAAACATAAGACACTAAGGAACATCGCACCCCAGGAGCATAGAGAGCGTCGTGAAGAAGCAACAAATTCCCTCCACGCAACTTAAGCTGATACGTTCCAACTCCTATAACATCTTCTACAGTCCCATTTCCAAGAGTTACGGTTTTAACCCCAATGGATAAGGGTGAAAGTCTACAAACCCAACTCGATCTTGAACTATGTGCTTGCTGGCTCCTGAGTTTACAATCCAGTTAGGAAAAGATTTAGCAATAAATGCATGGGAACAAACAAGCAGTTCAACAGGAGGAAATGAAGAAGGTACCTTAGTAGGTTCGGGACAATCCCGAGCATAATGACCCTTCTTCTTGCAGTTATAGCACATCACATGTGCCATATTTTTCTCCACTTTACCCTTAGTTTTTGGTTGCTTCTTAGCAATACCACCTTTAGGGCCAAGTTTCTTCGAAGGATGAAGACTCTTCTTCTTCCCTCGCTTAAACTCGTTGTCGTTAGGCCTATCCACTTTAGCAACTAATGCTACAGGGGGAGGAGCAGAGGCCTTCAAGCGCTCATCTTCCAGCTCTAGGTGCTTAGTGATCTCAGCAAAAGTTTTGATATTCTCATTGTGAGTTATCAAGGTGATGAAAGGTTTCCATTTGTCGTCCTCAGCGGGAAGTGCACGAAGCACATTCGTCCATTGTTCAGTTCGGAAATGTCCACATTGGTGGCTTTCAGGTCTCGAAGCATGGCTTGCATGGTCCGAACATGCTCGGTTATACTTTAGCTTGAGTCTATCGAGTCAGTCATCCACTTAAGATGTAATGCTCAAAGCCTCGTTTCCGAAGTTTGGTCGTACCTAAAAAGGATATTATCCCATATGTCCTTACCAGTGGGATAAATCTCAAGCTCACCGATTAGATCGTCATGCATGCAATACAACATAGTATAGCGTGCCTTATGATCTTTCTTGGACCATTCTTACTACACAACCAAGCTGGCCTGATACTCCTCAGTGGAAGTAATGTCTTTGTTCTCTTTGTCTTTAGTCGCAGGGGCAAACATCGTGGCCGTCAAGTGTTCTAACACCTCACGCTTGTTAAGAAGAAACTGAATCTTCCGACACCACATGTCGTAATTGGATCCGTCCAACTTTTCATTGGTGGACAAATCATTTTAGAAGCCATACCTACAAATACGAAAATGGACGTTAGGCATATCTTTCACATAATCAAAATGTCTCAAAACCATCATTCATGTCGTATGATCGAAAATGTCGCTAAGCTCATAATCATCACATATTAAACAAATTAGGAATTGAGAAAATTTGATTATCACCAAAACATAATAAACACATTTATAAGGAGTAATGTTAATCATATTAACAATTAATATTCTAACACCACAAAGATGTTAAAATCTTGATGCAAAATATATTTGAAAAAACGAAATATAAAATGTATTTATATCAAGTTTTAACAAAAGAACTAATCTTACAACATTAATTAATTACATAAGACACACACACACACACACACACACACACACACACATATATACATGCCAATATGTAAAGACAAAATTCACATTATTCATATATTTAAAGCGTAAACTTATAATGAAGAATTTAACAAATAAATTCTACTTGACATATGAAACATTTTTTTTTATTATTATACGAAACTTATTCATATAGCATTTTCTATTTACTAGGCATGCTCAAACAACAAGCATAAAATAGTATGATGCATAATCATAGAGGAAACAAACTCAATAATTACCAAAATAAACAAATTGATTAAACACATAACATGATTTTAAACACATTACTAATCAAATAAGAATAGCCCACGTAAATTTGCTGTATTTACAAAGAAAAAAAACACCCAGCACCCCAACCTTACAAACCCTACACCGACCCTTCTTTATCTCTTTCTAGAAGATAAACATAAAGGTGAGGGCACTTAGCCCTTTCTACTTCATTCTCTTTACTGAAAAAAGAAAAAGAAAGGAGAAAGAAGCGGAGTCTCTGCTCTGCCATTTTTCCTTTGCATCTCCTCTTCTCTCTTTCTCTACTCAAAAGAAAAGGAAGAAGAGACCTAGCGGCTGCCATGGAAATCGAGCACCAAGCTCTGCCCCTCTTGCCACCTTGTTTTCTTCGATCGCCTACACAGTGGCCCATAGCCGCTGACGTCGACCAAAAACAAACACATGAAGAAACCGCCTCCTTTCTCCACAAAAAAAAACTTACCTTTTTTCGGTACTCCAACGCTGAATCCATCGTCGCCATCACATAGATCGGCTAACGGTGAACACAACGGTGCCTAACAGGCCCCCAATGCGCCACTAAGGCGGTGGCGCGTGTACCACTCGCGCTGCCCGTTGAGCCTGTTTTCGAGGGTTTTGTACTAAGATGGGTAGACCGTGGTTCGTGGATGGCGGATTAAGGAAGAAGGAGAGCACTTGCATGTTTATCAGCAGCCCGTGACACTCACGCGCCACCCTCCCTTGGCGGTTGATGGGTATGTTTTCGAAAACTAATTTCTCCTTTTTTTTATTGGGTGGGTTTTTCTCGATTGGGTCATCATATAATTAGCAACAAAACACATAGCATAATGTTTCTAATACCGGGCATTCATGAGCACACAAATTACTAACTAAACATATTAGAAACTCTTTAGATTAAACACGTTCAACTTAAGCAATTCGGGAACAAAAACTAACAAGGAGGCTCTGATCCCACTATTAGAAAAACTATAAAGGACATACCTCATAATAGAAGCGAAGACATTGACTTGTTGCCTTTGTTCCACGAATTGTGTTCTTCGAAATACCGGCGGCTACTAGAGTCCTGCCAAGAAATCATGTCTGAAACTCGTAAACCTCTTATGGTGGTTTATGTGTTTTCTAGAGAGAAGGTATGTGGGAGAGTAATCACACAGATGTTATCCTTCTATATGTCATCTGTTTTTCCTTCTTGGCAGTTTTCTTTATGTAGCACTTCTACATAACTAACTCCCTGAAAAATAGGCAGAATATTAGTCTCATTAGGCGCCCTATTAATTAGGGAATCTTAATGTGGCCATTTAAATATATTTCAGTTATCAGAAAAAAAAAGAATGGAATCAAGTTCCAATCCTCATTATTTGTCTGTAGATTATGGAATGAAATCAAATCTATTTTATTTAAAAACAATAATACTGATTAATAATGATCAATACTAACAATAATAGTAATGAAAATAATAATAATCATAACAATAATAATAAAAGTAATAATAGTAGTAATAATAATAAAAATAATAATTAATAATAAACATTTTTATTACTAAAAAAATAATTATTAATATTAATAAAAATTAATAATTAACGATTATTACTATTATTAAAATTAAAAATAATAATTATTAATATTATTGTTAGGTAATGTTAACAATTAAAAATAATTTATATCTATAACAATTATAATAATTATTATTAATGGTTAATAATAATAATTAATAAAAATAATTCTTATTAATATCAATAAAAATAATCATAATAATTATTAATATTGATATTAACATTAATATCATTAATTATAAATATTTTTATTAATAAATAACAATAAAAATAATAATTGATAACAACATGAATAATAATTATCATTACTAATAATAATTAATAAGAATTATAAGTATTAATTAATATTATTAGTAATCATTAATAATTATAATAATTAATTAATATTATTAATTATTATAAATTATAAATAATAAAAATAAAAATAAAAATAAAAAATTTAGTTAATAATAATATAAGTAATTATTATTGCTAATCATAATTAAGAAGAATATTTGTAATTATAATTATTAATTAATATTAGTAGTAATACTTAATAATTAATAATTAATAATTAACAATTATTATTGTCATTATCCCTAATAATAATGATTAATATTATTAAAAATAATTCATAGTTATAAATATAATTAAAATTAAAATTATTAATTAATATTAGTAATTATAATTATTAATAGTTATTAATATTAATACTAATATTAATAAATAATAATTGTAATAATACTTATTATTAATATTATTGATAATTATATCATCAGTGTTAATAATGATTATTAATAACATTAGTAGTAATTATTATTAATATAATAATAATAATAATAATAATAATAATAATAATAATAATAATAATAATA
>JACYFF010031955.1:95412280-95440189 GCA_017589665.1 Selenicereus undatus
ATAATAATAATAATAATAATAATAATAATAATAATAATAATAATAATGTTGATTGCAGATGGTTAGAGACTTGAACCCCCTTGGAAATGGGATGGTTCAAGTTCCTTAAAATTGGGTGGCACTTGATACTCCTAGGTATCAAGTTCCATCCCCTTAAACTGGACACGAAATATGAAAGAGTGGAACTTGACATCTAACAATTCAAGCTCTATTCTATTTTATCTCACCAAACAACCCCTAAATATGTGTAACACCCTCAGCCCCTACGGCTAGGAGCATTATGTTTTCTTACTTCCTACCTAATTTTTGGGGCAAAACAGACACAGTCTCCCTTAAAAGCTGACTGTTTCCAGGCTAAAAGCCTTACAATAAACCCCTGCAATCAACGGAAGCGTAAAAAATTCTAAAATAAGCTTAACGGCTATACGTCGGAGTTCATAACTCAACGAGTAACTCGCTCGGAGTACATCAAACAGTATAACTCATTAATAAAAGAGAAATGAAAGATACAACTCAACAGTTCACACAATCGGAGTACTGGGTTTATATCCCAAAACGTAGACAACTTCAATTAAAAAGACAACTGACTAATAAGATGGTTGGCTCAGATGGCCATACAGAGCGACTTATAAATAATATGCATTACATGAACTAGAGTACTTATATACATATGATTACAAACTAGGAATACGTCATGTTACGTCATTTAACACGTAAATCCGAGTACGTGCACACGTGACACCTCATCAAGTAAGGGTAGATTCCGATTTGGCATTTGTAAAATGACTTCTATCTGTCATAATGAAAACCTGAGAAAAAGGGGAAAGAGTAATGGGATTAGCACCCACACGCTCAGTGAGTATTCTCCGACCCCCTTAAAACCAAAACCGTTGCAAACAGTAATATCTTTAATAGTCACATATCACGTATTAATGTATTACTATCATATTAGGTAAACATAGTCCCCAAGGACGGATTATTACCTGTAAACCTCATTCTAACCACTCAAACCTAGAATCCCGTAAACCTCATTCTAACCACTCAAACCCATTTCTAGGTCCCTGAATGACTAAATTCCTTTACTAATAAGCAGTCAAACACATAAGCAAGCAACGAGGCTAAGCAAAGAACTTTCTTTCATAGGTTATGTGATATAATTCGTGATTTATGTGTTATCTGTCTAATTCACTCATACGAGATGCTTAAACACATGGAGTAGAGGCTATGCTAGGAGCTTTCTTTCGCTAAACATGCACATTCAAACTTATATACTCGATGCATCACAAGGATATGGCCATGCTGTACTTGAAATTTCATTAATACTGCACTTAGAATCTTAATCACATGATATGCACAAAATCCTTCTTTCTTTTTCTGGAAACACTTTACTTAGCCTCTTTAGGTTTATAAAAACTCGTTTCTTAGCATCTTGAGGCTTATGAAGCTCTTTTGTGTTGGTCTTATAATGACCCTCAAAAACTTTCTTTCAGAAGTACTTAAAAGGGCGAAACGGGGACTACTTTTCTTACTTGTTAGGAAAATACTCTAAGCATAAGATCATCATAATATGTTGATTGGGTGATATCTATTTTCAACCCCTAGTGAGACTATCGCTCATGCTAAACTCTTACTCCCGATGGCAACTAACTTTTGGACCTTAACCCTCGTCAGGGTCTCTAGGGCTTTCGCTACTGGGATTACTCCCTAGACTAGGGATTTTCCCCGTTCAAGCAAGTTCACTCCCATCTTATTATCCCTAAGCACAATATATTAACCAATTTAAAGTGTATGGCCATAGCGGCTAATAAGTTTGCTGCCTCTCACAGCAAAATCTTTTTTCATATAGCGCACTCTCTTTTTTTTTAAATTCCTCAGGGATTCCCCTGTTCTAGCGAGTTCACTCCCAAAACTGTATTCGTATAGTTAAAATAGGCCATCAATTGCTAATAGTTATGGCTGCTATTAGTTATAACCATGAAAATTTCCTTTTTCAAACTCACCCTCACTTGCAAGATGAAACTTAATGACATAAAGGGAAGGGAGTTCACTCCCAAAATTGTATTCGTATAGCTGGGCCATTGATTGCTAATAATTATGGCTACTATTAGTTACAACCATGAAAATTTCCTTTTTCAAACTCACCCTCACTCGCAAGATGAAACTTAATGACATAAAGGGAAGGGAGTTTGCACGTAACACATTCAAACACTTCATAAACAACTCAGCAGAATAAGCCACACATGGCCTTACAATCCACACGATTGCGGTCAATCACAACCCAGGCTCCCGCCTCACACAACATCGACCACAAAGAACCTCAAAACTCTCATTAGTTCATCTTCAAGCCATCCAACTATCAACTCGGTTTCAATTCCATAACCATAGCATATTATCATAAAAGTCAAATGAAATAGCTACGTATAAACTTCCCTAGCGAGCAGCAACCATTCAGCGACACATCACGGCATATATAAACATATACATACACATATAACTACATTGCTTTGACTCAAATGAACTGCTTAATGAACTGAAGTAAACTAATAGAGTGTGAAACTAGCTTGCGTTCATATTTCACAATTAGGAAGTAAGCATGCCAAGTTCAAGTCATTTTCAAGCATAATTTCACTAACTTAACAAGTATCCATTCAAACATGCTTATGTCGTTTCAGAAGCTACTTTTGAACATGATTCAACTAACTTAACAAGCATAGATTCAAGGCATTCTTAGTTCTTTTCAGAGTTACTTTCAAGCACGAATTAACTAACTTAACAAGTATCGATTCAAAGCAACAAGCATGCCCAATTCGTGTCATTTTTAAAGCATAACTTAGTCGCTTTAAGGCTCACGTACTTGTTTTAACTAACCAAAGTTACTATGTCGTTTTCAAGGTCATTTTAGGCATGAATTAACCATGTTAGCATGCATTGACTTAAGGCATTCTTATGTCATTTCAAAGGCCATTTCCAAACTTGAATCCACTCACTTGAAATGCATCGATTCGAAACGTTCTTGGGATGTTTCGTAGCTACTTTCAACCATGAATTAGTTAATTAAATGAGGCATCGATTTGAAGTTATTTTCATGTATTAATTAACTAAACTAACATATATCGATTCAAGGCATTGTTAGGTTATTTCGAAGTCACTTTCGGGCATGAATTAACTAAACCTAACATACATAAATTTAAACTGAATTCAGCTGAAATAGAACATGCATAATCTCAATTAATCTAACTAATCCTAAACTAACATGTATCACAACTTAAGACTAAAACATTTTCGAAATTACTAATATTTAGGAGGCGAGAAACACCGACCTTTAATCCAAGCTAAGGACTCATTCTAAGCGCGTTTGGGTGATGTTGTGGATGTTTAGGACCTAGAATTCAACTCCTAACTCACTGCCCAAACGTCATCCTCAAACCAGCTTGCCCAAACCCGTTTTTAGCCCTCTGACTCGGTCTGCTTCTCGCAGGAGGCACGCCCACTCGCTGTCGGTGGCTGTCGTGGTAGTCGTGTGCCAAGGTTTCAAACCCTAACCCCCTAAACTGTGGCCCCCACTCGACCCTTCTCTCTGTACTTGAGTTCAGGCTATTGGGGCGTGCCGGGCAAACCAGGCGGTCACCGGCCTTCTCTAACCTAGGCTTTGACCCTGGTTCCTCTTCTTCCACTCTCCTCAACGAGTCTCTCTTTCTCCTCTAACCGACCGAGTTCGGCCTCGGCTTCTAGCAAACAGAAGGTGGCCGGTGTGGCGCCACTGTCGCCGTCGCCCAACCGGCCTCCTCTCTCCCTCTTCCTCTCTTTCTCTCTCTTTCTGTCGAGTGTCGCGGGGCTGGGTTCCAGCCTTCCAGGGAAAACTCCCCCCCTTCGTGCCACTCCATCCGAGACGGGGCTTCGCACCTTTTAGTCCCTTTTTTTTTGTTCATTTACTACAATAGCTAAGTTCCTGGTCCCCATTTCATTAACGTTCAGTCTATGCATGGGTTGAAACGTTCTAAAACCGGCGTTCTGACTAAATTTGAGAAACGACTGAATAAATCGAATAACGACTTCGAAGGTGTGAGTTCACATCAACTCAAAAATTTCCTAAATAATCGACAATAATATTAATAATATAAATAGCGACGAAATATTCTTTTTAATAAATTTACCGTTCACGTAAGCACATCAATAATAACATAACTCATATAGTTACTAAAAATACGAATTTTGTGACGTAGAAGGTAAGACAGCCAGGTTAACATAAAATAAAAAAGGTGAGTCTTACAATATGGTATCAAACTAAAGTTGCATCAACTGTCTTATGCAAACAGAATCAATCTGATATGCACTTCAGTTCCGTAGATCAAGGTCAATAAATGACCCTTTCATAGTTCTAAAAAAATATGCTACAGGAATGCCTAGTTCGAGGATCAGTGTGAGAACATCGGATTTGATCTAATCTCGCTTTTTTTTTTTAATCGGAAGTAGGGATGGCAACGGGTTGGATTCGGATAAGATGTATAGACATCCAAATCCGATCAAATTAATAATTGGATTTAAAAATCCAATCCAAATCCGACTCCGTCGGATCGAATGTTAAATCGGATTCGGATTGGTTTCGGATTGGATTAAATTTGGATGTAGTCGGATTTTATTCAATATTTGCACAATTTTTTATTTCCAACCTTATTTTTGTTCACTTGTAAGTACAATATTAAATACCTCTCTAATGCCAAATAACTTTTTATATTAAACATTTTAATGTATTAAAGTAAACAAGTGTTGGAAAAAGAGAATGCAAATTCACTTTAGACTGAAAGGGATAGACAATAGTACCACAGCTGGAAGGAAAGGGAGAAAGTACAACTTTGATTGACAAAGATGAGAGAGTGAGAAAAAGATCGGGAGAGAAGAGGAAATTAGCTAAGAAAAAAGAGTGTACTGCACATAGAGTGCAGATCTTATGCGGATTTTTTGAGAGTTATCATATTAAGATTTTTCTATCTTCAAAAAAAGTTAAAATTATTAAAAAAGGTATCGGATTGGTTGTTAATCGGATCAGATGGACTCTCCTCCAAATCCGCTCGGATCGGAGTCGGATTCGGATTATTTTTTATCGGACTCCGAATCGGATTTTTTTTTCCGGATTCGAATCAGATAATTTTGTCTCGGATCAGATCGGATTTGCATTGAATTCGGACTATATTGTCATCCCTAATTGGAAGATATCGAGGAGCAACTTTTGTATTAAAACATATCAAAGCATCATCACAACCTCAGACAATAGCACTCATTCAACCACGGGCGCCCTCCGAAGTCATCCAACCAAAATGAAACTAAAAACTAAAGAATAAACCAACGGTCCAAAAGCTCAATCAAGACACAAAGCGAAAGAAAAAGAATAATCAAACTCATCAAAGTAATTTAGTTAGGTACTTGCATACGGAATTCGGCGTATCAGAACATGAATTGAAATTCATCGAAGTTTTCCTAGTTGTGCTAATTTCTGAGGATTACAACTGATTGATAGAATAATTGGCCTAGATTTGGCCAATTCTGGATCATTTTACGTTTTGTTTAATATTAGCATTGTAATCAGTCCATCGAAAAGACTTGTCGAAAGCAAATGAAAATGGAACAGATACCAGCCCTACCAATTTCAGATCAGTTCCATGGGAACTGAATGAATTCAGATTCCCATCCAAACTGGATATTGGGGTCTGGGCTCGATTTTTGTGCTCGGAAAACCTAAAATGATCAAGATTGCAATCGGAAAAGAATAATTACATAGCAAGACAAGTCAGAACAGAATAAAAAATTTCAAAATGTGTAAATATCTAACAAAATGCAATGGGAATCTTATCCAGACAAACCTACAGAATCGGATTCAATACCACCCCCACAGCAAACAGCAAAGAGAACACTCCTATTAAACCATGTAGAACTTGAAAAGGGCAGTACTAAAGCAACATGGGTAACTCTCCATCAACCAGAGAGCGTAACGAAATCGTCGAAACGTGGGAAAGGATCCGCGCACAACTACCACGCAGTGACCCACAACAATGCCCCTCTTACCATGCGCAACAGTCAAGCGCTGCATCTCCTTCTTCTTCGTCCATCCCAAGGCAACCAGAAAGCGGTCAAACCAGCGTGTCAGTGAGGATTACCAATTATGTGGCCCAATATGCGGCTAAAGACTCTAACTTGGTTTTTTCACCACTGTTCATCCAGTTGCTACTGGGCCTGGTTGCCGCTGGGGCTACAGGCCCAACCAAAGACCAGGTCCTCTCCTTCCTCAATTGCGAATCCGTCTCCAAGCTTAAACCATCTTGCGTCTGTGCTGATCTCCACAGTGCTTGCTGATGGTATTGCATATGGAGGGCTCAAGTTGTCCTTTGCTAATGGTGTGTGGGTTGATAATAGACTGACTTCGAAACCTGTTTTCAAGCAGACTGCAGGCAATAACTATAAGGCTACTTGGGAACAAGTAGATTTTCAGATCAAGGTACACTACTTCCCATCTCAATCACAAAGAAACTTTCTTATTGCGAAAACCACAATTTTGTATTATGGTACTTGTCAAGTCATCACCATTCTCTTCATACATAGCAAGCCTAACTTGCAAAGCTTGAAATAATTGAGCAAACCAGTCCAAATTAGCAATGAATGTCATCAAGAAGAAGTTTATTCCACAAAACCAACAAAGAACTGAGGTTGCCACGTCTGGATTTTTCATCCATTAGCTCAAAACAGACCATTATTAAAGCAATTAAATGACCGGCTTTCTGCAGTTAAGGCTCACATGAGCATCAATTCTTAGATTTTCTTATGTTGTTTCACAAATCATAATGACAATGCCAACCAGCTAAATAAGTTATATTTGACCATCCAGGCAGATCAGGTGGCTCACAAAGTGAATTCATGGGTTGAAAAGAGCACCAATGGCCTTATCAAGGACATTCTTCCCACTGGTTCGGTTGACAGGACTACTAGACTCATCCTAGGAAATGCACTCTACTTCGAAGGGGTATGGAAACAAAAGTTTGATCCGTCAAGAACACGGGACTTGGATTTTCACCTTCTTAACGGAGGATCGGTGAAGGTTCCGTTTATGAGCACTACAACCAAGCAGTACATCTGTGCCTTTAATGGATTCAAAGTCCTCTGCCTTCGCTACTCACAAGGCAGAGATAATCGCCAATTCTCTATGTACATCTTCGTTCCAGAGGCAAGGGATGGGCTACCTAGCTTGATGCAAATCGCAAGCTCACAGCCAGGTTTCCTTGAGCAACACCTTCCTCATTGTCAAGCTGATGTTCATATATGCATGATCCCACGGTTTAAATTTTCATTTGGATTCGAAGTCTCGAAAACCTTGAAGCAACTTGGATTGGTGTTTCCTTTCTCGGAAGGTGGTTTGACAGAAATGGTAGATTCATCCTTGGGTGCAAATCTCTTCGTGTCAAGAATATTCCACAAGTCGTTCATTGAAGTTAATGAAGAGGGCACTGAAGCTACTGCAGCCCCAGCTGCAGTCATAATGTTGAAGTCTTTAGATTTGACCAACAAGTTTGAACTCATTGCTGATCACCCATTCCTGTTCTTCATCCAAGAAGACACCACTGTCGCAGAATTAGAGAATTCTTGCGTCAACTATGAAGTTATACAGAAGCTAAAAGAGTCTTTTGACACCCATGATCATCATAAACCTAAATCCTATAGTCTTGTCGGTGATGCTCTGAGACTCAGGGCTAGGTGTGTACTCATACGGTTGGGAGCGCATTATCATACAGTGTCTCTGTAGTATAGGCTCACATCTTCATTTTCTAAATAAAAGATACACTGCCTCTGTAATCTAGGCTCACATCTTGCTATTGTAAATAAAAGCAGCACCAGTGCACTACATATTGCTTTCGCAAAGTTTATGACCAGACATTGCAATTTGCAAATATGGTACGAATCTTACACCTGCAACCACATCATTTGAATCCAATTCAATTCATATCATCAACTTTAGCTACATCATTCCATCCCAAAAAAACCTTTTATCTAAATCATGCTCGTGCTTATTAAATGATGATGAATTCATTTGGGGCCTGGCTGCCATTTGGCCTACAATGTTTTCTGATTGGGTAGGGTATGGATCAGGTTAATGTTCTCGCCAGTATTAAGTTAAACCTAAAAGTGGTTCAGGTCCTTAACCTAGCAAATTATGTTTAGAAAATTATTATCAACATAGATCAAAGTAGGTTTCTACCCAACTGAACTTATGTGAGGTTTCTATTAGACTTCTCTAGTGAGAGAGAGAGAAAATCTAGAGAGAGAAAGACATGAGTTTGCCTTCATGAGTTGATTTCTACCCTCTGTTTTGCTTCATCTTTTCTCTGTGTTAATTTCAATGGTCCCCTTAGAACCCAAACCTCCAGATCCTTGCTTGCATGCTCCTTCCTTCATCCATTGGAGCCCAATTTGTTCTGCACAAACCGAGTATAGCCATAGGTCTTCTGAAATCAATACCCAGGAATTTCGCAACAAGGCCTCCTTCCGAGTCATAGGCACCCGATTTGAGTTTTCACATCCTATTGATGATGGTTTTTATGGGTTCTGTTTGATTCACTATCTTAGATCTAGAAAAAATTGGTCTAACTTCGCTAGTTAGATGAAATTAAGGATGGGTTCTGGTAGTCAAAAAATTGTTCTCATCTGCACCGACCGACACGTAGCAACCCCACTAGCCAGATCTGCATCACCCAATGCTAAATGTGTATTTTGGGTGAAGAGCTTCAAGCCAATTTTTGGGCCTGCTATCCGACTTAGAAACCGGCCAGAAATCGAAGATGCTCAAATTCTTAGGGTCTCCAGTTTTCGTCTTGCTTTAGCTCTTGAGGAACACCGATCCAGCCCGTTTGCATCCTAGTTGGTAGGTTTTTCGAATTTTCTGTCGATTTGGCCCCATCGAAGGTATGTTTTCTATTCTACTCCCCCTTACATTCTCCTTTACCCACCCCGTAGTCTAGAGCTATTAAGCACCTGTTTTGATATGTTCGGTTATGATATGGCTTGTAACAATAGAATTCATGGCATTTCTAGTTGGACCTTTGGATGGAAACCTGGATTGGATATTGTTCAATCTTTCTCGTGTATCCTGTACAAGGTTGCAGATTGCTCTTCATGGTTTCTTATTATTAGAGTAATGATTTCTATTACTTTATTTCTCTGTAATTCGGGTGGTCTCGAAAGAATTTGGACCAGCTCACTGGACGGGCCTGTTGGATGTGCAGTAATCTTTCTAATCTTGTGTGGGAGTTTACTTTGAATGATAATTGGAGCTCCATCGATGCTATGTCTACCAATTGTAACTCAAGCCTGTTTACCATTGTTACTTGGAGATTCATTTATAGTAACCCCTGCTGGATGAGTAGTTCGATCATTCGCTATTGGAAGGTCATGTTTTCTTTGTGCCTAATGTCTAAACTGCAATTATTAAGGGTGACGCCTTGTGCTAATCATCAAAGCTTCAGTAGTCATGCATCTCTGCTTTTATGCTATAGCTTGATAATCATGTTTTCATCTCATGCACCTTCATGTACAAATGGTTTCTGCAGATTTTATACTCATACTTGGGTTTATTGCTCCAACTCGTATGTTCATCTAGATGGTTGCTGGATTAAGCTGAATTCTAGTACTGATAGGGTTGCCTCTTGCTATGGTGAGAAGCCTACTTTACTAGGGTATTCATTTGGTTACAGACCTAAGTTTTGGTTGTTGATGAGCCTTCATCTTATTAAGACTTTATATGTCATATTGCAAAGCCTTTTTACTTTTGGTCAGTGCCTAGCTTTCTCCTATTCCTATGGCTGTTATGTAAATTGTATAAGGAATAAGCATCGTTCCCCAAATATCGAAAACTTACCCTTATGAGACCCTTCAAGTACTCTCATATATTATGCAAACTCATCCACTCTGCAACAAGGTTAAATCATTCAACAACAAGGTGGAGGTACAACATTCTGAACTTAAACCTATCTTTGTGGGTTCTCTATATCCTATTGAATCTGTTATGGTGAGAGAGAAAAATACACACCCTATCCTTGCTGAATGTGTTAGCTGTGTTTGGTTTAAATTCACTAAAATGGACTATTCTGGCTATTATGGTTTGGATTTAGTACCATCAACCAGCCCCCTTTGCGCCTTTTGGCTAGTTGAAGTTGAATCTATCTGTTTTAATGTCCACCAGTGCGAAGATGAGATTAATTATGGGAGGGTGCTGGATTTTGCCTAAGTGGAGCAGTATGCGTATTGCTCCTACCTCTAGTGAGCAGCTGCAAACTGACCACAAAAGGCTTAGTCCCCCCTCCCCTATTAAAAAGTCAATGAAGACCATACTCAAGCCTGAGACTCCACGGTTTAGAAAAACAATACTCCACAGCTCTTTTGGATCCTGTCACAATCTGCCTCATTCTTGGGTTAAATATATATGTCCACTTTATTTACTCCATGCAAGTTTTATGATTCATTTGCCGCTTTTTGTTTACCAGGCAATGGATAAAAGGAATGGATGGAAGACTATAGGAGTTCAAAGCATGGCTTCCAGGTCGACTATGGGATGGTTTTTCCTTTTTGGGAGTGAAGAGCATTGCTCTTCCAAGGCAATTTATTTGACTGCCTTTGGGCTTAGAACAATTGTGTCTACAAAGTATTGTATTAAATCTCATAGTATACATAGACAACCAAGCAAATGCAAAGTAGTTTTTAAGTACATCGACAATCAAGCACATGTTAATTACCATAGATTATGGCCGACAAAAAGAAATTTTTAAAGGCCAGGAATAAACAACGTATTAGCTTCTGTCGCTCATTCTACCCAATTATGTCATAATAACATAAAGGCAAAGTATTTGACCCTTGCAAAAAAGGGCTAGTTCTCCTAGAGGTAGTCAACACAATTCAGGGCACAAGAAACCTTACATTCAGCCCCACATATTCCTTCGAAGGATGATATCAACCGATAATAGGGCTCAATTTTGTAAAATATGCTATGTCAAACTCAAAGCAAAAAAGCTAGGTGATACCTCTACCCAGATAGGGATAATTCCAAATGTCACAAGAATGAAATGTCGACTACACCCTCCTATGATTTAGTATGATAATTATTAGCTGGAATACACTGGGTGCTAAAAAACCTCAAGTTATCAAAGAAGTCCAATTCCTGACAAGAACTTACAAGGCAGATATGATTTTTCTATTCAAAACGATGGTTAATGAAAAGAACTTGCTTCAGATTCTACCCCAAATGGGCTTCGATCACTTCGACTATGTATTACCTCTTAATCACTCAGGGGGAATTACACTACTCTGGAATAATGGAAATATACATGCATCTATACTCCTCAAAGAACAGAGAGCTATTCATATGCTTATTCATGATACCCAAAATAGCCAAAACTCCATTGTATCAGGAGTATATGCCCTAGCCCAAGCAAAGGAAAAGGATAATTTTTGGGAACATCTTATGCAACTCAACCTAGTATTTGATATACCTTGGTGTTTAATGGGGGGCTTTAATGAACTTGCTAGCCCTAACGAAAAAAAAGGGGGGCCAGGCACTCCCTATCAGTAAATACCAAAGGCTGAATAACTTTCTTTCAGAGATCGATGCGGAATCGATCCAAGTTAAAGGGAATTTATTTACTTGGAAAATGAAAATTCACACCCACTTAATCTATGAAAGACTTGATAGAGCTATCACCAGGAAAGATTGGCTATCTTTGTACCCTAATACTTTTGAGGAACATGGTAGCTTCACATGCACTGGCCACAAGCCTATCATCATCTCTTCGAAAATTGTGCGAAATAGACAGAAAGCCTTCCCTTTTCGCTTTCAGAACTTTTGGTGTAAATACCACCAAGTTGATACCATTATTGCTAAGAATTGGCGAACTAATATCACAGGAACGAATATGTTCAAAATAGCAAAGAAACTCAAAATTATTAAACAAGGAGTTAAAGGCTGGTCGAAGAACCACTTTGGCAATTTGCATAATAAGATAACACACAACTCACAAAGAATTGAGTATGTGGAGGAAAAACTCCTAGCTAACCCAGAGAGTATACGTCTTAACCAATGGACGACACGCCTCCTAAAGCAGAGAGAAAAAATGATGCTTTTTAACCAAAAGTATTGGGGAAAGCTCCGACGAAAAGCATGGTTGATCAACGGAAACCAGAATACTACATTCTTCCAGTGCAGAGCAAACACCAGATGGAAAAAGAAAATGATTATCAAACTTCGAGATGACTATGGTATCTGGATTAATGAGCAAGAACAAATTGCCAACAAATTCACCACAGATTTTTCAAAGCACTTTAAATCTAGTCATAAGGCTCAGCGTACCTTACCCCACTTTGGGCTCCCTAGTCTAATTTCGGATTATGAAAATAGCGAACTTATCAGACTTCCTAATTTGGAGGAAGTTAAAACCGCCCTATTAGTATTGATTCCAACAATACGCTAGGTTCTGATGGATTTAGCGCAGGATTCTTTAAGAACTACTGGAACATCATCAAAAAAGACCTATTCAACTGTATCACAGAATTCTTGTCAAACGGAAAGAGGTTAAAAGAACTCAACCACACCTTTATAGCACTTATACCCAAAATTGACAACCCCATGCAGACAAACCAATTTAGACCAATAAGTCTATGCTCCACCATTTATAAGATTATTGTAAAGATTCTCATTAATCGATTACGACCACTTCTTGATAAAATAGTCTCACCGTTACAGAGCGCATTTATTCCAAGTAGATATATCCATGATAATATCCTTATCTCTCATGAGATCATGCATAAATTCAAAAATCGAAAGGGTAAAGCAGCCTGGGTTTCCATTAAACTAGATATGAAAAAAGCATATGACATAATGGAATGGGATTTCATCATGCAATGTTTCCAAGAAATAGGCTTTCATCCAACCTGGAACAAATGGATTAAAGAATGTATATTGTCTGTGTCATACTCTGTCATCGTCAATGACGAACCTAATGGGTTATTTACCCCGACCAGAGGAATTAGACAAGGTGACCCCCTTTCTCTATGTATTTTTATTATTTGTATGGAAGTCCTAAGTCTATGGCTAACTAAAGAGGCAGCTACTAAAAAATCTGGAATAGGGCTCAAAATCTACCCCCGATCCAATACTATCCCTGGATTACTCTTTGCAGAGGAATGTCTACTTTTTTATAAAGCTAATACTGCAAGTTGTGCGCAACTAAAGTCACTACTAGAAAATTTTTGCCATAATTCAGGATAACTTATTAACTATCATAAGTCGGTATTCACATTCTCTAGTAATGCTTCCTTACACCAGAAAGACATAGTTACTGATATTTTTAACATTCCGCACAAAACAACTCTGGGCAAATATTTGGGTTGCCCTCTTTTCCAAGGTTGTCCTTCCAAATCTACCTTTAAAGAGAATATCGACAAAGCAACTTCCAAACTACAAGGTTGGAAAGCAAACTGCTTATCAAAAGCAGGAAGAACGGTTCTAATCCAATCACACTTAGAATCACTCCCGGCACACACAATGCAATGCTTCCAAGTCCCACTAGCTATTAGTCAACACCTCGACAAACTCAGTCGAGATTTTTTTTGGAGCCACTCACTTAAAGAGAAAGGGCTACCGCTTGTCGCTTGGAATAAAATCTGCTTACCTAAAACTAAAGGCAGACTAGGATTACGGAAAATAGAAACAGTTAACAAGGCTTTCTAATGTAAATTAGCCTGGAAAATTCTTACTCACAATTCTAGCTTATGGGTCCAAATGATGCGAGCAAAGTACCTTCAAAAGAATGACTTCCTCAATTATAGAAAACAGAACATTGACTCCCCAGTCTGGAAAAGCTTATTGAATTGCAGACCACTTCTAAAATAAGGAATTATGTGGCAAATAGGCAATGGCAAGAGAGTTTCCTTCTGGCATGATAATTGGATAGAAAATAAAAATCTAATCGATATACTAGAAGTTGAAGAAGCAACTATACCTAGCCCACATGCAAAAGCGTCTGACTTTATCCAACCGGATAAAACTTGGAACCTTACGAAACTTAACTGCATATTGGATAGTCACCCCGTTAAGACTAAAATCCAAGGAGTTGTCATCCTTGCACATAGCAAACCAGACTCTTTCTACTGAGGTCTGAATCCCTCAGGTTCCTTTAGTACTAAATTAGCAACATGGATAGCACACGATAAGTCAATAAATGACTCCACAGACTGGTCTTATAAGTGAATCTGGAAAATTAACACCATGCCCAAAATTAAAATCTTTTTATGGCGAATCTGCCACCAAGTAATCCCTGTATGAGGTACGTTGCTCAAAAGAGGATTGAATATTGATGCAGGTTTCCCAGTCTACCCGGGTGATATTGAATCAATTAACCACTTGTTTAGTGAATGCCATATAGGTAAAAAGGTCTGGAAACTAGCGGATAAACACCATTGGTTTCCTATACAGTTCTCGCCTGATGGCTACCACCAACTAACTAAAATGTTACAGAGGGTCAGATCCTCCTGTAATCCAAGGTTGCTCCAAAAATTATCTTTTCTTATCTGGAGCATTTGGAAAGAGAGAAATTCAGTTGTATTCGAAAATAAGTTTTCCAATCCTGTAAAATGCCTCACAAAAGCAAAAAAGGCTTATGCCGAAGAATCTGAGCCTGTATATCGGACGACTATTCACCGAGGGGTGCTCCTTCTACCCCTCCCAAAACCTACCACCTTGTAAGGTGGAGCCCCCCACCACCAGGAGTCGTTAAAATCAATTTTGACGGATCGATTCTCAACTCATCAGTAGCAGGAGGTTACGTTCTTCGCCACTGGACAGGCAAACTCCTTAAAGCAGGAGCTGCCAATTATGGGTCTACTTCAATCATGGTAGCTGAAGCAAGAGTGCTGAAGGATGGAGTTCATGCGGCCATTCAAGCAGGCTACAGGAGGCTATTGATCGAAGGCGACAATTCTACAGTGATTCAAGCACTAGCAGGCAAAAGCCAAGTTCCTTGGAAAATCGCCACAATTATCGACGAAATTCAAATATGGTTAAATCATGAATTTCAATTCCAAGTCGAACACATCTATCGAGATGCTAATATGGCGGCCGATTGGCTTTCTAACTTTGGGCACTCTATCACAAATCCCATTTCCTCAGATACCTGGTTTTCGTCAGAGTTTAGAAATATTCTTGCAGCGGATGTAGTTAGGCGTACTCTTGTGAGAAGAGGCGCTTAGCATTGGATTGTACTTCATCTTTACCATTGTTAAAAAAAAAAGGTTTCTACCCAACTAAGATGGCCCTCTGAAGTATGGCCATTATGAGATCAATAAACTCCAAGTTAGTTCACTTTTAGACCTTCAATCACACAATCAAGTGTGCACTCATTCAATCCTCGATGTGGAAAGCCAATTAAGTAATTGAGATTTAGAAGTCGAATGAAGGCACTAACTCTCTAATTTATAAGTTGTATACACTCAATCAACAAAATACAGGACTGGATATTTCAACTTTTTCTGAATTCTAAGATACATCTATTATCACGTCAAACTGGTGTACCCATGATCCCTCACTCTGAGTTCTTTCCGTGTTTGGTGCCTCTAATACCTTGATGTTGCCAAGGACTGGTGTGCTTCAACTATTTTCTGAATGCTAGGTTGAGTCCCTTATCAGATCAAATGGTTTTCACCCATGATCCCTCACTTGACTTCTTTTCATGTTTGGTGCTTCTAATATCTTGAAAGTATTCAGCTTGGTCCTTTCCTTTTGGGAGGAGATATTACCTGGATGATATAAGCTACCGCTTCAGAGGCAAACCAACGTACTTCAACCGTCCCCAACACACTCAAGTTGGCTTAAACAGAAAGGATTTGTTAATCACCTACTCTATATCTTCATCAAAAAAGGCGACCAGAACTGAGGCCTTTGTTTGGTACTGTTTCTGAAGAAACTTAAGTGAGTGAAAGAGAAAAGCTCGAACTTACGATCGATTGACGTGCCGTTTTGCTAGTAGTGCTGACGTATTCTTTCTTTGATAACCTGCACAGAGGTTGAACTCGGGTTTTACCCAAGGGAAGGTCCCTCATATGCTCAAGTCAGTCTCAGAAAAGGATGTAGGAAAAAGAGGAGAAAAAGGGTTGAGAGCATTTACTAATTTTAAGAGAGAATCATAAGTGCCATGTAATGAATAGTGTAGAATATTTCCATAATAATGCAAGTGGGGTATGTGTAGCCTTGGGGTAAGCTCCCAAGGGTAGAATGGTCATCCCTCAGTCTGAAGATGAAATGATCACTATGCCCCCTCTTAGTTCTTTCATCCTTCCCTGAGGTCAACCCTTGACTTCTATTAACTTGGTCTTTGCCATACGCCGACTAACCTTTGGTGGGGTTCTAATTACCCTAATTGGGTACATATTGAATCCCCTACAATAGACTACACCATTACATTGGATGCAAAAAATTTTCTATGCAAAGTACCTCATGGCAAGTTATACGCATATTTACTGAAGCATTACAAAATAACATATAAAAGGATACAACTACATCAGTAACTTTAGCACCTTATACTGTTATCTATCGACCTGTGTAAAATTAGAATACCAACGAATTCTCTATAGCAATTTATAGATTTCCTGTCAAACAACTGAATCAAGAGCTCACATAGGCGCTCAAAAAATAAATACGTGCCATGTCATTAAATAATTTAAGTTAATTAATTTGGTTCTGTTAAATTAATTGATTTAATTATTTGGACCTGAACGACCACCAAATGAATGGTCAAATAAAGTCTTCAGTCAACGGTGTAATAAAATTATCAAGTCAACAACCTAGTGGACTACTAAGTCAGCAAATTAAAAAGACTCTGAAGTCATCGACCCAAGTTCAAGGCCCATCCACTGACCCATGAAGACTATAAATCCGCAAACCCTAGCGAGAGGTGATTCTCCTCCGTATAATATAGTTCTACCCACCCTCATTCATAGCATAGAAGTTCTCTTGGAGAAGACTCTCTAGAAGTAGACAACAAGCACATTAAAACGTGTCATTTACTCTAGAGATTGACTCATACATTTGGTTGAGATTCAAGCTATTCCAACCCTCTATCAAGTTATAAACAAGAAATTGAATAATAGGATTAACAAAATACAGGGATTGTACCCACTCTTCGATTATAAATACCCAAATTGAATTTGTTCTATATTTCTTTTCTTAATTCGATTTAGATTCAAAATTTATGGCTACAAATTTCTAGGATGTTTGGTGAGATATATCTACCTCTCATCTCCTTCTTTAAAAAATCAAAACTTTCAATCACCTCTCTACAAGGAAGATACAGCCACAAGAAGTGCTGTCTCTCTACCTTTAAAGAAGAAGACTGGATCTTCACATCAAAGATCCACCAACTCTGACAGCTAGAATAGGGATAAGAAGCACAGCAAAGGCTACAACAGTTATCATTGTAAAAAGAATGGTTACAGTTGCATCCCTGTAGTCACGTGATAAATACTGACTCCACCATGCATAACGGAGTCAATAAAATTCCATTTGTTGACCCCCTCAATGGAAAATTTATTCCAAAGTTGAAGATAAAGCCTCAATCTCCATTTTTTGAAGTGGAATATTATTACAATTAGTGGTTCTTAAGCGCCATCACCTAGGAGAGTTGCCTTCTCATAATCTAAAACTGAATCGTCTAATACTGTCATCATGCCTGTTATGATGATAGGAGTTGTTAACTTTGAAGAAGAGTTAGCTAGCACGAAGACCATGTTGGAACGACTCTATAAAGAGAGTGCAGAAAAGGACGCACGCATCAAGTGCGAAGAGGAGTGTATTGCTAAGGTGTTGAAGAAAATGAAAAAGGGGTCATGTGCACCATCCAACAAAGGCGCAAGTAGTGAGGAAGACAAAAGGGGGTCCAATTGAAGTGAGACTTTTGAAGACGATGGCAGGTTGAAGAAGGGCGGCAAGCTGCAGAATGACTCATCTTTAGGTTCAATGACTGCTAAACAAACCCTACACAAAGAGGATCGATACTCTTCGTATGACTTACGGTTACTAGCCTCCCAAGTTCAACCAAATTGATGGGAAAGGTAACCCAAGACTACATATTGCACACTTTATTAAGACATGCAACAATGCAAGTATTGGCAGCAAATTATTGGTGAAACAGTGTTGAATTAGTGAGTACTCTACCACAAGATGGGGGAGAATTGTGGTGTCTGGTTCCTTGTGACTTGTTTGCAGAGGGTGTTCTCAGATATAGCAAATGCGAAAATCACCAAGATAAATGCGGAAAATAAAGCACACATAATTTTTACATGGAAAACACCTCTAGCCCAACTGAGGTGTGAAAAACCACGACCTACCTCGTGTAGGATTTAATCACTTCACTAAACTGGGCTTAACTCATTACAATCGTAACACACCTTGTTACAACCTTGCAACCACGTAATCTCCTTCTCTAAGGCAGATTACACCACGTCAAAATCTCACCAGATAGGACACGTCCAAAGTCCACACGACTAGGACACACTCTTTTGACTGATCTGAGATCAAGGTCAACAAACACCTTACTGGGGTGCTTCTTACTAAGCAGATGTAAGGTACAATGAAGATCCTATTATGCCAATCTATTGAAAGCTTGGTTTAAACACAACTTGAGTTTGTTTTTCTTTTCTCAAGAATAGCTCAAAAACTCTTCTAGAAAAACCTCTTTTTGAAATTTCCTATATGTTGTGTGTTTCCAGGTTTTCACTCTTTGCTTTCTTTTCTTCCCTTTTTCTCTCAATGTCTCAGTGTATTGTGGGGGCGAAAGAGCTGAGCTTTTATGCACAAAAACCCAACGGTCAAAAACCAAGGAGAAGAGAAGAAATCAGCTAAGTTTGGAAAAGGATTTTCAAGAGAAATATTCCCAACGGCTAGTGGCAAGTTTTTCCAAGTTATAAGGGATTTTTTATCTCAAGAGATAAACCTTATCTTCTCATAGCCGTGAAGAAGATTCAAAAAGCAACCAGAAATCTTCAGCTTTGGGATTTTTATCAAATCCGAAAATATGGGCAAAGAAAATCTTTTAGATTTGGCAAATTCCCAAAAACCTATTTTAGCAAATCTCCCACAATATTTTCAAGAAATATCTTTTCCAGAAAAATAGCAATCTTAGAGTTTAAGGAAGGTATACTGGAGATCTTGGCCAACCGAAATGAATTTTCAAAGATAACCGGGTATGGCCACTTCAGTTCAGAAACACCCTAGACACCCTATTTGCAGGGTTGTTTGCAACTGGTGCTCTGAAGTACTTAGTGCGAATACCGATTCAAGAGGTGTTTAAAAGTATTTTCAATATTGGCATATTAACAAGAGTCTAAATAAATAAAACCTATATACCCAAGACTTCTTGTTTTGAATCAGTCATCTTGTCCAAGATTTGTAGAGCTGCTGTGAACACCAAGGCCACCTTGTTTGCTGGGGTTGTTCTTTGCATTGCTAGAGTTTAGGAACCACATGCTTTACATCGAGCTGATCTTGCTAGAGTCCAGGAACAACA
Source organism: Selenicereus undatus (assembly GCA_017589665.1). Lineage (NCBI taxonomy): Eukaryota > Viridiplantae > Streptophyta > Magnoliopsida > Caryophyllales > Cactaceae > Selenicereus > Selenicereus undatus. The sequence goes on from JACYFF010031955.1 coordinate 95,431,867, forward strand.
TGCTTTACAATCGAGTTGTTCTTAATATAGAACCACCAAGTAGAACCTGTTTTAAAGACTTGTTCTCACATGTAGCAAACCAGTTAATATAAAAAAGAAAACACCAGTTAGGCCTGTTTGGATATCGTGTTTGGAGCAACATTACTTGGACAAATTTTTACACTTGGATTTGTTATCATCAAAACTTAATCAAAATAACTCAACAAATTCTGCCTTTTTGATGATGACAAACCAAGTGACCATATTGACAAAACAACACAAAAAATGAATGCTGATAGGGATTCACGTAAGTCAAGGTCAGGTTCATTCATTCCCTTTGTCAATAGGTTTTCACTCTTCTTCATTCGCATATTTAATCAATAGGTTTTGTCAATTGGTTTTTCACTCTTCTTCCCCCTTTTGGCATCATAAAAACAAGAACAACATAGTATAAGAAGAGGAACAACATAATATAAAGCGTATAAAGCATAAGAAACAACAAGCAAGAGAGACTGCAAGTAGATATTTCATTAATAATCAAGGCAGTACAATTGCAACAAAACACAAAACAAAAAAAACAAAACAAAGAACAGGCTTGACAATCAGGGGGCAGAGGGTGGTTTCATTTGCAGAGGAGGAATGCTAGGGGCAAGGGTGGAGAGAAGAGCAAGCAGGTCTTCATGACGCTTGGCAGAGAGAGCTTGTTCCTCAGCAAGAGCAGCCTTGACAGTTGAGAGCTCATCCTTGAGGCGAGCATTGTCCTCAAGAACAGCCTCGACCGTGATGGGAGGTTGCTCAGAAACAGGTGGTCGAGGTGGTCGACGACCCTGTTTGGAGACTGATCCGCCAAGCTCATAGCCACACCCAAGTAGAGTATCAATCCCAAATTCATCAAAGGTTTGGGCAGCTACTCTCCGTGTGAGCACTATCCCAAAGTGCTCAAACACCCTTGACAGAAGAAACCCATATCCGAGATCATGTGCCCGGGTGGTGTTCGCAATTCGCCCAATGTGGCGAATCATGATGGCCGGAAGATTAATGGGTTCTTCCCTATCCAGCAGGTCGACCAGGCACTGATAAAAAAGGTCGGCTGCGTTCCTCCCTTGACCCCTTGGAATCACGTTCTTAATGACGAACATGAAAAGGAGTTGGTGGAGAGGGATGAGATCACCCTTCTTTACAGAGGAGGGTGTTTTCAGACCCTGTTTGTGACTAAGGCGTTTTGACACCTCAAGGAGTCTGGCTGGTTCCAGGGCTGTTTTGTCCTCCCTCACATACACAGTAAATCCTTGTGAGGGTATTCCTATAATTTTCCCAAGTGTGGGCGCATCAAGCTGGATGCTTTGCCCACTTACTGAACTTGTCACCACCCCGTCGGTGACTCTGCAGTTGGCGTAAAACTCAGCCAACTCAGGCACAGAACACCCCAACTGGGTGTTCGCAAACAAGTCAAGCCAGCCTTGGGTGCGAAGCTTGGTCAAGAACACCCCCAGACCCTGTTCTGCAAAAAAACTGACAGATACTACCTTCCCCCTGACGACATTGCGCTTTAGTAACTGCGCATGTTTGTCAGTCATAGGAGAGGGAGAGAACTGCTTTGGGCGTTTGGAGGCAGGAACAGAGGTGGTAGCTTCTGGTAGGGGGGCTGTTCTGGGCTTTCGCTTGAGGGGTGTTTTCGCTGGAGAGGTCTTCACAGCAGGTTTAGTGGCTGGTTTAGGAGGGGCTTGATCGTCAGAGGACTCGGAAAACACTGGTGTCCCCTGTTTGAAGGTGGAGTCTTCAGAGTCAGAACTCGAGACCCCTTTAGAAGATGAGGAAATCTCCTCGATGATAGGAACAGAGGGTTTGGAGGATCTGGGTGTTGATCTGAAGGCAATTCTCGCAGATTTGCGAGAAGGGTGAGAAGGAGGAGAAGAGGGAGTTAAAGAGGGGCTAGAACTTGATGGTGGTCGTGTTCTTGGAGTTCGGGTGCGCCTAGCCACCATCTTTACCCTTTTCCTCTTCTCTCCAATCTGAGAGGCTAGAGGAACAGAGTCCTCCTTCAGATCTACGAACAAATCATCGAAGAACACATCCCCTATTCTTTGAGTTGTTTTCGGGAGTGATGAAGAAGAACAGGGTTCAAAATCCCCAACAATGGTTTCTGAGTTCGCCAAGAATTGTTCTTGAAACCCCAGAGAACCAGCACCTGTTGCAGAAGAGATGGGACAAGGGATTGTCCCCACATACATCACTAACTCCCAACCAAAGGAGTAGGGAATATCGCACAAATCAAGCCCAATATTTTTGAGGTTTATCTGAGTGAGATACCCGAAGGTTTTGTGGGTAATTGGGCGAGGAAGAGCCGAAATTGTAGGTATAATCATGCTATTGTTCTTAGAGAGTAGTGGGGAATTGGTTTTGGAAGCCATTAAAGCAAGAGAGATTTTCGGGTTTTGAGGGTTTTGCTAGGGTTTGAAGTTAAGAACAGGGTTGAGAGAGAGAGCAAGACAGGGAAGACGCACGCACGAGGGTTTTTAAACTCTCTACCCGTTATGAAGGGCCACCTAGGGAATACCCAGAAGTTGAGCAAACAGCAAACATTAATCACAATCAATGCGTACCTAATCTAGCCGCCTGTTCTTGAACATGCTTCTCTCTTTCCAAGATATGTCATGATTACTCTTTCTCCATTTCCCAAGACAGCAGTATATTGTCACATTGGCACACAAGACTACACATATTCTTTAATCATAAGCCACTGAAATAAGAAGACTTTCAAATAAGGAGATGGAACAGGTATTATGGGGTGTTTTTGTCAGCTTTGATCAACCTCTGAGAACAGGTGTTCTCAGGGTGTTTTTACCAACCCCAACTCTAGCCTGTTTCTCTCAAATTGATCCCGAGCTACAGCCTTAGTGAATATATCAGCAATTTGATTATTTGATGAGCAAAAATTCATGGAGATTAACCCCTTTTCAACATTATCTCTCAAGAAATGATGTCGAATGTCAATATGTTTTGTCCTTTTGTGTTGACATGGGTTTTTGGCAATGTTAATAGCACTAGTATTGTCACAAAAAATAGGAATGCATCCAGTGTCAACACAAAAATCCTTAAGCTGTGGTCTTATCCACAACAGTTGAGCACAACATGAAGCTGCTGCAACATATTCAGCTTCTGCTGTGGACATGGCAACTGAATGTTGCTTCTTGGTAGCCCAAGATACCAAACAAGGTCCAAGAAAATGAGCCATACCTGAGGTACTCTTTCTATCAACTAAGAAACCTACATAGTCAGCATCAATATATCCAACAAGATCAAGATTGCAACCTCTAGGATACCATAGAGCTAAATCAGGTGTATGCTTTAAATATCTTAATATCCGTTTAACAGCCTTAAGATGAGTCTCTTTAGGACTGGACTGAAAACGGGCACATAAACCAACACTAAAAACAACATCCGGTCTACTAGCGGTTAGGTCTAGTAGTGACCCAATCATGCCCCTATAGAGTTTTTCCTCAACTGAGGGACTCCCATCATCCATAACCAACTTGGTTGAAGGAGAAATAGGAGTGTCTATGGGTTTGGCCGACTCCATCCCAAAACGCTTAAGTAGCTCCTTGATATACTTTTGTTGATTGATCATGGTGCCATTTGGAGTTTGCTTGATTTGTAAGCCTAAGAAAAAGTTAAGCTCACCCATCATGCTCATCTCAAACTCACTCCTCATCATATTTGAAAATTCATGGCATAAATCATGATGAGTTACACCAAATATAATGTCATCTACATATATTTGGACAATCAATAAATGTTCCCCCTTAGATTTTAGAAACAGGGTATTGTCTACCTTGCCTCTTCTAAAATCATTTTCAAGTAAAAAAGCTTGACAACCGTTCATACCAAGCTCTTGGAGCTTGTTTTAAACCATAAAGTGCTTTGTCAAGTTTAAAAACATGATTTGGAAAATCACCATTTTCAAAACCAGGGGGTTGTTTGACATACGCCTCTTCTTTAAGGTATCCGTTTAGGAATGCACTTTTCACATCCATTTGATATAGCTTGATTTCCATATGAGCTGCAAAGGCTATTAAGATTCGAATAGCCTCAATTCTAGCAACTGGTGCAAAGGTTTCTTCGTAATCAATCCCTTCTTCTTGATAGTACCCTTGAACCACCAGCCTTGCCTTGTTCCTAGTGATTGTTCCTGACTCATCTAGCTTATTTCGGAACACCCACTTGGTTCCAATGATTGTTCTATTTGCAGGTTTAGGTACAAGATGCCACACTTTGTTTCTTTCAAATTGATGAAGTTCTTCTTGCATAGCCGCGATCCAATTTGAATCTGCAAGAGCTTCATTCACACTTTTTGGCTCAATGTTAGAAAGAAAAGCATAGAAAGCACAAAAATTCTTAAGTTTAGATCTAGTTTGCACTCCAGTATTAATATCTGACAAGATTTGATCAAGAGGGTGCGAACTATAGTGCTTCCATGGTCTTGGATTAATTGGATCCACAGACACATGTTTTGTTCTAACTGAAGTGTGTGTAGGATCAGGCTCAAGAACACCTCCTGATCCTGTTTCTGCACCTGTTTGCAAGCTGGTTCCTAAAGAACATGGTTCCGAACAGGGTTCAACGGTGTTTCCCCCTGTTTGGAGTTCACCTTGCCTGTCGCTTTGAGGAACAACTTCTGTACCTGTTTTCTTCAGGGTGTTCTCACCTTGTTTTTCTTGGTTCAACAGCTCCTTTTGGACAAGACCTAATTCAAACTCTTCATTCTGTGCATTACTCTCATTCAAGGAGTTAGATTCATCAAAAAACACATGCACACTTTCATCAACACACAAGGTTCTTTTGTTAAAGACTTTGTATGCCTTACTGTGAGAGGAATAACCAAGAAATATTGCCTCATCACTCCTTGAGTCAAACTTTCCTAAGGCATCCTTCCCGTTGTTATGCACGAAACATCTACAACCAAATGTTCTTATATGCATAATGTTGGGTTTTCTGCCTTTAAGAAGTTCATAAGGAGTTTTGTTCAAAATGGGTCTAATCATGCATCTATTTATAATGTAACATGATGTGTTCAAAGCTTCTGCCCAACAGTTCTTATGAAGACCACTAGCAATAAGCATTGTTCTAGTCATGTCTTCCAAGGTACGATTTTTTCGTTCAACCACCCCATTCTGCTGGGGTGTTCTCGGGGCTGAGAAGTTTTGATCAACACCATGTTCATTACAAAATTTTGTAAAGCTTGCATTTTCAAATTCAGTACCATGATCAGACCTCAAGCTAACCAATGAGTGTCCTACTCTCTTTTCAATCTTTTTGAGAAGGGCAATAAAATTCTCAAAAGTTTCATCCTTGGAGGCCAAGAACAGGGTCCAAGTAAATCGAGAGTAATCATCCACTATTACAAGCACATACCTTTTCCCTCCTCTACTAGCTACCCTCATGGGACCACATAAATCAATATGCAATAACTCAAGAGGTCGGGTAGTGCTTACATACTTTTTAGATTTTAAAGAAGATCTGACTTGTTTTCCTTTTGCAAAAGCTTCACATACCTTGTCATCATTATACTTGATGGAAGGTAGTCCAACAACCAAATCTTTGGAAACAAGTTTGTTTAACAAGGACAGGCTTGCATGACCTAGTCTCTTGTGCCATAGCATTATATCATCATTTAATGCATTCAAACAAGTCAGATTGTTTTAGGGGAGAGTGGAAATACAAACTTTATAAACATTTTGACATCGTTTCCCCCTCAACACAACATCTCCTGTGTCGTCATTTACAACCAAGCAACGTGTCTTTGAAAACAGTACTAGGTTGTTCTTGTCACACAGTTGGGACACACTTAGCAAATTGTGTTTTAACCCATCAACTAAGTGCACATTATCAATTGAGTGGGAGAGAGTTTTACCAATATTAGCTATATCGACAATTGTCCCAGACTTGCCGTTTCCAAATGCTACACTCCCACCATTCAAAGCTGTAAGTGAGAGAAAATTTGATCTTTCACTAGTCATGTGCCGTGAACACCCACTATCAACAAACCACAGTTGCCTGTTTTCAAGGGTGTTTGTGGGGTTGTTCGTAAGGTTGTTCTATCTCACTTCAGCCTGCAAAACAAATCACGGGTTAGTTTTGGGAACCCAGATCCACTTGGGTCCCATTCTTTTAGACATGTAAAGCTCATCTTTTCTAATCCAGATTTGTTTCACATACCTTTCATTCTTTTCATTGGCATGTTTTCTTAAAGGGCAGGTGTATCTATAATGACCTGTTTTACCACAATGAAAGCAAACGATGTTTTCAGGTAATCCCACATACTTCCTATGTATTGGGTAAACGGTCCGTTTAGGCTTATATCCAAGTCCCTTTTTGTTTCGATTGTGGTGAGTGTTTAACCAATCAAGGGCTGGTGAGGATTTGTTCCAGCGGTTGTTTGTGGCAAGATCAGTTTCCAATTTTTCTATGGTAGCATTCAAGCTCTGCCTTTCATTTAGCAGGGATTCAACTGTTTCTTCCACTTTAAAGAGTTTTTCCTCTACTTGAGTGTAATCACCTTCTTTTAGAAAGAGATCTTCTCTAAGCACGTTAATACTCTCATGTAAACCAAGTTTTTCATTTTTAAGAATTTCATTTTCAAGCTCTAGGTCACGAACTTCTCTTTTTAGATCAGCACAGGTGTCTATCAAATTATATAGAAGTTCTTCTAAAGTAGCTTTGTTAAGAGCATGTACCTTGTTCTTGAGATCTGAGAGGCTGATTGTTGATTCATCATCTGAATCTGAATCACTTTGTGCCATTAGTGCTACAACCCCTTCTTCATCTTCAGATTCTCCTTCATCCTCAGAGGAATCTCCCCAAGCAGCCAGCATAGCTTTCGAGAATCGCTTGCCTAGATTGTTTACAGGGTGCTTTCGACCCTGTTTTCGAGGATGTTCGGGCATCTGATCTTCTCGAAGCAAAGGACAATTTTTGACCAAGTGATCTGGCTTGCCGCATTTGAAACACCCTGTGAGCTGTTCTTTGGGGGTGTTTCTGGACTTACTAACGTCTTTTCTTTTGTTGTTTTCCTTGACCTTTTTGAAGAATTTCTTGAATTTTTTGGTCATTAGGGCCATATCTTCATTTTCAAGGTCAGAGTCCGTCATGTGCTTTCAAAGCAAGCCCACGATCCTTCTTTTGCTCCTCTTTTTGTTGTGAGTTCTTTCGGAGTTCATAGGTTTGGAGATTACCAATCAACTCGTCGAGGGTGATCTTGTTCATGTCTTTAGCCTCTTGGATGGCTGTTACTTTGGCCTCCCACGTACGAGGTAGGATTCTGAGGATTTTCCTCACCAACTCTTCAGTGGTGAAAGACTTTCCCAGAGATTTTAACTCGTTCGTGATGTGGGTAAACCGTGTATACATATTCATCACAGTCTCACGATCACCCATATCAAACAACTCATACTGTCGCATAAGTAGCTCAATTCTAGATTGTTTAACTTGACTCGTACCTTCATGAGCAACATGCAGGGCGTTCCAGATAGCTTGGGCTGATTCACACTCAGAGATGCAAGTGTATTCATCGGGTCCTAGGCCAAAATATAGTAGTTTCTTGGCCTTGGCATTTTTCTCCATTTTCTTATAATCCTCAGCATCAAACTCTTTAGGTTTCTTGGAAACCGTCTTACCATCTTCAAGCACCTTGGTGGGAACAAGGGGCCCGTTCTTGATGAGCATCCATAACTCATAATCTTCTGCCTGAATATAGTTTTCCATCCTATTCTTCAACCAACTATAATGTTGGCCGTTGAAATAGGGTGGACGAGTAATGGATTGCCCTTCAAGAATTCCTTGTGGTGTACGCATCTTCAGAATCTCTCAAGGTGTTAGCCTTTTGTGAGAGAACCCGCTCTGATACCACTTGTTGAATTAGTGAGTACTCTACCACAAGAGGGGGGGTGAATTGTGGTGTCTGATTTTCGCGTTGTAAATGAAACAAACACCCTTGTGACTTGTTTGCAGAGGGTGTTCTCAGATATAGCAAATGCGAAAATCACCAAGATAAATGCGGAAAATAAAGCACAAACAATTTTTACGTGAAAAACACCTCTAGCCCAACTGAGGTGTGAAAAACCACGACCTACCTCGTGTAGGATTTAATCACTTCACTAAACCGGGCTTAACTCGTTACAATTGTAACACACCTTGTTACAACCTTGCAACCACGTAATCTCCTTCTCTAAGGCAGATTACACCACGTCCAAATCTCACCAGATAGGACACGTCCAAAGTCCACACGACTAGGACACACTCTTTTGACTGATCTGAGATCAAGGTCAACAAACACCTTACTGGGGTG
>JACYFF010031955.1:95446371-95462018 GCA_017589665.1 Selenicereus undatus
GGAGATCTTGGCCAACCGAAATGAATTTTCAAAGATAACCGGGTATGACCACTTCAGTTCAGAAACACCCTAGGCACCCTGTTTGCAGGGTTGTTTGCAACTGGTGCTCTGAAGTACTTAGTGCGAATACCGATTCAAGAGGTGTTTAAAAGCATTTTCAATATTGGCATATTAACAAGAGTCTAAATAAATAAAACCTATATACCCAAGACTTCTTGTTTTGAATCAGTCATCTTGTCCAAGATTTGTAGAGCTGCTGTGAACACCAAGGCCACCTTGTTTGCTGGGGTTGTTCGTTGCATTGCTAGAGTTTAGGAACCACATGCTTTACATCGAGCTGATCTTGCTAGAGTCCAGGAACAACATGCTTTACAATCGAGTTGTTCTTAATATAGAACCACCAAGTAGAACCTGTTTTAAAGACTTGTTCTCACATGTAGCAAACCAGTTAATATAAAAAAGAAAACACCAGTTAGGCCTGTTTGGAGATCGTGTTTGGAGCAACATTACTTGGACAAATTTTTACACTTGGATTTGTTATCATCAAAACTTAATCAAAATAACTCAACAAACAGTTTGTTCGTACCTTAATGGGTGTCACGCTCGACTGATATACCAACTTTTGGCCGGAGTCTAGTAACTATTGGGAGTAGATAGAGCAAGAATTTCTCAATAGGTTCTATAGCACCCAACACACTGTTAGTACGACTAAGTTAATGGGTACTAAACAGTGGAAGGATGAGCATGTTCTTGACTACATCAATTGTTGAGTCACACTAAGGCTCAGGTGCAAGGCTCATTTGTCTGAGGCTTCTGCTGTGGATATGTGCTCTCAAGGCATGAAGTACGACTTGCTTTACGTCTTGCAAATAAGCAAGCACAAGACTTTCCAAGAACTGACTACTAGGGCATGTGACATGGAGATGGCAATAGCTAATCATCATGGTAAAGCTTCCTCTTTTGCTAGACCAAGGAAGGACTAGGTAACTTTAAGAAAAAAATACTAAGTCCTCCAATAGCTCGACCAAAGAATCGATGGCAGTTTCCACATGCGAACCGATTTGGATTTCTAGAAAGTCAAAAGTAGAAGGAAAGATGTACTTATCAATAAGAGATGCTAGAAGAAAGTACCCTATATTAAAGGAGTTTCAAGAAAAGAAGTACCAATTCCCTGACTCGGATTTATCAGGGATATTAGAAGATTTGTTCGAAAAGGAGATCATTGTTTGAGCCAAAAATGAGCTATTTTTAAGGTACTTTTACACCGGTTTTATGCTCGTTTTAATAATATTTTTAAGACTTTTAATTGATTTTATTTTATTTTACAGATTTTTAATAAATGTGAAAAAAGGGCTGAAAATGGCGAAAAATGCGAGAAATGTGGGGAAAATGACGGGAATTCAAAAACCGATCCAAAATTCCACAGAACCGGTCCAAATTTGAAGGAAAAAAACCAAACCGGTCCAGCAATTAAAAAACCGGACTGGCCGGTTCAGCGTAAAAGCCCCCTCCCCTTCATTTTCTCTCTCCTCTTCGCATTCCTTCTTTCCCTGCTTCCCCAACCCAGAACCCTCGAGCTCTGCCTCCCCAACCCAGAAACCCTCGACCCAAAACTGAACCCCGAGTTCCTTGCCTTCGCCACGCCCATTCTCTCTCTACCCAGCTCATCTCCTCTCTCTCTCTTCCAGCACATCACCCCAAACCCAGAAACCAGAAAACCAACCCACAGTTTCACCACTTCACACCATCCCATCCACCGAAACCACAAAACCCGAAACCAGCCCACAACTTCATCATCTCCTTCCTCTCTCTCTTCCACGACATCACCTTCGTTGGCCTCATCTTCACCGTCCACTCCATCGAAGGGTCAAGAAACGAAAGGCTTCGGGTATAAAGGGTTGAAGACGACGCCAAGGTTCGAACAGTAGGTAATTTTAGGTAGATTTTAGGAGTAGGATTAGGATTTTAATTCTGTTCTTAGGTTAAGTTTAGTTTTAATTCTCGAAATTTAGCCTCAAATTTCATTCGTGTTCTTCGATTTCAGATTAGGGTTTCAAATTTAGGGTTTCGAATTTCGATTATTTTAAGCATTTCAATTCATGTAGCTACGTTAGAATTGCCACTTTCGAATGGTATTCAAGGTTTTCAGTTATAATGGCAAGAATTTTGGTTTCGATTTCGTTGAGTTCATTCGATTATTTCCCCTATCCCTTGACTCGCTTTCTGCTCACGTCCTCTGTCTGGGCTGGTTCTGGTACCCCCTTGGTGGCTAAGGACGCTGAACGAAGCTAGGTTTGCTGCCCCTACTCCACTGTTTCTTGCATTCTATTGGGTTAAATTGTTCACATTCTGTTATGCTTTGTTCATGTTCTGCCTTAAGCATGTTTGACCTCGGTTATAGATTGATTCTGGTGATTGAATGTTTGAAGATGCTGCTGTTTTCTTTTCAGCTAAGATAGTCTTGGTGGTTGAATGATGTTTGATGGTGGTAGTGTTCTGTTTCAATTCGTCCCCCTCCCCTGCTGCTGTTTCTGTTCTTCGGTTTTGCTTCCTTCCCCTACTGTTGCCTTTGTTTGAGAATAAATAATGTGGTTATTAGCTAGGTTTTAAATCATGCTTAATTCACTCTTAATTTGGTTTAGGTTTGGTAATTGGTATAAGGTTAGCTTAGGTTTAGTTCACTTAGTTAATTAGTTCGCTTCAATTCTAAGTTAAAAGCAATTAGTTGATTTAGTAGTTTAGATGAGTTTTGTTGAAATAGGTTATTAGATTGCCTTAAATAATATCACTTAGGTTAGTTAATTAGTTTAATCACTTTAAATGACCATAATCTAAACATCTTCCCTATGGACCGACCCTCAAAGTACTACAACTGACAATCGGGTGCTTGAGGTTTCCTTTTTCTTTAATTTACTTTTCTCCACTTCAAAAAACCACCAACAATCATCGAGTTGTCTCCACCAAAACACCCTGAAGAGGTAGGTAAGACTGGTGGCCTAAAGTATTGTCGATATCACGGGGTCATTAGCCACCATTGAGATGTGTATTACACTCAAGAAATGCATTACACTATTGGTTAGGGATGGAAAAATCATCCTAAACTTGGATGATACAGCTGAAACCAATCACAATAAGTCCTGTAGTGCTAATCTTTAAATGCATTCCTAAACCCCGTCAAAAGATTGGTGAATCACCATTTAGCGAATGTACAACTCTAGGAAGCACAACTAATGCTATCAGCAAATTTAAGTAGACCGATTGGCATGTCGTAGAAGATAAAGGTGTTCTTCCATCTCATAAAGTAAGCCAAAGCAAGGTGGCTAGAGCTCCTCTCTTTGACTTCGTCACTGCTTCCTAGGGCTCACTTTAAGAAGAGGGTGATTTGTCAAAGGTGCGCACTGACGATGGATTTGACCAAAATGCATATAAGTTGATGGAGAAGTTTAGTTATGACTTCACTAGGCTAGCATCTTTAGGACACGTCATTGAAGCTAAGCCCTATAGTGTCAATTGAAACATAAAATAAGATACAAGAGTAAAGGGAGGTCATGCCAATTCCTAAAGTTAGCCTTGGCTACGTACCTCCCTAACCTATTCAGAACTCTGGGTGAAGTAAAGGCGAGCAGTCTCTTGTTCACTACATTGCAGTAGAGGAAACTATTGAAAGCAATCAGGAGGATGTTAAGAATAAATCAAAGTCTTCTGTGTTTGACATATTGTAACCTTGCACTTCACGACAATGGCCTTCTATATTCAACATAATGGGAAAAAGACAAGACTCCAAAGCCCTTTATTTTCCAGAGGTTAAAAGTGGACATGCAACCCAAACCTTTGATTTTCGCCAGGATCAAGTCAAGTGGAGATTTTTCAAGCTCGTCATGGCCATGGGAGTAGGGGTCAGTATTTGGTGGTCTTGGTGAAATAAATGAAGTTCAAAGTTTCATCCCTTCCCATATCAAACATTTGTTGACTTAAAAGTGAAGGCAGGTGGTTCACTCAGACTGAAGGGGCGAATAGTGGCTTTCAACTAGCCAGAGGGCCAATCTTAGCCTTGAGGAAGTCAAGTAGAGGAACAAGATTCATCCAATCACATCGCAGTCCAAGAAATTGATGACTCAGATTCTGAAATAGAACTTTCGAAAAATCCCGAGACTTTAGAAGATGAAGGCAAGCCACAAGTAATGGACTCAAAGAATTAAATCTTCAAGCTGCACAGGAGCCATACCATATATATGTTAGCTCTTTGCTTGCACGTGAAGAAGAAAATGAGTACTTTGATCTTCTCTTTGAATATAAATTTGTGTTTGCATGGAGCTACCAAGAGATGCCTTGGTTGGATCCTAAGGTTGTTGTGTCCATCGCTTATTAATCAGAAAGGATGTGTCACCTAAAATGCAATCGCAACTGCATTTTTGTCCTAAGCTAATACTTGAAATCGAAAAGGAGTTGAACAAACTCATAGAGCTAGGTTGGATTCATTCATAAGGTGAAATACCAAACATGAATAACCAACATTATCCCAATAAGGAAAAAGCAAGGCCAACTTCGCGTTTATGTGGACTTTCGGGATCTCATTGATGCTTGCCTTGAAGAAGATTTTTCATTGGATGTGACAGAATACATGATTGATTCCACAGCAAGACATGAAGTTTTGTCATTTATGGATTGCATGATAGGATATAATCAAACTCAAATGGTGTTCAAAGATTAGGAGGCCACAACTTTGTGCACACCCAGAGGCATCCTTTGCTGCAAGGTGATGCCCATTAGCTTGAAAAATGCAGAGGCTACATATGAAAGGGTGATGCAATCCATATTTCAGGATATGTCACACAAAACCATGGATTGTTACATGATGACCTAGTAGTCAAGTTAAAAAAGAGGTCAGACCACTTGTATGACCTTCAGTAAAGTTTCGAAAAATTATAGGAGTGTCAACTCAATATGAATCCACTTAAGTACGCATTCGGTGTCACTTCTAGCAAACTCTAAGGCTCTGTCACCTGGCATCAAGGGATTGAAATTGACCAAGCCAAAGTCAAAGAAATTCAAGACATACCCGAGCCTAAGAATCTCAAAGAGCTTTGTAGTTTGCTTACCGTACATTTAGAGGTTTATATCAAACTTAGCTTGACGTTATCACCCTTTCAGTCACCTCATGAAAAAAGTGCACCTTTTGAATGAGATGAATCATGCAAGAATGCCTATGAAAGCATCAAAGAATACTTGTCATGTTCGCCAGTGCTAGAAGCTTCAATTCTTAGAAAGCCATTGATGCTCTAGATTGTTGCCCAAGGAGCTCATTGGGACCATTATATGCTCCAGAAAACAAGGAAGGTAAGGAGAGATTTCTTTACTACTTGAGTAAAACTTGATCGGAGCCAAATTAAATTACTCTCCATTAAAAAATATATATATATTTGGCTCTCATGTTCGCCATACAAAAGTTGAGGCACTACATACAAGCTCACATAGTGCATGTTATTTCCAAGGCTGACCTGAACAAGGATATCTTGTCAAGACCTATTTTAAGCGGATAATTAGCAAAGTGGGCTATTATCTTAGAGCAATATGACCTCATCCGTGTGCCATAAAAGGACGTCAAAGGGCAAGCACTAGCAGAGTTCCTAGTGGACAATTATTGATGATTGGGGGCTAAATGATGACTTACCAGATGCAGAGGTGCTTGTCATAGACACTCTTCAACCACAGGAAATGTTCTTTGATGGTGCGACACGATAAAATGGTGTTAGAGCGAGACTCGTACTCATCTCCCTAGAGAAACACGTCCTCCTATACTCATTTGCATTGACTCAGTTGTGGTAAAAAAACATGGTTGATTACCAAGGACTTATCTTGGGTCTCCAAATGGTCTAGAAATAGGCATTAAAGACTTAGATGCCTACGATGCTTCACAATTGGTCAATTAGCTTCTTGAGGAATATGAGGCCAAGAGAGAGGATTTGGTCTCATATGACAAGCAGACCGTTCAAATCTTTGATAGACTAGATACAACCAAGTTGTAACACATTCCTAAGAGTGCCAACAAAATGGTTGATGCTCTCGCAAATCTTGCAGCCACTATGGCATTGGGGGCCCAAAAGGATATTACCATTCAAGTTTGTGGTAAATGAGTGAGTATACCATTGAAAGATGAACTTGTGCATGAAATCAATGCCGTCTCTGTTTACGACATTGAAAAAGAAGATTGGCATCTGTCGTTCATTGATTACCTAAAGCACAGGAAACTACCAAGCAATGTGAGACATAAGATGAAAATCCAAAGAAGGGCATCACCTTTTCTATGCTAGAATGGGACTTTGTATTGGCGCTCTTTCGTTGACCTCTGGTTGAGATGCCTAGGTGAAGAAGAGGTGCAACAAGTAATGGCATAATCTTACTTAGGTGTATGTGGTGTGCATTAGTCGGGGCCTAAGTTGCTTGATCGCATCAAAAGAATAGGCTACTACTGGCCAACCATGGTACATGACTGTATTGACTATGTAAAAAGATGTGACACATGTCAATTTTATGCCAATTTCATACACCAACCTTTGGAACCACTTCATCCAACTATAGCATATTGGCCTTCTAAGGAGTGGGAGCTTGATGTCAAGGGATCTCTCACTCCTAAGTCATCAGCTAGTCATTTGTACATCCTAGTGGCCACATATTATTTCTCTAAGTGGGTGGGGGTGATTGCATTAAAAGACAAGAAGGAGAATGTTGTTGACTTTATTCGGATGCACATCATCTGTCGATATCGTGTGCCTCAATACATTATCACTGATAATGGAAAACCATTCTCCAACAAGTTGATACTAGCCTTTATGAGAAATTCAAGTTTCCTTAACATATGTCTTTAATGTATCATGCACTTATAAATGGCTTAGCAGAAGCCTTTAACAAAATATTATGCAACTTACTCAAGAAGGTGGTGGCAAAATCTTAGTGGCATTGGCATGAAAGACTAGGAGAAGCACTTTGGGCGTATCAAACCATGTATAGGACACCAACACTATCAACCCCTTCTGCTCTAGTGTATGGAGTATAAGTTGACTTGCCTTTGGGAATTCAAATTCCATCACTCCACGTCGTCACACCAGAAGGCTTGAGTAAGGATGAAAACCACAAGTGCACCTAGCTAAGTTGGAGTCTCTTGATGAGAAAAGATGTTAGGCGTAACAAAAGCTGGAATGTTATCAAGCGCTCTTGTCAAGAGCATTCAAGAAAAAGGTTCAACCACGCTTATTTCAGGTTGGGGATCAATTGCTCGCAATGAGAAGATCAATCATCATGATGTGTAAGACAGGAGCAAGTTGACCACTAAATGGGAAGGCCATTACGTTGTTCGTGAAGTTTACTCGATTAGTTCTTGAAAGATAGTTGACAAAGAAGCAGTTCGAGCAGGGCTTATAAATGTTAAATTCCTAAAGCACTACTTCCTCAAAAAAATGCTTCTAAACTCCTAAGCACGAGCCTAAATTGATCATTTTAAAAAAAATATCCTTGTACTACTTCTGGTCCGCAAGCGTATAAATTGTGAACGGCAAAAAAAAATCCTTATTCTACTCATGGCCCACAAGAGTATAAACTATGAACGGCTAAAAAAATTATCATTTTTCCACTCCTGGCCCACAAGAGTACAAACTGTGAACGGCTAAACACATAAATAAAGTATTGTTGGTTGAACTACATCATGACTTGATCTCATTAAGAAATTGCAATTAAGTATGACTAGATAGGTGGCCTAATAAACCAAATTACCAAGCACAGTCAGATAAATGCAAGAGAAGAAGTAATAAAAGTGTTGTATTGCATAAAGAATATAAGGAGTTCACTAACATAATGAATCAAATTGCAAATACTTTAAACTAAGCAGCCTAATCAAATAGTGTTCATCTAGTCATCAGGGTTGAGTGAGATTGTAACTCTAGGACATCTCATTCATATTCCTTCAGTTTCGCAACTTGCTATTGTGATAAAGTCGGTGACGCTTCAAGGCTAGCAAGAGCTTGTTTCTTCTAATCAATTTGTTTCTCGAGGATGGTCATCAATGTTTATTTGGCTTCAAGGTCAATCCAAAGTTGCTCCTCATACTCACAAGCAATATGAAGCGCTTAGTTTAGGTCAGCAACTTCATGAATTATGCCTTTATGCTTCTCCTTGATCGCATCAAATTCTCATTGCACAATATCAAGATAAGACTGCACTTAGTTGACTTGCTAAATGTAGGCAGACTTTTCTTGTCCTAATTCATCAAGATGGCAATGTATCGAAACTACTTGTTCAATGCCAAGTATTCAAATACACCACTCATATAGGTCTCCGCTTACTTCTTCAAGGGACTCGGATCTCCATTGAGATGCTCAATGCTTTGGTATATTGTAGGGGTGCCCTTATATATTTTTGATACATCCTTAAACAAAGCACCTCTCAATGTAGTTAGGTATCTGAGCCTTATAGCCTATATACCACAAGTAATGATATCTTGAGAAGCAGGCCCTAGATGGAAGGAAGTTGTAGGAGCAGGCAATGCAGCCATAGGTTTCCCTTTCATGACCTCATGGTTGATGGTTCTCTCGATGACAGGGCATATTCCTTTCACTGCCAATTCAAGAGAAGTTGGCCCCTCGACTGAGCACTCACCATAGGTGGGTGATATAGGAAAAGATTCAATCCCTCTCAAGGCTGGTCTCTAGTTTCCTTTAGAGATGCGAACTTCCTTACAACAACTATGTCCTTCAATGTGAAGACGTACCTTAAGGGTTGGAAACTTAGCTACTAGATTGACCTCCTCAAGTAATTGCTCATCTACAATAGACGCAGGCTCTTGTACCAAGTCAAACGCACCAATATGCAAACAAAAAAAGAAGAAAAAAGAGGCTAGGCAATAATACTTGGTATGATAAACTTCACAGGCTTTTGTATAAAGAAAGAAGAAGTTACATCTTCAAGGTTAGTCGCATGTTTAAACAACTTTGTATGCCATTAAAAAATTACCTCTAATAAGAAGTCTGAAGGTGCTTACAGTGATGGTCTTGCATTTTTTGCACCTACAATGCTTAACGTTAACTTTAGAATACTTCTTATTATGGTCATTTCCTATGGTATCCTCTTCTATATTGGCAATGTGAGCACTAGTGGACTCATCAGGTCTTTCAGCATCAGAATTCTAATCCTCAAACTTGGAGTCATCCTTTGAAGTGTTCCACTTGTGTTCTTCTTGGATTTAGATGGGTGATATCATGTGCTCTTCTGAAGGAGATTAACATTGGCCCTAAAGTCACTAATTGTCACCTTAAACAACTAGTCTTGGTATCTGTTGGCCATGAACTTTTTAAGATGTAGCAATCGACTCAGCAATATTGCTATGGACTTGGTATTCTTAGGTAGAAGTGCAGCCCAATAGTACAAAGCACCATCGTAAGATGTAGCATTAGTGTGGGGATCGTATTTAAGCACACCTAGTACATCCTGCAAAAACCCAAATTGTCTACTGAATTGATGTGGACTATGAGGCTCAAGATAAAAGGTTGCAGCACAACAAAGAAGTAGAAAACCAGAGCAAAGAACCATTAGGCAACTGAATTTTTTAGGATTAAGAGTGCTAGTGTCAGTCAAAGTCTCGAGCATGTTTTTAGTGACCATGGTGCAACCCAACTCAGCAGTTGCTCCCTCGTGAATGTGCCTCTATGCATCATTGATAAATTTTATCCCACCATAGGTAGGATAATTCACCATCAAAGGGTCCACTGGAGTAGGATCCAATACATTGTGGGTGTTAAAATAACTTGCAAGCTAACCATATAGATAATGAGTCGAAAAGAATGACATAGAATATGCAAGTCTCAGTGCATTAGATGCCATTCAAGTCGTGATAAATGCTTGCTAACATTGGCACTACAAGGCTGAATGTGTACCACACTGTCCTGTTAGTAGCCACCTTAAATTCTTGTTAGTAGCCACCTCAAAGGTACCTGGACGAATGAACCTACTTTCAAGTTTAGGAAGTGCAAAAACACATAGCTAGCATGAAAGAAAGGTAGCTAGATAAGTGTTGTCTCTCTAGTCATTAGGAACCACCAGTGTATCAAAGACCACTAACTCCTCCCTAGTCCACCGTATGATTGAGAGTTGAATACTACTTAAGGGATTATGGGTTTGCCTAGGGTGCGATTTGGAAGAGCTTTGTTTCTTTAGAAAGGATTCCTGCTTAACTTTTCTTTTGCACCGAAAATCATCCAATGTTGCTTGCTAACTCCTTTGTCATTTACATTTGCAAGTTAGCTACAGGTAACAAACATATCCATGTGCAGGTTGAATCATCTTATGATTGCTTTGGCTGCATTAACATAGGACATCTTAGGTAGGTATTGCTTTATCATAAATGTTCCCATTGATAAGAGTCCACCAAACTTACACAAGCTCGACAAAGAGATTGACATTTCCTTAGTATAGTGTGCAAGGTATTGGTCTTAGGGCATCAACCCTAGAAAAAGGCATGAAATACATGGGAATCGCGATCATAACTGCATAGAGAGGCATACACTGCATCAAAAAGTAAACAAGCCTTCAATTGTTCAAAGCATGAAAGAATGTGCTATGCTCATTCCCAATACTTCAAGATGAAAGGGAACTCCCAAGGAACCTTCAATAATGGGCTGCAACAACTTTTGCAAGAGAAAATTCTAAAGCTGAGTAGTGCAAAGTTGGTGCTGGCAAAATTGTCATCATGATTAGCATTATGAAGTAAATAGTTAGTCATTATGAAATAAATAGTTAGTATAGTCATTATGAAGTAAATAGTTAGTATAATTGTCACATCTTCCGTTTGAAAGCTTAGCTGACATGGGTAGCGCAAAGCATGACCTGCTGGGATTTTACTAGCTTCAGGACGAAGTAGGGAAGGATAGATGATAAATGTGGTGCCAATCTCCACTTTAATATCTACCTTCTTCATGATAGAAAGATAAGTCTTCTATTGGTGTTTGTATTCTTTAAAGCATACCATGGTGGATACCTACAACAATAACATGTGCAGTTAAAAAAGACAAAAGGAATCAAAGAGGAAACTTGCACGTCGACATGTAAAATAAATTGTCAAGGATGTGGAAACATCAATATGCTCAACGATACGCAATGTGTCTTCAACCTGCCCCCCACTGCCAGTAATTTATTACATACAATCGGGTGGACAACTCAATTGTCCACCCGAGCCCACCAATAGAGGTTTTGAGTCCTCCAACTGTCGCGCCCTGACCCTTAAAAAAAAATCCATGCTCAATTTTTTGAAATCGCGGTTTTTATTTTCCCCATTGTTCGATTACTCTTCGCTGCTTCAATTGCTTTAGTGTTCAACAATTATTGAATGGTTGGGTTTGATCTTAACGTCGCTGTTGATGTTGAATCTTCATCAAGCAGGAATTGTTCATCAAGTTTAATAGTGTTTTTTCGATCTCTATTTTTGTTTTTGGGATCGCAAGTTGTGTTTGTTAGTTTTGTGTTTTGATGAGTTAATTTCGATATTTTTGAACTGGATTGCATTCGTTGAATGTAAATTTGGGTTTGTGACATATGAGAAACGAAATTGTGGTTTGTGACATATAAGAAACGATAGTTCACCGTTATGAGTTATGTGCACACCAAATATAGTTGTTGGCTCACGAAAGGTATACATTTAGCTCACCATAAAAAAAATATGTTGCCATGTGCTACAGAGCAGTTTTTTGCTCACTAAAAGAAACGTTTGACTCACTAGGGTTGACCTGTGTGCTCACCGATATTGCATTATAGCTCACCACAAATGTTATGGTTGTTTTTCCATATTATATTTTCATTGTTGCTATGTACATATGAGAAACAATAGCTCACCAATATGAGTTATGTGCTTACTAAATATAGTCGTTGGCTCACTAAAGAAGTACATTTAACTCACTTGTATTGAGTTTGTATTCAGCAATCATAAATCAGTTCTCTGCTCACCAAATGTAATTACCATAATTAGTCTTGTGCCTACAGGGAAAACAATAGCTCCCTATCAGTACAGCTCACTATAAAAAATCTGTAGCCTTGCACTGTAGAGCATTTATGCTCACTAACACAAGCATTTGGCTCACTAGAATGAAGATTGTGCTCACGAATTATGCGTTATAGCTCACCACAAAAATCATGTTGTTTTTGCAGATGACACTTCATTTTTCATATCTACATTAGATCGTTCTATTGTTGAGGTTGTTTAAGTTGATAATTATGTTAGAATTTTGTGTAATCCTATTGGTGTTTCAAAAGGCAAAGACGCATTTGTAAGCTATATAATATGTTTAATGAGCAATATAATGTTAGTAAGAAATATTTATATTATCTTTTATTATGACATAAGCGCATTCGTGTTATACATATTTAGTTAGTATAACACAAATATAATCCAACTCACTAAAAATATATCATAACTCACTAAATATAAGTCATAGCTCACTAGAAGGCGAATATATCATACCTTAGAATATGAACAAAAAAGTATATGTGCTAACTAAAATTGTATACTATACTGTTTGTTCACTCATTTTGTTATTATGAATGATTAGTATTCTACGCTAAATCATATTGGTAATAACATACATTTTATAGCTCACCAAATATCTATCATGGCTCACTAAATAAATAGCATAGCTCACTAAAAAGAATAGTATAGATAGCCAGCAAATAATATTATCAAGTTCTTGGGTTATATTACAGCTCAATCATTTTTTACTATGACATAAGGTGTTTGTATTATATTTTGTGAGTATAACAGAAATGTAGTGAATTAATTAAATGTAGTCCAACTCACTAAATATATACCATAGCTCACTAAATATATGTCATAACTAAAAAAAATATAGACAACTAAAATATAGTTTAGTGAGTTTCACATGTACAATAATATTTTTTTTAGTACAATAGCATATTTTAATAAGTTATATAGTATTTTTACTAAGTGAAACCTAGGACATATAAGATGTATTGGTTTGATCTATCTGCTCACTTAAAGTATATATTAGCTCACTAAAACTGTATCTCAGCTCACTAAGTATTGTAGTGAGCTTTACATTTTTAGTGAGCTGAAATTCGATTGTATAATTGCTTCTGTACAACTGGTTGTATGATATAACAACTCAGTAAATAAATATCATAGCTCACTAAAAAAATATGAACAACTAGAATATAGTTTAGTGAGTTTCAGATTTACAATAACATTTTTTTAGTACAATAGCACATTTAATAAGTTATATAGTATTTTTACTACGTGAAACTTGGCTACATAAGATACATTAGTTTCGGTATATCTGCTCACTAAAAGTACGTACTAGCTCATTAAAACTGTATCTCAGCTCACTAAAATATTTCAGTGAGCTATACATTATTTTTAGTGAACGAAACTGGATGCACAACAACATATTTTAGTGAGCCGAAATCCGGCGGTTTTCTTTGTTTTTGTACGTGGCGCGCTTTATGGGTAATTTGTGGGTCTGGTTTTACAATTGCATTTGTACAATTGGGTGGACGATGTACCATCTGCCCACTACCATATGTGAGAACTTTCACCTCAAAGTCTTAAGATCGTGTTCGACCACCCTCGCATACAATGAATCTTGAAAAGGATTAACCTGCATATAAACAACCACAATAGATAAGGAAAAGAAACAGGTTAGGCAACATAAAGCAAATTAGACCTGGCAAAACTGACCCGAGACCTGAAGCCCGAACTGAACAACCCGGATCCATACCCGAACCGACATCTGAAATGGGATGAACCAATTTGGACCCGATCACCCGAGGTAAACCGATCCATAACCGAACGAAACCCGAATTGTAGCATGAGCCGAAATTACCCACATCTGAAATAACCCGACCCAATTCAAACCCGAACTGAAGCGACCCGAAAATGGACAACCTGAACCTAACCCGAATCGTATCCGTTTTAAAATCGATCCAATTCCTACGCGACTCAATTTTACCCGAATTAAACCCAAACCCGAATATACCGAACCCAAATATAACCCAAACCGAAGCATACTCATAAATTATAACCAGCCAACCCAAAACTATTCCTAAATCTCTAAATTTCATTGTTAAGGCCTAGAAGAAAAGCCCCTATTGTAATTTAACACAACTTTGATAAACAAGCAAATCATAATCTACCTATAACCATAGTACATAATTGATTAAAGCCGTTAACCAAGTAGGTAAAATGTAATACTTTTGACACATTTCAACCTATTCATTGTTGCCTTGTTAGCTTGCACTAAACAACACTACAACAGGCAATTCAGAAGTAAAAGCATTCAGATCCCAAAAGATTAGCATGAAGTTAAATACTTCACATTTGGGTATTTGACATATTATGGGATAAATAGTATCCCTTGTTTCCAGTCCAAGATGATTCTGGTAAATATGATTTTCTGCTTCAATTTGGAAGTTAAAGTTGCTGGAAAATGTGAAAAATGAAAGACAATACATAGTCATGATGAACACAGGCATGAAGCTGAAGCTTCTACGAACCATGTCCAGAAATGTATAAATAACAACTGGGGAAGAAAGATTGAAAGCCAGAAAGTTGAAAACTCATCCAAAAACGCAACGGGGCAAAGAAGAGTAGAAGGCAAAGTACCAGCGGACGGTGGTGGCCGGTGTGAGGACCAGTGAGGTTGTGGGCGGCTAAATCTGAGTGGTCAGTGGCTGGGCTCGAGTGGGCGGCTGGATCTGGATGGTCGGCGCAAGTGGTGGCGACTCAGCAACAACTCAGGGTCGACTGAGAGGGGTGGTTGTGGCCCCTATGGGCGTCTTGCGGGTTGGAGAGGATCGAGACTCTGAGATAGGTTGGCCGGTGGCATCGAGCGTCAATCGGTCTCCCGTCGAGCAAAATCGGGCAGTTGGCAGTGAGAGAACAGAGTGTCTAAGTGGTGTCTGCTATATGGAAAGTGGAGAGTTGAGGATTTTGGTCTTCTGGACATTAGTTTAGTTTTGTTAAAATTATAAAATTTTAGTTTTTTTTTGGGTTTTAGACTTTGGGGGTGAATTTGAAATTTTAAAACTAAATTACTTGAGGTTGGGAGGGAAAAAGAAAAATGACTTAAGATTTAAGAGGAAAATTTTACAAATTAAATCAAAGAAAATTTAAGAGGAAAAAATAAAATACTTAATAGTTTTTAATTTTTAATTTGTTAGATATGTAATAAAAATATTAAAATCAATTAGTTGCATTTAGGGGGGAAAAAGAAAAATGACTTAAGACTTAAGAGGGAAATTTTACAAATGAAATCAAAGACAGTTTAAGAGGAAAA
The DNA here is from genome assembly GCA_017589665.1 of Selenicereus undatus. Classification (NCBI taxonomy): domain Eukaryota; kingdom Viridiplantae; phylum Streptophyta; class Magnoliopsida; order Caryophyllales; family Cactaceae; genus Selenicereus; species Selenicereus undatus. The sequence continues at coordinate 95,461,698 of JACYFF010031955.1, forward strand.
AATAAAATAGTTAATAGTTTTTAATTTTTAATTTGATAGATATGTAATAAAAATATAAGAGATATAATATTTGGTCAAAATATAAATTAAGAACAGACAAGCATAATTGACAAATTATTAAACTTGTTAGGATCTAGCAATATTATTTTACTATTTAATTCACTTAATAACTTTGTGCACGTTAGGCTTATAAAGTTATAATATCATTCTGTGACTACTGTCATTCCGTCAAAAATACTGCATTAGTGCATTACTGATCTACAATCCTAAATTATCTTCATAACATGTTTAAATTTTAATTCTACATAATCATATTCAAGA
>JACYFF010031955.1:95471929-95488721 GCA_017589665.1 Selenicereus undatus
ATATATTATACGAACGTATAAACGATTAAACGTTAACGTATGAGTATGAGTGTATGATTTAGAAGAAGAACATAGAATAAATGGGCTTAACTAATTAAATAGATTTGATCTTTTAAATATAATTTAATATTAGGAATGAGCACATTCAAAATATACATTGACCCAAAATTAACCCGAATTAATTTATACCAGACCCGATTTACGCCTGACCCGACATTTGCCCGAACATTGAACCGAATCCCACCCGATCCAAATTAGACTCGACCCATGCCCAATCCGAACCGGACTACCGTACACAACCCAAAACATGCCCAACCCAAACTTCACCCGAACAGTATCTAAACCCGACCCGAACATGACTGACCCGAAAGTGACCCAAACCCAAACATCACCCGAACCCGACCCGAATATGATTGATCCAAAATTGACTCGAGCCGAACTAAAACCTAGCCTGTACCCGATTTGATTGACCTATTTGCCAGGTCTAAAGCAAATAGTTCGCGGCAGTTCAAAAAAATATTTATATAATTTTTGTTTAAAAAGGGGGAAAATGAAACTGTAAAACAAAACGGTGAAACAAGCTGGGCATATGGACAAAGGAGGCCCCGAAATTACCCTGGCGTGTTCTTTGCACAAATTATTGGTGATGACCGCTTCCCACAAAGAATAGATTTTCCCAACTAGCATCAACAGTACCACAACTTGAATCTCAGCTTTCGTTAAACGAAGTCATTAAGAAGGGGGAAACAAGGAATTAATTGCCAATAGGATAGGAACATCACTTTTTCTTCACATATTGAGCATGTCAATAAAAATAATGATTCAATAATGTCGGTTGAAGATATAAAAATTGGACATTGCAGCTTTAACTCATACTATTCGTTGGAGAGTAACCGTTTGGTCTAGAACCTGGAAGGAGAAGGTATCCTACATACCGGAAATGTTAGCAAGGAACTTTTCGTCCATCCCCATCCTGTTCTTGTAGTGAATGTTGCCTTGTGGTATTTGTCATTTGCTTTCCTGTATTTTTAACTCCTTTTTTGCCTTTAGCATTAACGTAATCGAAAAACAATATATAAAAATTGGACAAAGTGGTCATAAGAATAAAAGATACATGGCTACCCAAGAAGAGCGCGTAGCATAGAATGTTAGGTTAAAAAAAGTGCTAAAGGCAGAAATTTGAGAGACCTAGAATTCAATTGAGATGTAGCAAATTAAAATCAGTTAACCGGCACTTTTTAGTGTCAAACAAAGAGAGTGGCTGCAGAGAAGAATCAAAGTTCCAATTTTTATCTAAAAAACAAAAAAAAATAAAATACAAAAATTGACCGAATGTGGTCTCATCGAGCTCAGATCGACCATTGTGAGAGCAATGGTATGATAGGCCTTAGCGATGCAAACAAAATCATACATGATGCAAAAGTAATTACAAAAAGGTAACAAGGGAAGCATGTCACATGACAACATGTTTGTGGTACTAGTTTTTATACAATTAGGAATAACAGAGAAGAGACATGTGTAACTCACTAAGCAAGACAAAAGTCCAAAGCATACTTTCACATGCATGTTCCAAATTCCAAGGTGTCAGTTCTTTGTGAATTAGAAACGGTGCCTACATGCCAATCTCCGAATCAACTTTTTGGTAATTAACATTGGAACTCATGGAAGACTAGGGTTCCACCAATCAAGCGTGAGTAAAATTGTTCCATCTCTCCAACACGAGCGTATTTAGGGCATTAAAAGGCGAAGAATCGCCTCTATCATCCTCAAGGCTGTATGTAAACAAAACAGAAGATGGAAATCGGCTAGGGCACGTCTTAATTGATCCAAATTGACCTTGTAATTTTATTTTTGTAGTTTATTTGATCCTCAACCTTGTGGGACAATAAACAACCAAATGACATGTATTCGAAGGGGTCAATTTCTACATCATGTGTTTATGAGGTTGAATAAAAAAAAAAAAATGTCCAACCTTCTGTTAAACTGACATGTCAAACTTAAAAGAGCAGATACAGAATACGGGTTGACACGTTCAATACTCTATTATGTTCCCCATGATTGGCATCTATCGAACTAACCATTCAACAGGTCGGATCTCTGAATAAAAGAAATATTAAGACTTTGTTAACTTTTTTTGCTATAAGTCAAGCATTGATATGACTAGCTTATTAAACATCAAGTTGGTAACAAAATAAGACAGTTTAATAATGTGACAAATTAAGTTAACAACTTGCTTGAAAAACGAGCAAAGAAAATATGTCGAGATGTTGGCCACACTTAAACACTCCAAGTCATGTATATGACCTAGTCTCGAGGGGGCAATTTGTAGGCATTAAAAAATAAATATGTCCATGTCACTGAAAAATTGACATTAATTAATTTGAGTTAGTCCAATAAATTGATTTAATTATTTGGGCCCGAAAGATTGTCAAGTCAACGACCCAATAAAGTCCCAATTCCACAACTCAATAAATTGTTAAGTAGTCAACCCAATGGACTACTAAGTTATCAAAATAAACAGACTCCCAAGTCATCAGCCCAAGTTCAAGGCCCATCCATTGAACCAAGAAGAGTATTAATCCAAAACCCAAGAGAAGATGATGCTCCTCCCTATAAATATAGTTCTACCGACCCTCATTAACAGCATAGAAGTTCTCTAGGAGAAGGCTCTCCAGAAGTAGACAACAAGCACATTAAAACGTATCGTTCACTCTAGAGATCGAATCACACACTTAATCGAGATTCAAGCTATTCCATCCATCTATCTACTTATAATGGGAGATTGAATCAGAGGATTATATTTGTTCTTGTTGTAAGAAAATAGAGACATCATACTTATTCTTATGATTATAGATACCCCCAATTAAATTTGTTCCATATTTCCTGCCTTAATTCGATTTTGACTCAAAATTCATGGTTATAGCTCATTCAAGGCATCAATAATTAAGCACTCTCCACCTACACTGCTTAAAAGGAAGAAAATCTAGAAGTAGATGGAATTTCTGATAGTTTACAATTTTAATTCACATTTCACATAGCAAAAACAAAGGAATACATAACACTCGGCCGATATTGCGTACCAGCTCATCCAAAAATCTAGCCTGTACACCTTAGAAGTGAATAGCAATAAACTCTAAAGTGCATTCAAAATCTAGTAACACGCACCAAAGAGCTAGCCATACTCAATTATCGAAGTTGAAATACCCAAAATAAGAAAATGTCAAATTTTGCTCGAACTTGAACTGGCTAACTCAACCGATCTGAATTTTCTTCTTCTTTTTCTTTGGTTAGTGCTGCAGATCAAACTAGCACGAGTCCTCAAATATCTAACTCCTTGCCAAAGAACACCGAGCCAGGGTACTTCCTTCACTATCTCAAGGCTATTGCAAGGTAACTCAGTTTGATGAGCATGATGAGAACCATTTTGAGGCTAACTTTGGCAAGTACCAAATTATTTGGCCTTCTTGAGGGATGTAGTTTATGAAAATTCGGGTGTTTTAAAATTAGAAACATAAATAAGGGTGATTCATCTAAACTTCTCCATGTTTGCCCAAACTATTCTCAAAATTCCAGTTTTAGAGTTCATTTTGATGCTCAATTTTAGAGTATCACAAGAAGTCCAAATAAAGCATATTAGGATGCTTCGAAAGCTCTATGCGTCTAATTTCAAACAATATGAATAGTTTTTCATAGCTCAAAGTATTGAGAAAGAAATTCAGCAAAGAAGTATGCGCAATGCTCAGCCTTGGAAAAGAGATTGAAAACGAAGTTTCGGGACCCTGAACCTGCTCAAAGCAGTGGGGAATTTCAAGGTAAGACTCTCCCTCAAAAAATTTTGGAATACTCCCTAAATGGAAGGTTTAAGGGAGTTTACTTTTTACGTCTAGTTTAGCCCAAATTCCAATCTCAGATTGAAAATGCTTGAGTCGCACAAAAGCACGAAGGGTCCTGGGGCTTGGGGCATCAGCTTCAAAGCAAAGCAGCGGGCTTTCCAAATGTGAGGAGCACTTTCACTCAAAAATACTTGAAGAGAATTTCCAAACCATATCTTTTTCACAAATAAGTTAGATGTGGCATAAAATAAGTGATTTCCCATCATTGTAACTAAAAAAAAAATACCATAAATAGTCTTAAAATATGAAAATCTAACACCTTGATCCTGTTTGGCAATCAGCTGTGAGCTGTTAGCTGTTAATTGTTAGATGATTGCATTAGCTGTTAACTGTGAGCTGATTGCATTAGCTATTTGACTTAGTTTATTGCATTAGCTGTTTGTGAAAAAGTGTTTGATAAAGTTAGCTGTTTGTAACAAATCTATTTGATAAAATCCCACTTACGCCCATTATTCAATTTTATTATTTTTCTAACAAAGCAATTTTTCATTGGATATTTATTTTTCTTTTCGATATGAATTATGAATTAAGATTATGTGATATATAAAATTACATTTATACTTTTTCCTAATTTTAGTACTTATTATCAAAATATCTTTTTAATGTTAAACATTTTCTTTTTTAATAGCAATTGAAATTATGTGACATAAAAAATATTTATATATCATGTAAGACTAACTAACATAAATTATTTATTAAATTAAGAAAGCGTTAAAATTAAAAGCATTATCTTCAACATCATGACCATCCACAATTCTTGTCCCAAAAGAAAAAAAAATAAATTGAAAAATTTAAAGTATAAGCATCCAACATTCGGAAATATCATTTGTGAATGACATTTAATATAAATTTGTTCAAATTATAAGGTTAGTATAGTCATTGTAATAGTAAACCTAAAAAAATTCTTTGAAAAAGCTATCCCAAAGAGCTTTTTTGTAAAAGAACTTTTTGGATATAAAAAGTTAATCTAAAAAGCTAATCAATCAAACGCTTCAAAGAGTTTTTTTACCAGAGTCAAACAGCTAATACTCAAAAAAACTCTTTGCATCCAAAAAGCTCTTCACCAAACATGGCCCATATTTTCCCAATTAAGTGCTATAGCTGCATCACAAAAAGTAATTAGATATTAGTGTAATACTTAAAATGTTGCAAAATTGTCTAGAATATGATCAAACAACTACGTAAATCACTTAAACAAGAAATCAAAATGCCTAGAATAAGAACTATAGTGGAAATTCATAAAGTGTTTAACTTTACACGATGGATACCCAAAAAAATCCTCCTCTCACTAAGATATTTTTTTGAAAAAAGAAATAGAAAAAGACAACAGAATAAAAAGAAAATAAAAAAAACCCCATGCGGGAAAAATTGAATCAAATAAAAATAAAGGAGCCCAGCAATTCCATGATACTGTAGGGGAAGAGATACAGATAAGAAAAAGAAAAAACAGAGGAACCGAACACAGAACCCTAGACATCGGCAAGCCCATAACATCAATGACATTGGCAGGCCAATGACCAGCGGCGGGAGGGCACCCACCAACAAGTCACAATTCCTGGTTGACCAAAACCCCCAACTTCCAACACAAAAATCCATCAATTTACCCTCTAATTATCAGATATAGTTTGAAAACCCTTAGATCTAAAAATTATCACCAATTAATTAATTTTTAGAGAGATTTGATACAATATGTATGTAAAAATGATGCTTTCCCTTGAGGCACGATCAGGTGCGTGCTGCAGCGAGCTTTCGGATGGTTATCATTTACCCCTCTACTTGGCACAGCAGTCGCACCTCATGCCTACTGCGCCTAGGGTGCCCCATTTTAAACCAAGATTCCAACGCAAAAGGACAAGGAAGATTGGTACTATTTGCACTATTTTCTTTCAAATTTCAGTATGTTTATTTGTCAGAGCATTTTCATTGGTTTGTATAATTGAAGAAATATTATCTCACTCGTATTGGCCATATAATTTTTGCTATTTATTTTCTATTGGTCTTAGGAAGATGCTTGCTTATTTTTCATTAATTAAGAATGTAATTTTCCTATTGGCTCATCCCTTGGTTGGGGATAAACCACGATTCTTTGTAAGCCTACAATAGGCTTTATCTCTCTATTGTAAGCAGACTTTGATGAATAGTATATAACATAACCTAATCTGAATGGTGCTTTAGAGTCTAAATTTTATCTTAGTCCTTAGTGATATAAGCTTTAGAGGATTAGGGGTGTTCGGTTTTCTGAGTGGTGGAAGAAATTCTTTTATCTTAGAATTTTATTTTCTCTTTGTTGTTTGTTCTCAATCATACGGCATCTCAGAGCCTTAAGCTATGCCCAACTCCAGTCAAGGTCTTTGTTTGCATAGACACTACCTTTGAAAGATCAAGAACACCAACCCAAACCATGACATTTCAAGGGCTTATTCTGCATTTGGTTATTATGAGAAAAAATGCCCTTTACAATATGACATAAGCTTTAATGGTGACCCTAAACGAATATCACATGACACGATATTGCTATCGACATATTCTTGCTTGAATGTGAATGACCCAACAGCGCACTTAAATAATATGTATTCCCCCTATGGTAATGCGCAATAGGAAGACTTAATTCAAGAAAGTCTCAACAAACTTTTGATATAGTAACTCCTTAAATGTCCATAGAAACATACAAAGTATTACATACTAAAAGTTCTAAAACAAACCAGCCAAGAAATGTTGACGAATAATCTAAAGGTCAAGGCACAACTAAGGATCCTACGACGTACTTGAGATAATAGAACGCATAGATCAAAAAGAAAAGCCAATCGCATAGAGAACACGAACATATCAGACTACGCTAACAAGTCATTAATCTTTTTCAAAAAAAATTTTAAGCTCTACGAATTTTATAACATTTGTTTTCTTAATAAGAATTTAACTCTTCCAGTTATGAGCAGCATAAGCAACCAGTGCACATGTACATTCAATGGCTTTAAAGTCCTTGCACCTCTATTACTTACAAGGCAGAGACAATCGCCAATTCTCCATGTACACCTTCCTTCCAGAGGCAAGGGATGGGCTACCTTGCTTGATGCAAATGGTAAGCTCATAACCAAGTTTCCTTGAGCAACGCCTTCCTCATTGCTAAGTTGATGCACGTCTATGCATGCATAATCCCATGGTTTAAATTTTTATTAGGGTTTGAAGTCTTGCAAACCTTAAAGCAATTTAGATTAGTGTTTCCTCTCTTGGAAGGCGGTTTGATAGAGGTAGGTTCATTCTTAGGCACAAATCTCTTCATGTCAAAAATACTCCACAAATCCTTCTTCAAAGTCAATGAAGGGGACACTGAAGCAGCTGCAACCATAGCTACACCCGTAGCACACTGTGGCCAGATCGATAAGTTTTAATTCATGGCTAATCACCCATTCTTGTTCTTCATCGAAGAAGATACCCTATGTGCCCTACTCTTTGCAGGACTTGTGTTGAATCCTCTATCACATAGTTAGATTGTTCATGCTACAACTACGAAGCTATGCCATAACACTATGATGAATGATTCTACTAAAGTAAGCTAAAAAGTCTTTTAATAGCCACGATCATTACAATAATAAACCCTGGAATCTTGTCGTCTCGCCTGCCACCAAGTTGAATGTGTACTAGATATGGTTAGAGCACAATTAGAACATAGTATTAGAACCTCTATACTCTAGGCCGACTTCTTGATTTCCTCAATAAAAGTAGCAGTTAAGTATATCTCTTGGCTACATATTGCTTTACCATAGTTTATTGAAATTTGCAAATACACTGCAATTACACCTACCAACCAAGTTATTCATTCCAGTCCGCAGGCCCAAATCAAATACTTATATTATGGTCACGTTAGTTAATTCATTATTGAACTTGACGCATGGTTTTCCAAAAATCTTTAACTAAAGTACTTGGTAACAATATCAATGCTTGAGTTACCTAATTTGTTTCGAAAGTTCAACCTGTACAAATGTTTTCTGAAAATTTTTGCAAACCTTTAGAATTATTTTCTGAATATTTTTGTGGATCACTAGAATCAATATCTCTACTTACATAAATGTTCAAGGGTTAAGGATGCTAACAAGTTAGATGTTCCTAGACCTGTGCTAAGAGGTCACTAGACTTTTCCAAACTTTTTTTGCATTCCTAACCCCTCCTACCTTTTAGGGCTCTAATCCCACATCTACTTGGCCAAAGATATATCAAGTATCACAAACCACTCTTGTGTTTGCCAATGACAAATTTTCTTGAGCATAGGAAAAGGAAGATATAAGATCTTCCAATGTTTTCTTCCCATTTGTTGTTATGCTATGCATTATTGCACGTGCTCTTAGCAGGCCAAGTGCCACAAAATCATCTTATGGTGACATTTTATTGTTATTTTTCTTTTTGGATAAAAAAGTTTTATATATATGACTTAGAGAACCGAAAGCAAATGGATGCTAATCACGCATCCTATAGAAAGCTAATTATAGTCCAAAAATAGACTATCAACACAATCTGCAATATCATATATATATGAACAGGAACAAAGCTACTTCCAAAAGACAAATTGATACTTTTTAATATAAATTTATTAAAAGAATTGTACATTTGAAAAATTTGTAAGTGTAGGATTGGATCCAAACCAAATTACTATCAAATTAGTTTTGTTGATTTACAAGACAAAGAATGTAGAAAAATGAAAAAGAAAAGGAAAAAAGAGGAAAGACAAGTTTCTATATTTATGATGGAAGATTCCATTGAAATGTTGATGATTAGCTAGGAAAGATTAAATGTTCTAGTCTTGGTAAATTCCAACTTTGAGATGGCATGAAGGTGGTGAAGAATGGCAGCAAGTACATGATTCGGTAATTAACCCCTCCAAGGATTTTTTCCCCTTGGAGAACAAGCCATTGTGGAGGTCACGTATTTGGTGAGTTTGTAAAGGGTAAATAATGCTTGTTGGTCGTGACTGAGGTCAACCTAGAAGGAGGTGTCGGGATTCCTCTTGATTCAATGTGGGATCTTGAGTCTTCTTGACCTAATGCAAGGTCTTGAGTAATTATGTGAAGCAGCATATCTGTGGAGAGTATCTTAGGCACCCGAAGTGTGAGGTGAGAGGAGATGGATTGGTGAGTATGAGGAATGACTAAGACACTAGTTAGAGGAGGCTGAGAGTGCATCGTGTTCTGAGGATACCCAAATGTAATATATCTTTTCTCATTATAGCAGATGCACCAGTTGTTGTTGGGTCATGGTTGTTCCCCTTAATATAGAAGGGTTTTCACGTAAAAATTATGGTGTTCCTTTTCTAATGTCGTGGTTGTGTTTAATTGATTTTTCTATTATACTTCTGTTCCCTACCATTGATGTAGAGTAGGTCTAATCCCAACAAGTGGTATCAGAGCTAATTACGATTGACTATGGGAGGAAGAGATTTGTGGAAGGCACACGTAAGGGCATATGAGATGCCGTTAGTTCAAGTGGTTGATTGATCGAGAAGAATTAAAGGTGTACAGATGTTGATGTCGGTGAAGAAATCGAAGAGTTGAAGCTAATAGTGTCTTCATCGAGTTGCAATTGCAGCTATAAGTATCCGATGCATATAATTTTGGTTGGAGGCCAAGATTTGTAGGATTGGATCCAACCCAAAATTAGTATCTAATTAGTTTTTTTGATTTGTGAGAAAAGAACAGAAAGAAAAATAGGGAAAAAGAAAAGGAAAAAAAGAAAGGCAAGTTTCGATAACTATGATAAAAAGATTCCGCTTAAGTGTTGGATCATTTAGCTAAGAAAGATTAATATTCTATTTTTGGTAAATTCCAACTTTGAGATAGCATGAAGATGGGGAAGATCGGCGGTAAGTACATGATTTGGTAATTAACTCCTCAATGGATGTTTTGCTCTGTGAACAAGGCATTGTGGGGGTCATGCATTCGGTAAACCTATAAAGTATAAATAGTGCTTGATGGTGCTAATTGAAATCATCCTACAAAGAGGTGTCAAGCCATCCTCTTCACCCAATATGGGCTCTTAAGTGCAAGTGGTATCCTTTTCACCCAATGCGGGATCAAGAGTGATTGCATAGTGCTAGGTATTTGCGGTGTGTATCCCAGCAACCCCAAGCCCAAAATAAAGGGGCCGGGAGCATGTTGTAAGGCGAGATAGACAGGTAAGTGTGAGGGATAACCAAAGCATTAGCCAGACGAAACTAAGAGTACATAGTGTTCTAAGTATATTTAGCCGTAATCTATCATTTAATCTATCATTTTCAATTACAGCATATGCACCAGTTGTTGTTGGGTCATGGATTTCCCCCTCAAAGTGTAAGAGTTTTCCACATAAAAATTATGGCGTTCCTTTTCTCATGTTGTGTCTATGTTTGATTGACTTTTTCGATATGCTTCAGTTCCCAATACTTGATGTGAGATCAGTTTAATCCCAACAGTAAGCATTTGCATTAAGTGAAGTTGAATTAGTCCATCCTTTCTTAACTAAAATAAGTAAAATCACTCAGTATAAACCATTTGGCAAACAAATAGACTTTGGTTTGCATTTTTCAGATGACCAAGAATAAAGTTTATTTCAAACACTACCTCTTCAGACCCGAAAAAATGATCATCTACGTCGTCCTACTTGTAGATAAGGCTAGAACATGATGGTTGAAATTTTTGGCCTCATCCAGTTAAGGGAATGAATTAGGTAATTAATTATGCGTCACTACTTGCAAGTCTACCTATCATAAAGCGTATGTTGAGAAGAGAATAACAACATTCCACAATCTCTAACAAAGTGCAATACCAATCTTACTAAGGTATAAAATCTGGGTTTTTTTTTTGGTTCCTTTCAGGCAAAGAGAAAGAAGGGAGCTTTCATAGAAGTTGATGTAGAAGGGACAAAAGCAGCTGCAGCCTTACTTTAGATGATTGCATAATGGTTGCATGAACTTAACCGTTGTTGCAGAAGGACAACTAACCTTTTCAAACAGCCTTTTCTATTAAAATTTATGAGGAAAATGCTACCGTAAATGACCAGTATGAAACTTCTCAACTATGTGATAATTGGCATGCCAACTTCAACACAGTTGGCTAGACATATATTTGTATTAATCACTTAGGGCTGCAAGATTGTAAGGATTGGTTAAAAGGCCCGATGACACAAGGATACATATACAACAACAACAACAACAAACTCCCAAAGTGGGTCCCGCTTTCGCGGGGTCTGGGGAGATCCAGTTGTAGGCAACCTTACCTCTACCGGTATTCCTACCCATAGAGAGGTTGATTCCATAAGACCCACAAAAACAGTTTTGGGAAAAGGTTTGAAGGGGAAACGATTGAAAAGCCAATTACCGAAGTAAGAGGAAGGGGAGGGGGAAAGTTTCCTGATACGCGAATAAAGAGAAGGTGGAGACATACCTCAACTCATCGTGAGCGCTTGGTGTCGTGACAATCCGGAACAGCATGACCTGCAAACAAGCAAACCAAAACCCACCCCACCCCACCCCCCACCGCCTAGGCTACTGCGTCCTACGACGCCGGTCCCCCACCATCAGTGACCTTGATCCTGTCCCGCCACAACCTCCTATCCTGAGCCATGTCCTCCGTGAGACCGACAACTCTCAGGTCCTCTCTAACCACCTCTTCTAGGCTCTTCTTCGGTCTACCTCTCCTTCTCTTACCACCGGGTGGGTTGATAGTCTCGCCTCTTCGCACCGGGGCGGCCACGCTTCTCCTCTTCACGTGGCCGAACCATCTGAGCCTCGATTCCCTCATCTTCTCCTCTATGTGGGCCACTCCAGCTAGGCCCCGAATGACCCGGTTCGTAACCCTGTCCAATCTTGTAAAACCACACATCCACCTGATCATCCTCATCTCAGCTACCATCAACCTCTGGACCTGCGCCCTTTTTAGAGGCTAACACTCCGATCTGTAGAGAACCGCCGGTCTAACTACCATCCGATAGACTTTGCCTTTCAAACCCATGGGCACTCTCTTGTCACACAGTACCCCTGACGCTGCCTTCCACTTTTGCCAGCCCACTTTAATACGCTGGCTAATATCCTCGTCGATATCCCCATTCTGCTGGATAATCGAGCCCAGATACTTGAATTTGGCGACCTTCGGTATTGCCCTCCCATCCAGTACGATTTCCCCCCCCCCTCTTCTATCCTTCCGCTGAAACAACAGTGAAGGTATTCTATATACACTATTATACTCCTCAAATCTCTACGAGTTGAAACAATAGAGAGATTAGCCTTCAACTAATGAAACTTCTTTCACGTTAAGCCTTTGATGAAAATGTCAACAATTTGAGACCAAGTATGGATGAATTTAACCTAGAGATTGTGTTTGCCGACTATTTGGAAAACAAAGTGATAATCAACCTTCATTTGCTTGTTGCGGCTATGAAGAATGGGATTTGTAGCAAGATAGAGATATTGTCATATAAGAGTCGTGTACAAAATACCCAAGTCTAGCAAAAGTTGATGTAACCACTAGATTTAAGTAGTGTAAGTCGCAGCGTGGTACTTAGCTTCCAAGGAAGGAGGGAAAATAGTAGGTTGCTTCTTGAAACACCATGAAATGAGGATAGAACCAACGAAAACAGCAAACTATGTCGTAGATAGGCTGCTATCAGGACACCTAGCCCAATTAGAATCACAAAAGCAACCATCAAATCCAACTTGTGGTTAGCCTTACAGAACGGGCCATGATCTGTTGTGCCTATAAGCACCTAAAAATATGCTTGATAGCATTCAAGTGAGATGTGTAGGGAGGATGCATAAAGTAAGAGACTACATGTACAGTGTAAACAATGACAGGTTTAGTCATGGTAAGATACTGCGGTGCTCCAACCATGCAATGATAATAAGAGGGATTAGAAGGTAATGTAGCGTAGTAAGGCTCAGTGTGGTTATGGAAACCCATAGAGTGCGCACAGATTTAAGAGTGTGAAAACAAAATTTCTTAAGCAGCTCAATGACATACTCAAGTTGAGAAAGGAAGAGACCAGAGGAAGTATGCACTACCTAAACCCTAAGACATAATGACTGTCACCCAAATCCTTAATTCCAAAGTAAATGGACGAAATGGCAATGAATGAAAACAAGGGCAAGCTTGTTACCAGTTAAGAGTATACCATCAACATATAAGAGAAGAAAGATAATAGTGGAGTATTAACGATAAACAAACACAGAATTATCAACCTTTGTACAAATGAAACCATAGGACAATAGGAAAGAGCTAAAGTGATTAAACCAGGCATAGGGTGCATGTTTTGATGCACATAGAGATTTCTTGAGACGACACACATGGTTAGCAAACTAAAGGTGAACAAAACTAGGAGGTTGCTTTATGAATAAAACCTTATCGAGGTAACCATAAAGAAAAGCATTTTTCATATCAAGTTGATGAATTGTCCAGCTGTATAGCACAACAATAGAAAGAATCAAACGAACACTGGAAGCTTCAGCAACTACACTAAAGGCTTCATGATACTCAATACCTGCCTATTGGTGATTACCAAGAGCCACAAGGCGTGGTTTATAGCGATCAATTGAACCATATGATCCATATTTGGTTTTGCAAAGCTACTTACAACCTTCTACATGCATAAATGGAGTACCAGGCACAAGCTTCCAAATATCATTTTCTAAAAAATGCATTAAATTCCACAGCCATAGCTTGATGCCAGGTTCAGTGCTTCACTATCTTTGAAGAAAGGGTACGGTCATCATCCATATGATTATCAATAAGAGATAAAATGGCTTTTAGTTTAAAAATTCATGATTCAGAACGAGTCTGCATGGGATGCTGTGAACGAGAGACAATTTCATCGTGGATCAAAATGGAGAGCTCATGAATTGAAGAGGGTTGATGGAAATAGCAGTTGAGCTAGCAAATTGCGCTAGTGAAGTCTGGTCCATTTGGATGGGAGACTGACTGGGCCGGTTAGGTGAGGGGTCAGGGCAAGAGACGCAGCAGGATTAGAAGTAAAAGGCAGAGAGCCAGGCAAAGGCTGGTAGGACTCTTGTGGAGAAGGGTCACGGGTTGGCTAAGCAGGGCAAACCTGAACGAAAACATCAGGTGAGGGATAGGCTGGGTAGTTTTGAGCACTAGAAAGACAACAAAGCATAGGTTGGGTAGAGGGAAAATATGGAGGACTAGGCGACCAAGGTAGAGCATGCGCCGATGTCTAAGATAGATAGTAGGTGGTCAGGGAGAGGGAGACCTATGAGTAATGAGAGTTGAATATGGGAAAATGTGTTCATGAAAAACGACATTTCAACTCACATATATGGAAGTAGACCTTGCAAATGGGTCATTCGGTTTGGATACGGGTCGGGTCATGTTCGGGTCGGGTCATGTTCGGGTTAAGTGACATTTCGGGTCGTTTCGGTTTGGGTCGGGTATGGTTCGGGTCGGGTCGATTTCGGGTCAACCAATTTTTGGTGAAATACGCTCGTCATGCCAAAACAAGCAACTTTGCTGAAAATTTCGGGTCGGGTATGGTTCAGGTCGGGTCAATTCGGGTTTCAGGTCCACTTTCGGGTGAGCATATTTCGGGTGTCGGGTCGGGTATGGGTCCGGGTCATTCGGTTCGAATTTCGGATCTCGGATCAGTTTTGCCAGGTCTATATGGAAGCAATTAATGAATCCTAGCATTTGTAAGCCTTGTAATATGGCCATAACCTATGAAGACACACCTAAGCAAGCTAGGTTTAAGCATGTGTTTAGTGAAAAGAGCTAACTTTGGAAAACATTGTGATCTAAAAACTCTAAGAAAACTATAATAAAGTTGTTTACAAAACAGTTTTTGACATGGTGATAGACCTTGTAATGACATGTAGACGCTATTACCAACTTTATATGGTTTTTCTATTAAACAAATATCTCTAAAAAGGTTTTCGGTATATTTATTTTGGATTAATTCAAGTACTTGTTGAACCCTTAGCTAAGTTGGGCATCGATGCTCCTATATACTTAGCTTTTAAGGGACGACAAACACTACAAGAATCCGGTCCAATTGAGACTGGAGTTTAGAGACTGAAACCAAAATGGTCTCTAATTAAATTTGGAGACCGAATTTAGAGACCGAAAACTCTGGTATCAAATTGAAATCAATTTAGAGACCAAAAATTACTATACAGTCTCCACTTGAGACCAACACAAATTTTGGTCTTAGATTTTGGAGACCGAAATCAGTATACGGTCTCAACTGGAAACCAACATAACTTCCGGTCTCAGATTTTGGAGACCAACTGTAATATTGGATACACTTAGAGACCACGGAAAAAAATTTTGGTCTCAGATTTAGATTTAGTAGAGACCGAAATGGTTTCTAGTCTCAACTTTAGAGACCAAAAGAATTTCGGACTCCAATTTTACAGGTGGGACTTCCCGAGAGGTTTCACTTTTCTGGAAGGCTTTAGTGATTTCAGAGACTGAAAAATATAATGGTCCCTAAATAATTTTGGAGACCAAATGTTTTGGTTTCAAATTGCAATTAAGTTAGAGACCGAAATGAAGATTCGGTCTCAATCTGAGACCAATTACATTTTCGGTCTCCAATAACAAGTAGCAATTGTAATTTTTAGCTTCGGTTTGATTCCACGTAACTTATTCGGTCTTATATTTAGAGACCAAACAAAAAAATTGGTCTCTACTTGAGACCAATGGAACTTTTGGTCTCAACTATTGGAGACTAAATATAATTTTGGTCTCCGATTTTGAGATCGGACTCCAGAATTGGTCTCCATTAGAGACGACAATTGTTTTTGGTCTCAGCTTTAGAGACCGTCTATGTTTCTCGGTCTCCAATTGAGACCAAAATGGCTCGGTCTCACTAGAGACCAACACAGCCGGTCTCTGACTTTGGGGGAAAATCAGAACCAGGTCTTCGAGCGCGGGCACTCCTCACTCAAACTCCACCATTTCGCCTCGTTCGTGCTTCCAGCTCTCTGGTCTCCGCCCTATCACTTACTCCACCAGCTTCCTCCTTCAAGCTTCCACTCTCTCACTCACTCACTTCCTTTCTCATCTCACGGCGTTTGGTTGTTGCTCGGTCGTGGGTCGCTGCTTCGAAGCCCCGGCAACCCACCAAGGTATGGCTCCTATCTCAATCGCCTCTGTTGATGCCGCATTCTGGTTGTTCTCGTCCCATTCGTGGGTCTGTACCGCTTTGGTGTAGCTTGCTCCGAAATGAGGTGTGGATTTGAGGATTGTTGTTTTTGGCATTGCTTTGCTTCCCCATCCATGTGATTTGCTTTCTGTTTGGTTGAGCGCCGTGATTTGCCTCCCATTCGTGGGAATTGTTTGATTTGCTTACTCACAGTGAATTGCACACCAGGTGTTCGTTAAAATGCCTCACTTGTGTGTTTCCCGTAGGGCTACCTAGAAGAGGACCCAGACCCTGAACCCTTACTGCTGACTTCCACTACTTAACTGTGACTTTGCTAGTAAGAGGTGCAAAGCCTATGACTTAATTAATTAACTGGTGCATTTAGAAAAACTACAATTGTAACTAACGGATATTGTTAAATAGGTTGTGTGAAGCTTGTACTTTGACATGTCTTGCTTCAGTTGGGATTTATTGAAAATACACAAAAAAAAAAACAAAACAAAAGCAAACGTTAAAAGAGCGGGTTTAATTAAGTAGAAGGAAAAGGAATTAAAGACGAAAATAGAGAAAAAGGTGTGTAGAAGTGGAGGATCATAAATGAAGCACAAAGCATGCATATATACTTCAGTCTTCAACGATCGAGCCCCATATTTTGCTCAAAATGAAAATAATTTCAGCCTTTGACGTTTCTCTTGTTGCTCATTTTAATATATATATGTGTGTGTGTGTGTGTGTGTGTGTGTGTGTGTGTGTGTGTGTGTGTGTGTGTGTGTGTGTGTGTGTGT
>JACYFF010031955.1:95491101-95520531 GCA_017589665.1 Selenicereus undatus
GTGTGTGTGCACGTGAACATATATATGTACGCACCCCCCCCCCCCCCAACATTGATTTCGCTGTCCTTTTTTTTTTGGGATGTAAACCCCAATGCTCCGTTGAGATGTATACTTGGTGTACTCCGAGCGTGTGGCCCGATGAGTGAGTGATGTCTTTTGTAATTTTATTTTGTGCAGGGCAGTAATGTACGACTATAAGCCCGGGATTTGGTCAGTTTTTGGGGGAAACTCTATCCGTTTCTTTCTAGAAATATAACTAACGAAAGCGTAATGAATTATTAGTAGTGTCTGTGTTATATATTTTCCTGTAGTCCGTTTACAACGTGACTGCGTATTATGAGGTTCGTTGCAACTTAACATGTCCACTTGTGACTACTTATGAGTTATTGTGCCCAATAATACATTGCAATCAAATGATGTTCTACTCTTTGGACTTGTACGTGCAGGAACGATTCACATGGGATTCTGAGCATGAGAGTGGTCAGCGGATTTGGTGTAATGCGTACGCCCAGAGTGTCTATGTAAGTACTGTAGCAGTACTTCCTTGTCGAAGGTAGATGACCGAATTCTATACACGCTTTCTGTTTGACCTTTTCAACTCATTCCAATAGTGCAGGAAAAATATGAGCAACTGAAAGTAGGAACTGATGTGCAAGTCGGTTCAGCAGCTGATGATCACTGGTTCTTCAATGCAAGTGACGGCTGGACTGACAAGGGCATTATCTATGGCCTTGGCAGAGAGGGTTACGCCATGTTCGAGAGATCGACCACTTCAAGGCGTAGTGGCTCATTGGCATACTCCTCCCCGGTAGCAACCTAACTCTAGGATCAATTGCAAGCAACACAGAATGAGGTGCAGACGACTCAATCTCGATTGCATTCGACAGAGGAGGAGTTGAGGACTACTAGGGAGGAGTTGAGTAGTACTAGGAAGGAGTTAGAAGCTACAAGGAAGCAGCTGGATGAGCAACAAATTGGGCTACTGGAGCTGAATGCTCGGTTTGATAGCTTCTCGGTGCTGCTTGGCCACCCCACCCTTGTGGACAACTCGCAAGCGTCATCATAGATGTAGGTATGTGTGGTTGTACCCCTCAACTTAGTTGAGATGTGTAATCGTTAATGAACATTGTAATGTGCAACATTGGGCTCTGAACTTCATGTATGGTAACTGTTGAACCCTGTAACTGTTTTATTCGTGGAATGCAAAATTGTGGATATTTTGGTGCAATTTCAGTTGTGAACTATGGCCCGAACATATAAATAGCATTATGTGTAACATTGAAGTGGTGTGCTGAAATAAAGGGAATGCATATAGCAAAAAATATGGGCAAGTTAGAGACCGAAATTGAAATTTCGGTCTCCAATGCAGCTAGACATGGACACCAGCCTGTGCTGGAGACCGACTTAAAATTCGGTCTCCAATTGAGACCGAAAACAACGGTCTCCAGTGGAGACTATCCATTTCAATCTCTAATTAAGACCAATGTTTTTGGTCTCATATAGAGACCAAATAGATTGGTCTCTAATTGAGACAAAAAATAATGGTCTCAATTAGAGACCGGTCTACTTTGGTCTCTAATAGAGACCAGTAAACTTGGTCTCAGTTAGAGACCGGTCAAACTTGGTCTCTATTAGAGACCGAGCTATTTGGTCTCTAATTGAGACCAGAAAATTTGGTCTCAATTAGAGACCAGCCCATTATGGTCTCAAGTAGAGACCATTGTGTTCAAATTTGGTCCCCAAATTTGAATTGCTACCAAAGATTTGGAGACCGATGCTTTTCGGTCTCTGTTTGGTCTCTAAAATTAAATAGAGATCGATTTTTCCCATTTAGAGACCGAAAAGCTTCGGCCTCTAACTGGGCGGAATGTTGTTGTGAGATTTAAATTAGAGTCTAATCAAGATTTAATGCAATGGTTCAATCTAATGTTTGCAATGGCCCGATTTATTTCAAGCGTTATCTAATTAGTCTATTGATCTTATAGATTGTTAGATTCTGGATACTTTAGTTCTAGATGTTTATCTAATCATTGATAAATTTGGAGAACTTTGAAAAAAAATTGCAATAACTTACAGAGTTTATTTCATATTACTATCTTCCCAATTAAATCAAAAACATAATAGTATTCCTTCCAGAAAAGAACAAAAAAATACTTCTTCAAGTGCGTGCAAAAGAGTCAGCCCTTTTTATCCATAGGAAACTAAAGTGGAATGAGATTACTATTCCTTAAGAATTCACTTCCAAATCCTAGACCTCCTACGAATATTGTTGTTAGGAGAATTCCTCAATTTTTAGAGAATCCCAAGAAAAAACTTTACTTCAATTTAGTTCATTCCAAGAACCTTCTAGACCAAATACTATTCAAGTTTTAAATATGCTAGACAATCAGTTTCATCAATAATATTTACAAGTAGATTATTGTCATATTAGAGGAAAAATTAATAAAACTCCTTTACTTGAAGTTCGCTACGATGATACTCAATCCAAGCCGCAATCCATGTCCCCTACCTTTTCTCAAATGAGAACTCCTTCCAAATTAAATGTTATTACTATAGTCAAATTTCAAGTTGATGGAGCTTATCTCAATAAAGAGTTCTATCAAATCTACGTCGAACTGCACACATAGTGGTTCTTTTCCACTCTTCCCAAAGCTGCTCAACTATCATTCAAAAACATTAGTGTGATCATTTGGCTAAAATTGAAGAAAATATACCTTTCTTCGATTAGCTAAATGATTATCTTACAAAAACACAAACTTCGTATTCCACATTACACTCTAATAGTTGATTGTGCCATAGAAAAGCAAGCAAAATTATGGTATAATCCCATTGCAAAAGAGTCAACTGCTCCCATGCACCCTTGACTACACATTGTATCCATTCTTGTCACTAAAGATGAGTGCATCATAGGCAATCCTTTTAAAAAACCCTAGGAGAGAGATAGGGAAAAGATTTATAAGAAATTAAAACAATTCTACAAGAAACCTATAAAATTATTGAACAAAATAATTATTCCAACCAAATTTTACATACCATGACTACTCAAATAAATTTAATAGCAACCCATTTAGGAGAAATTCTAGTAAGCATTTGCCTAAATTCCTAAAAATCCAGTCAGCAAGAAATATAGAGAATATTAATGATAAGGAAACCAAATTAATAGAAAAATCTTGCAAGCCCTTGAGAAGTTAGAAAAACCTTCATCCTAAGAAACAAATATTTTATACTAATAAGCGATCATGTAATAACCATCCCGAGAGCTTAGATGCAAAGTCTAACATCTCAGATGAAGCAAATTGTATTCATGTTATTAGAGATAATTTCAATGATCTCCAATTCAACAAATTGAAGATGCTAAGAACAAGGGCAAGATCAGAAATCAAAATCAACCATATTATTCTAGGCCTAGTCGTCCAATCATTCAATTAGAAACTATTGAACCATTGTTCCAATCCAATTATGACAGAAATAGTATTTATAAGTGGAATATAGACCAGAAGTCTCAATATAAAATTGTCAATACTCTTCGAGAAATGAGTATTTTTATAACTGTATACATTGCAAAAGAAATTTCTATAGAAAATTTCATAAAATTTCGTACTTTTGGTTTCATGAGTTAATTAAAAAATTAACGGGATAATATTGTTACCCTCTAGGATAGAATGAGCATCTTACATCATCAGCTTCATAGTTCAATAGAGAATATTCAAGACTCACAGACCTCTAAGGTTAAACGAAGCCTCACTTGCAAGTTTGATGCAATAGAATTCCTTATTTACACCATTGTCATGTATTTCATAGGAAATGCAATAGAATTGACGTTCTCTCATTTAGAAATAATTAAAAATTTTAAATATCCTAGTTTAAGTGATTATAAGTTCTATAAAGATACATTCCTTACCTATATATGTCCTAGACAAGAAAAATGCCAATGAAAATTATTGGAAAGAAATTCATTTCTGGTTTGCCAGCCTTATTTTCCTAAAGAATAGGGCAAAAGCTAAAGGAACATTGTGACTTAGCGGAAATTGCATGGAGTAATCAAGCCTATGGTCACCTTTTTCTGTTTTGTTAAAAAAGAAGGCTTACCCTTTGTACTAAAGAATTCAAAGCAACTATCAATTTCAAAAAAAGATGTTTTAGAATAAACTTGGCTCATTCTACAAACATTTTAGCCATCCACATATAGATCTCCTTCATCCAAAAAGAAAAGGCTTATTAAAAATTCTTCTAAAAAATACCCCAAGAATAAAAACTATGCACATACTACCAAAAACCAAAAAAGAGCTCTAAACAAAAATTTTTGAAAGATCTCAAAAGAATATTATAAAGAACCCATCACAAACTCAAGCCTTGTATGTTACAAATATAATTAACTAGGGCACAAAGCTAAGAAATGTCCAATGAAAAAGAAAATTATGCAACTTGAAGATGAGAAACTCCGAAAAGGTAATTCTTTCCTTTCTACTCAATGGTGATTTCGAGTCAGAAGATGCTCTCTTTGAAATTCAAATATTTGGCTCCAACCCTTTTGACTCTTCAACTAAAGAAGTCATTTTATACTCTAACAATTGTAATGTGATCACTAAAAGTCAATCTCAAGAAAAACTTCTCTTTAAAATTATTGAAAAGACTCAAGAGCTAGGGATTAAAATTCAATATCTCCAAAAATTCAGAACTTTACTATTAGAGGATAAAGACATTGACCCTGGAATCAAACCCTTTAACCTCAAGTAGGTGATAGAAAGTTATAAAGGACAAGGACCCTGTAGTTCTAAATTTGTGACAATCAAAGAGTTAAAGCATAAGGTCAATCAACTGCAAACTAAAGTAGAAATTTTAGGAACAAATTAAAACTCAAGCCTCCATATTGGAGCATATTCAATCCTTATTTCCCAACTCCATGATTTGAAAGCAAAGTTTCTTCTCTTTAATCTTTTAGACCTCCAAAGCAATCTACATCCTCTTCGTTTAAGCTAACCCCTAATGAACCAGAAAGTCATGAGACATTCTATCCGAAATTAATCATATTAATCTTCAAAAATAGTGCGTTTATGTTACTACTATAGTACAAGATTTCAAATTTCATTTTATTGCACAACTATATAGTTGTGCTGATATTTATTGCGTACGGAAAGGTTTGATTTCTTCTAAATATTTTCGAACACCAAAGAAAGAATGACCAGTGCAGCTGGTTCTAGACTTCAAACTAATTAAAAACTTTGAAATCCCTATATTTTTAATAATGAATATTGTTTCAAAAATATTTTTATCCTTATCAAAAATCTTCAACATCCGATGATTCTGGGAAGTCCCTTTGTTATTCAAATATATCAGTTTTTGTCTATTCTAAAGGAGTTCATTCAAATATTAATGAAAAAGACATCAAATTCGAATTTGCTTTTTCAATAAAAAATAAAGATAATTCAATTTTTCGAGATACCTCAGTTTTCAAAGCCATCTCTTCTAAAGAAAAGCAAATAACTTTTCCTCAAACAGAGATTGCTCAAGAAAGTATTGAAGAACTTGCAATACCCTAAGATATAGAAAGCTGTCATATGGGAAAGAAAAAAAAAACATTTCAACAAAAGCGCATACTATTCAAATAAAGAAAGAGCTTTTATATTTTTCCAAAAAGAAAATTCAATCTGTATTGGAAAAAAAACTTACTAGGCCTTCTAACTATCCTCGAAGTTGTGCTGCTTTTTATGTTTATAATCAAACTAAAAAGGCATGCAATGCTCCTAAACTAGTCATTTATTACGAAACGCTCAACAAAGTCTTCAATGGATAGGAACTCCAATTCCCAACAAAAAGAATTTTTCAGAAAGATTATATAATACAAAAAAATCGTCAAAGCTTGATAAAAATCTAATTTTTGTCAAATTCAAATTGATGAAAAGGTGGATACAAAACGGCATCTACGATTCCACTTCGACATTATGAATTGAGAGTAATGACATTTGGAGTTTAAAAAATGTTTCATCTGAATTTCAACAAATTATGAATGGCATAGTCAATTATTATTCTGAATTTTCAATAGAGTACATTAATGATGTCCTTATTTATTCAAACATTTTATATCAACATTTCAAACATCTAAATACGTTTTTTTAACGTTATTAAAAGAAATTGTTTGATTGTTTTTAATGGCACCATCTCTTCTATTAAGCGATCTAAAGAGTTTGCAGCCAAATTTTCAAATGAAATCACAGACAAAGATCAGTTACAATGATTTTTTTTTTGTTGTCTCAATTATGTTGCAGATTTCTTTCCCAAACTCAAATAAGTTTGCAAACTTTCATTTCAAAGACTTAGAAAAAATCTTTATGCCTGGTCACAAGAGCATCCTCAGTTAGTCAAATTCATTATGAGCAAAGCCAAAACTCTCCCATATTTAGATATATCGCATTTGCATGCATTCATGATAGTTGGAACAGTTGCATCAGATGTAGGTTTTGGTGAGATTTTTAAGCACCATCGTAGTCAAAATTCTAGATAATTAGTTTGGTTTCATTAGTCAAGTCTGGACTAGACGTTAACTCAATTATTACACTATTAGTGAGTAAATTTACTAATTGTCTTGTTTGTTTCTAAATTTCAAGGTAATTTATATCGCAAGAGCTTCTTACTAAGAATTAACTGCAAAAGTGTAAAAGAGGTTTTGCAAAAAGACGTTCAAAATCTTGTTTCAGGATAAATTTTTTGCTCGTTAGTAAACAAATACTTTTAGTTTTCAATTTTCATATTGAATTTATTAGTGGAGAAAAGAATTTCATCCAAAATTTCTCACAGAGAATTCCTTCAAGGAAGCTAATCTCAATTGAATTTCTTTTATTTTAGATGGAATCAAATCCAGATAGAGGTGAGCAAATTCACTTTTATATTCTCTTTATCAAGACTGTGATGTCAAACCCAAAAGCAAGCTCAAACTCAAGTTCACCATCAATATGGTGTGAAGATTCAAAATCAATATGAAAGTCTTGCTGAGTTCCTACCTTTAGCATATAACCAGGTTGTAAAAATCACCATTGCTCAAATTCCCCAAAACCTTAAAGTACTCAACCCTAAGTGTTATCCAAGCCTCAATCTCAACCAACTTACTATTCAAAATCAAAAACCAAATTCATAACCTTTTCCAAATTTGATAAACCCCAATCCATTCAAAACCAAAAGCAACAAACTTGGGCCTTGTTTTTTAGCCAAGAAATCCTCTTCCTGGAGGTAGACATACTTAAAAATCACTGTTTTATGAACTTATCTTGTTAAACATCTAGTCTGATCGAATTGAGCCCATTAAAGAGCCCATTAAGATGACAAAGGAAAGACCCTTTATTCAAAATTCAGACTTTTCAAGATCTATGCAGCCAAGGAACTGGGGGCAAATCCCTTTGAATTTAAAAAAATTGTCAATCAATTTCCGACCACTACATTTCAGTTTTCTCGATTACAAAATGGCATAATTCAAAGCTCTTTGTTCTAGAAGCTTTCATCATTCATAGTTTGTCTTCTTTGACAAAGCAGTTTCTAATCAATATATTCAAAGTTCGTTCTTTGAAGTCATATTTTGTATTTAAGTCGAAGCTATTAGCTTCATCAGTAGTTTAAGGATTCCAAGCTCTTGTGAGGCACACTAAATCATTTAAATCCTTAACTAAAATTGTACTTTCAAATTGAATTTGAGGTCGCTTCAATTATCTATTGGAATTTCAAATATCATGAAGTCCACCCTAATGATACATGCGTCTCCGTAGTTCAAGAATTCAAATACAAGTTTTGTGAAAAGTTCTACTTTGATCAAAAGTGCGATGTTAATCAAATCCAAAAGTATCTGAAGAAGCAGTCAAAGTCATGGATAAACGTTCAATACCAATCAAGAAAGAAAAGCGATCCCTTCTAGGTTCATCTGAGAGTTCAAAATAGGCAACACCCAAGAAATGTATGAAATGATTAGAGCAACAGGAAAGCGAGAAGAACAGTGCCTCCATCATCGAAATTATGTACATATCCATTAGGGGGCAATGTGCCAAAATTCTTATGAGGTATAGTAAATAAATGCAAGTCACATGGAATTCCACTTCAAGACATTCAAAGGTGACCCGTTTGAGCTCTAATCAAATTTTATTCCCCTAAACATAGGTACTCATGGAGATAGTGGAAAATTCCATGCAACGTCACAAAATCTACTCAAAACCTCTCTGAGAGTATATTACAACTCTATTACAAAGGGAAATATTCATACAAGTTATCACGTGTAGTACTATTAAAAATGCTTCAACAATTTTCACCTTTTACTATTCAAATGTCGAAAATAATTTGACATTATTGTTCAAATTACTTTGGATCTATGTAATAGCTCCAAAGTTATATTGGAATGGAGATATCAGTTTACATCAAAACTAGCATCTTTCTCCTCCCCATGAATTTTTTTTTCTGAATGTGATATTGTTGTTCAGTATTGTTCTTCAACAATGTTAGTGGCAACGTCCACTAAGCAGAAAATCAGGAAAGAATGAAGGATTTTAGGTAGCTATTTTTAGTAAATAGCCATGTCTAAGAGGCATATAAAATTCCATCCATTTGACAGAAATAGTAAGGGATTAAGTAATTGATTAAGATTCTCTGCAAACTGCTAATTCCCATTTTCTCTTAAACGTGAGTGTGTGTCACTTGTTCGGGTTTGGGTCGTGCTCGCATTGCCGGGACTCTTGTAGCCACCGGGGGTACCGTTCGTGGAGCAAAAGGCGTCAAAAAGATCCGTTCGTTTCCGCCAGTTTAGGTACGTCCTAAACCCTATATTGTTTTACAGTGGTATCAGAGCCATTTTTGGCGTTTTTTTGCTCTCGATTTTTAGCTAAATATGCCTAAATTTATTTGTTGAATTTATGCAATTTAGTTGTTTAGTTTTCTTCCTCTTGCCGTGAAATAACACCATGTTCAGGCCTCTCGACCCTTGATTGTTTTAAGAATAATAAAAATAAAAGAAATAACAAAAAAAACCGAAAAAAGGGGAAAAAGGGTGGTGATAGTCATACCATCAGAACGCCGCCAAGACCGCCCCAGAGGGGTGGCGCGTGGGTTGCACGCGCCGCCGAGAGAGATACGTTTTCTCTCTTTACTCTTCACTTTGCCCTACCACGACCCCCGATCCGTCGCCTGAAGTCAACAAAACGCACAAACCACCACCCATGACGGCGCGTGGGCAACACGCGCCACCGCCTGAGTGGCGCGTTGCGCGCGTGTTACCTACCCACCTGACCGTCGTCAGCCGATCTATGTGATGGTGCTGGTAGTTTGTAAGGTGGGCGACCAGAAAGAGAGATCGAGGGGGGTTTTCAGATTTGGGGAGGCGGCGGTTTTTTCTTCATTTGGTGTTTTTTTTTGGGTTTTGGGGCACCGGAAAACGACCGGGAGGCCAGCTGGCCGGCGGACACCGGGCTTGGTGCCCGGAATCCATGGCGGTCGGGCCTTCCCTGGCCTTTTTCCGGCACGCACCAAGGAAAATCAAGGGTCGAAGGGTAGAAACGGGACGCAGGCAAGGTGCTCGTGACAGCCGTGGCCATGGCCTCGCCTGGTTCTGTCCATGGCGGCCGGCCGGCACAACGGCAAGTAAAGGGCCAGAGAGGAAGGAAGAAGAAGGAGAAGCAGGAGTATGGAGAGGTGAGAGGAAATGAAAAACCGACCGACCCACTCACTAAAAGGCCTCCCCCTTCCCCACACCCATATTCTTTAAAAATAAAAAGGACCGGCCTCCCTTTTTTCCTTTTTTTTGTTTTGACATTGCATAAAAAAAAAGGGAAAAAAAAGGCAAGGAGGGGGTCTCGGTTTCTTTTAAAAATTGGGGGGGGGTCCTTTTTTTTACAATGGTTTTAATTTTAAAATTTGGTTTTAAAATTTAAAATCATGCTCAGCTTCGGGAATTATAATAATGTGTTTATTTTAATTTTATTTTCCTAGGTTAGAGCTGTTTGGTTGCTTAATTGTATCATTCTAAACATGCCCGTTTAATTTTTCTTTTAAACATGAATGAGTTTCGTGTATATAAGCCTGTAACGATATTTTTGTGTGAACTTTTGGCATGTAGACTGATATGTATATATATATATATATATATATATATATATATATCGCTATGTGTTCGATTAATATATAAAAGATTAGTTCTTTTCCGTTTAAACATAAATAAATGTGTTTTATGTTGTGTTCATGCAAATATGTCTTGCATTAGATCTAAAACGTCTATGTGATGATAGATTATGGAATGTTAATGTGTTTAAACATTGTATTCATAAGAATGTGTTTTTTTTGTGAAATATTAGTAATCAAAGTATCTCATTTTTGGATTCATGAAATATGTGATAATTATGAGCTTAGCGAAATTTTCGAACGTATAACATGAGTTGTAATCTTGAGTTTTCTTTGGTTACGTACAAGATGTGCCTAATGTCCATTTTTCTTAAAATTGTAGATATGGCTTCTAAGACTTCTATGATTGGTGAGTTGACCACCAATGAAAGGCTGGATGGGTCCAACTATGACATGTGCCGCCGGAAGATTCAGTTTCTTCTGGAAGAGTGTGAGGTGTTAGAACACCTCACAACCACAATGTCAGCACCCCTGACTAGAGACAAGGACGGCAAGGATATTACTCATACTGATGAGTATAAAACCAGCTTGGTTGCGTACCAAGATTGGTGTAAAAAGGACCGTAAGGCACGTTATACTATGCTTTTCTGCATGCATAACGACCTTATCGGTGAGCTTGAAAATTATCCCACTACTAAGGAAATGTGGGATAACATTCACTTCAGGTATGGTCAAACTTCGGAGACGAGGCTTCGTGCGTTGCATTTTAAGTGGATGACATACACGATAGACTCGAACCGAAGTATAACCGAGCATGTGCGAACTTTACAGGCCATGCTGCGGGACCTAAAAGCTGCTGGTGTGGACATTTCTGAACGCGAACAACGAACGAATGTGCTTCGTGCACTTCCCGCTGGGGACGAAAAATGGAAACCG
The DNA here is from genome assembly GCA_017589665.1 of Selenicereus undatus. NCBI lineage: Eukaryota > Viridiplantae > Streptophyta > Magnoliopsida > Caryophyllales > Cactaceae > Selenicereus > Selenicereus undatus. The sequence goes on from JACYFF010031955.1 coordinate 95,502,124, forward strand.
TTCATCACCATGATGACTCACAACGAGAGCATCAAAACTTTCGCCGACATCACCAAGCATCTTGAGTTGGAAGATGAGCGCTTGAAGGCCTGTGCTCCTCCCCCTGTAGCTTTAGTGGCCAGGGTAGAAAGGCCTAAGGGCAACCAGTTCAGACGAGGGAAGAAGAAGAGTTTTCATCCCTCCAAAAACTTGGCCCTAGAGGCGGTATTGCTAAGAAGCAATCAAAGGCTAAGGGCAAGGTGACGGATAAAATGGCACGAGTGACGTGCTATAACTGCAGGAAGAAGGGCCATTTTGCTCAGGAGTGTCCCGAGCCTGCTCAGGTACCTTCTTCATTTCCTACTGTTGAACTACTTGTATGTTCCCATGCATTCGTTGCTAAATCCTTTCCTAATTGGATTGTAGATTCGGGAGCAAGCAAGCACGTAGTTTGAGATCGAGTTGGGTTTGTAGACTTTCACCCTTGTCCGGTGGGGTTACAAACATTGACTCTTGGAAATGGCACTGCAGAAGACGTTCTAGGAGTCGAAACGTATCGGCTTAAGTTGCGTAGAGGGAATTCGTTGCTTCTTCACGACACTCTCTATGCGCCTGGAGTCCGATGTTCCTTAGTGTCTTATGTCTCTTTAATGAAATTAGGTTTTCAGTTTGTTTCTTGTATTGACGGTTTAGATATTTTTTATAGTGGCAATTTGTTTGGCCACGCATCTTTGGTAGATGATTTCCTTGTTTTGGACTTGGATAATGACTATTATAGTAATAATACATCTTCTGTTTTTGTGTCATCTGTTGATTCAGACCATGATTTTGTTGTTTGGCATGCTAGACTAGGCCATATTGGTCAAGAAAGAATGACTAGACTAGCTAAAGAAGGTCTATTAGGATCGCTTACTAAAGTTAGGCTACCTAAATGTGAACCTTGTTTAGTTGGCAAAGCAACCAAGAAACCTTTTGGTAAGGCTTCTAGGGCGCTTGGTGCCTTAGATCTCATTCACTCCGACATTTGCGGACCTATGAATGTAAAGGCACGTAATGGTGCCATTTATTTCCTCACTCTAATTGACGATTACTCTAGGTACGGATATGTTTATCTGTTATCACATCATCATGAAGCTTTAGATGTGTTCAAACGCTTCGTATTAGAGGTGGAGACTAAGTTGGATCGAGGAGTTAAGACTCTTCGGACCGACCGTGGTCGAGAGTACCTCTCTGATATGTTCAAGAGTTTTTGTGAGGAAAAGGGTATAGTTAGACATCTTACGATTCCTTACACTCCACAACAAAATGGTGTTGCCAAGCGTAGGAATCATACATTACTTGACATGGTCATGTCAATGATGGCTCAAGCTAATCTCCCAATTAGCTTCTGGGGTGATGCGTTGCTTTCAGCAACTTACATCTTAAACAGAGTACCCAGTAAGAGCGTTTCAACTACTCCATATGAGTTATGGAACAGTCGGAAACCTCTTTTGGACCATTTACGACCATGGGGGTCGGCAAGCTATGTGCATAACCCAACTCATAGATATGGCAAACTTGGTCCAAGAGCCATTAAGATGGTCTTTATTAGATACCCTGAACATTCAAAAGGTTATGTGATGTACGGAGAACATCCTAGTGGCGGCATGAAGGAAATTGATTCCCGAAATGTCGACTTTCTTGAGGATGAGTTCCCAACTATTGTTGAAGTCAAACAGGACTTACAGTTGTATGAGTTACAACTAAACCTACCTCTCGGTGAGGGGGAGGATATGTACACTAACCGTATCACCGAGGATAGGGAATTTTTTCCTGATGCTGGAGATAGTGGGAGTACACCCATCATTCCTGCTGAAGGAAGCTTGTCTGCTCAGGATGCCCAACCTGAGAACGAGGAAGACCCTCAGTCTCCCGTTAACAGAAACGAGGATAGTCCTCGTACTCACAAGCCCACACCCCAAGGGGTTATTGGGAGTGACACCACTCCTACTTGAGGTTCTGTGCCTCGAGGGACTTCTCCTACTCAAGGTTTGGTACCTCGGAGAAAAAGGGGGAGAGAAGAGTTGGAATCTGAACAGACAATGCAACCAGGTCCTAACATAACCCGAAGGAGTGAGCGCGGAAGAGTTCCTCGCCGATTTTTTTCAAATCGAAGAGAACATTTTCTTCTGCATGCCTTTGGAAATAGAAGAGCCCGCCTCTTATGTAGAGGCTGTTGACTCACCAAATAAGGAAGAATGGATGGATGCCATGAGGGATGAGTTGGACTCAATGGCTAGGAATGAAGTTTGGGATCTAGTCAACCTTCCTCCCAGACGTAAAGCCATTGGAAACAAGTGGGTTTTCAAAGTAAAACGTCGGGCGGATGGGTCAATTGATAAGTTCAAAGCCCGGTTGGTGGCGAAAGGCTACACCCAAGTTGAGGGAGTAGACTATGAGGAAACCTTTTCTCCTGTGGTGAGATTAGCCTCTATTCGCCTACTTCTAGCACTAGTGGCCCATCTGGACTTAGAACTGTTCCAGATGGATGTGAAGACTGCTTTCCTAAATAGGTCCCTTGAGGAAGAGATATATATGGTACAACCTTTTGGTTTCGTATCAAAAGGGCGAGAAGACAAAGTTTGTCGTCTCAGAAAATCCATATATGGCCTCAAATAGTCTTCAAGAGCATGGTACTTCAGATTCCATGAAGCCATTACTACGTTTGGCTTAACCATGGTCTCAGAAGATCACTGCGTATATGTCAAGAAGACAAAAGTAGGAATTATGTTTCTTACTTTGTATGTCGATGGCATTCTACTAGCTGGGAATGACTTGGAGATGATCAATGCCACTAAGCGGTGGCTGTCCTCTGTCTTTGAGATGAAGGACATGGGTGAAGCTAGGTATGTCCTAGGGGTGGAAATAATCATAGATCGTTCTAAGAAACTTCTCGGTTTATGTCAAAAGGCATATATTGAGAAAGTCTTAGAACGGTTTCGGATGCATTATTCCAAACCTGTTGATACCCCGATCGACAAGGGCTTAACCTTGAGTCTAGAACAGTGTCCAACAACAGATGAGGAAAAACAGAAAATGAGTAGTGTCCCTTATGCTAGTGCAGTCGGAAGCCTAATGTATGCCATGTTATGTACACGGCCTGACATTTGCTTCGCGGTTGGTTTGGTAAGTCGTTACCAAAGCAACCCTGGGAACGCTCATTGGCAAGCCGTCAAGAGGATAATGCATTATCTTCGAGGAACTACTGACTTGGTACTTTGCTACCAAGGAGGAGACCTAAGATTGAGGGGGTACACTGATGTTGACTGGGGTGGAGACTTAGATGAGTCTAAGTCCACCTCTGGATATGTCTTCACCCTGGGTGGGGGAGCCATATCTTGGTGCAGCAAGAAGCAAGATTGCATAACCTTATCGACTATGGAAGCAGAATATGTCGCTTATTGCCTCGCCACTCAGGAGGCAGTTTGGCTGAGGAGTTTTCTCCAGGATCTTGATCTTACTCCACGAGTTAATGATCCTGTAGAAATTTGGTGCGACAATACGGCTGCTATCCAATATGCTAAGGATCCTAAATTCCATAGGAAGACCAAGCATATTAAAAGGCGTTGTCATTTTGTAAGAGACGCCATAAAGTCGAAAGAAGTTATTGTAAAATACTTATCTACTGTTAAGATGATAGCGGATCCATTAACTAAACCTACTCCAAGAGACGTGTTCAAAACTCATATGATGAGTCTTGGTCTCCGTAGAGTTTAGTTAATTAGAATATCCTGTTTTTGGTTTGGACAAGTATGTAATGAACATTTATTTTGTATAAAGTGGTCATTATTTTACTCTGGTTGTCTGATTAGGCATATCTAAATGCCACTAGGCTTTTTGATTATCTTGTCACACGGATAATCAATCCTAACGCTTAAGTAGCGGGTAGGGTAAAACTTGATCATATTGGCACTAGGTGTGCAATATTGATTATCATCGTACCTTAGGTGGTACGAGTGATGTGGAGAATTATTTGCCTTAGTAAGTCTAAGATGAGATTCTGAGTGAATCGGATATAACACAACCTTATATCAAAGCCTAAAGCCGAATTTTGAGTGTCCAGGTTATGTTAAGTACGTTAACCGAGGAACTCGAGTCAGTTCTGAGAAGGAACTGGACTTGTAATTCGCATGGTATAAATAGTGACAGTCTCACCTCAGTGGGAGTTATACCATGACTGTATGTGCTTAAGTCGACCTAGTGGAGTGACAACTGATTCCCTTCCTTGTCACTGTGTGATCCCTGAAACATCGGTGTTTCATATAACAAATCCCTTGGACTTAGGGCTATGACATGAATCCCCGATGAGATGTTGCTACTTTAATACGTACTCCAAGAGTTATGGATTTATGCAGCTCAGCAGAACGTATTAGGAAAGCAATCTTATCGAGATGTAGTGTTATGAGTTGCTAAGGAAAACCATTGCATATTCACCATACAAGCCCGGACGGTTATATTTCGGAATATAACCATGATATATCAGCAGGCATAAAGGGACAGCGTGTGCCTCAGGTGATGTCTTGAATGGTTTAGGGAGTTGTCTGCCTTGAAAGTGTTTTGTTAGACTGATGATGTCTTAACAAAATCACTACTTGTTTTTGGTCGCACGTCCCATTCCTGCTATAACACGTTTAAAAGAGGGAACAATGTTTAGAAACATTGTTACAGCTTGAGTGGCCGAGTGGGAGATGTTAGTGGCAACATCCACGAAGCAGAAAATCAGGAAAGAATGAAGGATTTTAGGTAGCTATTTTTAGTAAATAGCCATGTCTAAGTGGCATATAAAATCCCATCCATTTGACAGAAATAGTAAGGGATTAAGTAATTGATTAAGATTCTCTGCAAACTGCTAATTCCCATTTTCTCTTAAACGTGAGTGTGTGTCACTTGTTCGGGTTTGGGTCGTGGTCGCATTTCCGGGACTCTTGTAGCCACCGGGGGTACCGTTCGTGGAGCAAAAGGCGTCAAAAAGATCCGTTCGTTTCCGCCAGTTTAGGTACGTCCTAAACCCTATATTGTTTTACAAACAATAATAAATTTCTATTCATTTTATAGCTTTATTTGCTAATAATCGTTATTAGCATTTTTATTGTAAAAACAAGGAACAAGACCAATTTTTTAAGCCATGAAATGAATAGCAACTTACGTTTATTGCAGAACAACACACAACAACATTCAAAGCTTACAGAAAGAGAGAGGAGACGAATGCTAGAGCGGACGTAAACTGTTGTGTCCCTCACAATACAACTTTAAAACCATTGAATAGACCCAAAGGTAGCAAGGCAAGACATTCGAATGGTAAAAAGTAAAAAATATTGATGTATCTTTAATAGTACTGCATAACTAAGCATGAATATTTACCTTGGTAGTAGAGTTACAGTAGAGTCTTGCAAAGGTTTGAAGTAGATTTCCTCATTGAATGACATTGCATGGAATTGTCCATTTCCTTCATGAGTAACTATGTTTAGGTACAACAAGTAAAATTTGACAAGAACTCATCCGGTCAGGTTTGAATGTCTTAGTGTGGAGTTCTACGTGACTTCCATTTATGAATTATACCTCATAAGGATCTTGGACATGGGTAATATTCACTCAATTCAAGAAAACATGAGGACACCATCGGTTCTCCCCAGAGTTTGAAGTGGTTGGGTTTGTTGACTTCTTGATCCAGAGTTGGCTTGACTAAAGAGGACTCATCTGCTATGGGGACTAACCTATGTGTTACAGGTGTTCTCCACGAGTCGTTCATTGAGATTTACTGAAGACAAGAAGTTGCTGCTGCTACAGTGGCTTCACCATTTTGTGGCTGATCACCCGTACAATGCCCCTTGCTCGAAATGTCCTGTATCCCTTCAGCAAATTAAGCAGGGAAAAAATTTCATTGAGTACAGCAAAGTTACCAACAACCTACCTATTCCAATTTGCAAATGTTCGATAAAAACAGTAAAATGGAGAGCTCATTCAAGTTATCTAACCAGTTATCGCCAAGCGGAGTCCATTTAGTTTGACTCCCAAATGCTTCAAACTTCAAATGGACAGATTTCCAGATCGCTACCAGCTATAATTTACATAGCTATCCCAAGCAGATAAAGAAAAATACAGAATTACTGAGAACATGGAAAGTAGGGGGCTAGTGGCATATTGTAACTACTCCTAAATCCAATCTTGTCAGCCACAAAATTGGGCCCTTGAGCAGGTCATAAATTCGAAGTCCATTACATATCCAAGACATATATCAGCAAAAATTATGTATACTCTCCAAAACACAGATCAATCAAACCTGACCTATACTTGATCATCTAACCTCAATAATATGAAATATGAGAACGCTATCTTGACAAAATACCTGAATTGTGCAGACTCAAACCAAGTTAATCCGAAATTTGTCTTATCTATTGCTCATTGGATAAACTGACAATGTGTGAAAATGTGGAATTATGGCATGACTAAAACTGATTCAATTCCACACTCAATCTTGACCTAATCCAACCCAAATATTCCATGGAACCTTTCTGATCAGAAACTACTTACTTAAAAGGGGGCCTTAGCTGAAGAAACAAGGCATTTTAAGAAGAATCAGACATGATCGCAATCTGCTCTAAAATTTTTGTATTGAAACGTGAGAAAGGAGCATCAGAAGGACAGTAAGTCTACAGTCAATGCACAGTGAACACAAAAGACAAAATGCCCAGGGATTTCCGATAAAATAACAGGTATGGATCAGAGTATTTAAGTTACGTACTTCAATATGAAGTTATGGACCATAATAAATCTGAACTAGAACGGAAAAGGTCACTAAGTCTTCAGAAATATTCTACATTTGAAGGACATTAGCATGTTTATTATTGTTGTTCATGTAAAATAAGTGTTAAAACTTAGTCCCCAGGACCCCTATGTGCTTTGATCTTGGATCACGGATTATTGGTAGCCTCATTACCAGGGCAATGGGGGTGGGGATGGTGCCTGGTGGATGGTTTAGTGTTAAAGAGTCTTCACTTATTGAAGGACAAGGGCCTTTCTGTCCAAACACTTTAACAGAATATAGCATCTCATCACTCAACGACCAAATTTAACGGTAAATATCATGGCTTGGGATTGCCAAGATAGAAGATTATCACTTAGATTATCAATTTAAAACCCCATCAAAGGAAAATCGTCAAAGCACGAGATTGGAATTTCCCTCTTTTCCTTGAGTTGGGGGAAAGGGGGGGGGTTGAGCCTATCTACAGGCCTATCACAGTATCGCCGATGAGGAAATCCTAGTGAGGTCAAACTTGGATGGCCATTGGGCAGAGAACAAAACATGCCGTCCCAATTGGCTCCTAGAGCGATTTGAATCCCATACCTCAATGAGAAGCTAGGTTGAATGCTGTCAGTCGACGAACTTGGTGAATTCTGGCAAATTCTCAAATGCAAAGCAAAGGTAAACAGCAAATTCGCCCCTGGAGTTTCTTACTTTCTAGTTTCTTCTAATTGTTGCACATGCTACCCTTTCAAGGCTGGAAAATAAGTTTAAATAACAGTACAATCATCCCACAACGATAAATATAAGCAATGGGCAAAAGCCATGACATGGAGTAGAGTTTGATTTCAATTTTTCAATTAGAAACCAATTCTGCTTCTGTCACAGTGAATTCACACCTGATAAATAAGAAATATTTTTTACATGATTTAAAAGAAAAAAAAGGGCGATCATCTCTAAGTTCTGCTAATATCAAATATGGTTATGACAGGTTAATCAGCATGATCTTGAAAAATCAGGTTAAGATTAGCGCATTCTAGGCGTGAGATAGTATTGAATCTGTTGTCAGTTTTTGTAAAAAGCTTATCACTATAATGCAACCAATCTCATCAAGAGACTTCATATGAGCTTGGCTACAATTTGAATTTGAGCCAAAATTGGCTTGCTTTATTTTGTGTCTCCATCAATTTTGTTCTTGGATAGAATTGCAAATCAGATGATAAGGTAGAAGTTATTCTTTGCACATTTTAACTGAAGGGAATACTAACTTTGCGTATTTGTGACTGACAAAGTGCAAGTGCAATCTTACCCAGATAAGAATAGAGAATCAAATTCTTAGTTGCTTGAACCCAAAATCTGAAACAAGAAGAATTCAGACATGTAGGCGAACAGAACACTTACTCTAGTCCTTGAGCCCCAAAATCGCATAAAAGCGTGTAGAAGGTAAACAGGACAAGTGCTCTCACAGACATTATGGGCGCCTGTCAATCAAAAAGCAACAAAGAGAAAATCTACATACCAAGGGGAGCAAACTATATAAAAGGACCGCCGTGCCATTCTGCAGGATACTCATCTGCTTATGTAGATGACTCCGGCTGATTCCCTCCATCTGCATGCGCCCCACTACAGGGCACAAATAGCGAAAGTCATGTGTCAATGAGCATCAAGAAATATGCGTCACAATATGAGACTAGGGACTCCAATTTGGTGTTCCCACCACTATCCATCCAGTTGGCACTAGGCCTGCCCGCAGCTGGTTCTGTAGGTCCAACCCCATAGCAGATGTCTCTTTCCTCAACTGTGGGTCAGTCGACGAGATGAACCAGCTCGCTTTTGAGCTCGGATCCACAGCCCTTGCTGACAGTAGTGCATATGGTGGGTCCAAGCTGTGCGTTGCTAAATGTTTGTGGGTTGACAGCAGGCTGAATTTGAACCCTGCATTCAAGCAGATTGCAAGAAATGAATATAAGGCTGCTCGCAAAGAGTATCAGACAAAATTAAGCTACTATCACCATACCTCATAAGTCAATAAGGCTCTCTAAACACGGAAACAACTATCAGATAACGCACTCTTCTGATCCGAAGCTTGTCAATCTATCTATGGTCACAGCTAGACCGAGGAAGACTAAGCTATACCCATCTATCCAATCAAAAAGACCCAAAATAAGAAGCCTGAATTTCACACCAAAAACCTAATCAAACTGACACTAGGCAATTAAAATTCTGCCCCAAAAAATTGTTGATTGCTTTTCTTTTATAAGCAAATTAAACAAAGTGCACCCAAAGTTACAACCTGACAAAATGCATCATTGACCTATTCCAGACAAACAGAAAATTAGCCCGACACAAGTTTAAGAATGACACCTTTGTGGGGTCCACAGTACACTCATGCTGTCATGTTCTTAGTAACCACAAAAGCAATCTAATCAACATTGTTAATGAGCTAATCAAATGTTCGCTGGCTATCTGGGCTGCTGAGCTGAGGAATAAAGTGAGTTCATGGGTCCAGAACTGACCGAGGCCCAAGGAAATCCTTCCCCCTCGCTCACTTGACAGGACAACGAGACTCTACCAAGCAAATGCACTCTACCTCAAAGGGCTATGGAAACAAAATTTTTGAATTGTCAAAAACATGCCTCAGACTTTTTAACTTCTAAGCGAACAATCATTGAAGGTTGCTTCACAAGCAGCAAAAGTGATCAGTTCATCTCCATCTTTAATGGGTTTAAGGTGCTGATTCTTTGTTATGCACAAGGCAGAGATAAACGCCAATTCTCTATCCACATCTTCCTTGCAGATGCACAAGATGGGTTAGCTGCCTTGGTGGAAATGGCAAGCTCACAACCCAGTTTTTTTTGTCGTGATATCCCTCATCATAAAGTCAAAGTGAGTATCTGCATGATCCCCAGGTTTAAAATTTTATTCAACTTTGAGCCTCCAAGACATTGAACCAACTTGGATTAGAGCTTCCATTTTCAGATGGTAGCTTGAGGGGGATTGTGGATTCAACTATGGACCAAAACATCCATCTATCAGGAATACGTCACAAAAATTTCATTCAAGTTAATGAAGAGGGGACTGAAGCAGCTGCAGCCGCGGCAGCTTCTTCATAGTGCAGCCGCAGTTTATCCCAAAACAAGGTTAAGTTTGTGGCCGATCATCCATTTCTGTTCTTTATTAGGGAAACACCACTGGGACCCTGCTCTTCACCAGACATGTGCTGTATCCCCTTTTGCAGCGCTAGATTATCCATGCATCAACAGTATAATATATGTATCACCTAAATCATCACATTATTTAGTTGTTCCACATGTAAAAGCATCGACAGTCTTTGGAGAGCTACTAGCATTAGGAAGTCAAAGCCTCTTATCATCTCTCTGAACCATGCCATTGGGGGCATAAGGTGACAGTACAATCATACTAGGAACTCTATCCTCTAGGCCCTAGGCTCATATCCTGCTTACATCAACAACATAAGAAATTGAAGGCACATCAGTGTATAGTCCACTAAATATTGCATCAGCAAAGTTTATGGACAAGCATTGCAATTTGCCAAACTACAATAGCAACAATACAGTACACAATTAGCCCTACCAACAGGCTGATACAATTCAGGCTTGGTTTGGCTCAAAACAGTTTATCTCATGTTCGCATTGCATCAATTATGGTCATGTAATTTCAGAATGGGCCGATATTCACCTCTCCCATGGGGTTCTAATTGTATCAGGCATGTTCTGGGGGAGTATTGGATTGCGTCACTAGATCATCTTGGTTATGTGTTTGTATTGAGTCATATACCACTTTCGAGTCAGTTCATTGTCGCAGCTTCATCTGGAGTAATGAGACACTGATCAATTTTGACAGGACTGCAAATAGTCATATGCATGCAACCTCACTTTGTGAAAGGTTTCATCATTCAACCTTAAATGCAGAAAGGCAATCGACCACAGCATACAGTTTGGGTTACAACCACAGGTCACCAACTCATCAGCAATATTGATCAATTAAGAAATACCAGGAAAATATGGCTTCGTTAACACCAAGATAGACGCAAAATTATCATATCTCATACAGGACTTTTATCGCATTTGAAGTGCCTAATCGGTAAACACATTGAAATCCCAAAATTATGCCCTAAATCAGAAAAAACACACTAAAGTCGCAGAACCCTAATTCCCAATCACTCGAATTTCTTAATCAGGGCAAGCTCATTGAGCATCTTCTCGATGGCCTCATCATCTAGCCCACGGCTCTTGTCCTTCAAAGTGGGCACCAGTGCTACAGCCTCCTCCACCGTTTCAGGGCACATGTTTCCCAAGACACAAAGCTCGAACTCAGCCAATTGGTAGCGGCTAAGGACCTCCCTGACTTGCCGAACGGCATCGGGGTTCTTGTAGCGGCTGAATCGCTTCACATAGTGCAGGGATTTCTCAAAGACCTGGGACATCTGGTTCATGGGGTCCTCCGAAAGCTGCTGGGCTTGTTCCAGCCTGTGCTCCAGAATCATGGCGACTTCGCAATTCATCAAACACTTGGCTTTCAGGAAATCCTCCCCTAGCTTCAGCTCTGCTGCGTTCTCTTCCTCCTCTGCCGCCATTGGTGGGAGCTATCACTGGTGGTTTCCGGCAGATATTAGGTTAGGAAGGAGTTACGGAAAAAGTTCCGGTTTCTCCAGGTTGAGGGGGATGAGGCTCTTGCTATGGTTCTTTATAGCCCGTGGTAGCTCAATCTGCTTTGAGATACCTTACGTTTTGTACAAATAGTTTTTTAGGTGATTATGTTATTAGAATGTATTTTGAAATGTATAATATTGTCACATAATTGCTAAAAAGGTATTTTTCAATGATAAATAGGTTAGTAACGATGAGATTTTGGCAGAAATTATAATTATAATTTAATGTTTCAATTATATCCTTTCTGAAAGGGTTGAGGTATAATAGTAAATTATTTGTGTTGAATATCTCCAATCTCTCCCCTCCCCTAATTTTCCATTTCTCTCACATTCAAAGCTCTCTCTTCTTCTCCACTTCTGAAGAAGGCCATTGAAGTAGGGAGAAGAAGGTAAGTTTTTTTATTTTGGCTTGTTTGTTGTTGCAAATTGTGGAGTAACCCATTTCTCTCACCTTCAAAGTTCCCTTAGTTAAGCATAACCCTCTTTCATCTCGTATTCTCTCTGTTTTGTTCCCCTACTCTAACAATGAAGTATCAGTGAGCGTTCATCAAGAATTATCAGATATTTGCAACAATAATTGAATCAATCGATGGTTGGAATTGTTGCGTGTGAATTTTTTTGGTCATAATGTTGGTGGAGTTGAATAAATTTAATCTTGATGTACTCATATTTGAAGGTGAAAATGCAAGGATCAACTTCATCGAGGAGAAGGAACTATCATGTGCCCAAAGTGAAATGTTCAAGGAATGAGAAAGGTGTCACATTCAAGCCAAAACCCAGGTAGAATGTATGCCAAGTGTCTAAGGTGTAACAAGTTTTTAGGATGGGTTGATGAAGCAAATCCAAATATGGAAAAAAGAATGATAAGTGAGATTGAGATAGTGAAGCATGAGCTAAGGGAGTTGAAGATGATGTTCAAAATACTAGAGAAAGGGCAGAGCATCTTTGCTATGTTAGAGATTGGTGTAATGGTATTGGTTGCACTTGTATTAATATTGTAATTTGGTGTGGGTGTGATTGTGAACTTGTGTGTGGCAGGTGGTTGTTATCATACACTATATGGGCTTATTTTTATTTAGATCTTATAAGTGGTAAATTGTAATGTCTGTTGTGGGTGTAATGCTTTTTAAGATTGATTAGGAAGAAGCAAAATGTAATGTGTTCAATACAGAGCTTGAAAATGCATGTTTGAACTTAGTTTGGAAGTTGATTACATATAAAGCTTCTTAAGTTGCACTTTGAATCCGAGAAAATCTTCTACCCTTCTATACATGTACTTGTCATACACAATATGTTCTAGTGATACATGTACGAACATCCATCAAAATTACAACTAATTGTAACATTATCCAAATACAACCACCAAAATGATAAAGGTACAAGTGGCTTATACAAGAAGCTAAAGTTCAAGCATCTAAAATACAGCAAATCTAACTTAATAGCTTGGCTAGACTGAGTTGGAACCTCTGATACTGTAACTATTGAGGTAGAAGCTTGGCTAACTCTTTGGATCTTTTTTGCCCTGCCAACTGGATTGCCAGTCTTCTGTTGAGGCTTCTTCTTGTATTTAATTCTACCATTTTCATCCCTTGGCAGCCCACATTTGAGGCTGTTATGACCAAATTGTTTGCACTTCTTACACCTCTTAGCGCTACTCAATTGTATGGAAGACATTTGTGGAGGGATGGGAAGTTTTTCCTTCTTTTATGCTTCTCTGGCCTTCCTTTTTCCTAGGCTCAAAAGGGGGATCCAAAGCAGTCTCTCCCCCCCAGAAGCATGAGTTAGAAATTGGGTGTATTATGTCATCATAAAGCTTCCTATACCTCTCACCATGAAACCAATGACGACCAATAATCATCGAACTTGTTGTTTAGGTAAAGAATGCACATGCAGTATGCTTATAGGGTAAGCCATAGATTTGCCATATTTGACAGTCACAATAATGGTCTCCCAACTTCACAGTGAAATTCACGGACCCCTCTCTAACATCGTTTATTAATTTTCATCTTGTCTGCCTTCCACTATATCTTTTATTAATTTTCTTGCCCTCTAATAAGTGTAATGAGGAACTACCACCCCAAATCTCCTCATTAGAGTTTTCCACATTGTCCCCTTATCCATATTAAGATTATCCTTAAAGTCATCCAGCAGCTTAGATGCAACCCATCTACATGATGCATGCTTATTAAACTGTGTATTAGGATACTTGTGGCCCTTAGTAACAGACCTATTCATCCAAGTATAATTATCCACAAGTATAACTGCATGGATCTTGAATGAACAACCATTGTTGATACACCCTTGTGTGTATCTGCTCCTAGAGTTCTTGATTTTTCTTAAAATAATACCATACTGAACACAGTAATCCTTCATCACATTCAACAAATCCTCTTTACCTATGAAGATATCACCAACATCTAAGCTCACCTTCCCATCCCCGCTTCTTGTCCACAACTTGCCTTGCCTGAATACCTTGGCCATTTTATTGACAATTAGTATGATTCACTAACATCATCATCAATATTACCATGTCCTAAGGACATGCGCAACTGAGTGTCAATCTTTAAGTCAATATCATCTAATGACTCATTTTCAAGCTTCAAATCATCCTCCTCATCCAATGAGAAGCTGTTAGAATCCTCAAACATGTATGATTGATGCTCTTTGAAGTCACTATCCTCATTGTCATCATGGTCACTTTCTTTATTATCCACTTGCCCCAATTCTCTTTTATATCAGTATCAAACACATCAACCTATGCTATTTGTGGTTGGCATAATGAATGCACATTAAAATCATGCAAGCCTAATAAATTAACCCTCACTATACCCAAATCAAAATCTTCCCTTGGTTCTGAAGTATCAACCGTTACAGCTTTCCTTTTTGAAGGGCTAGCAGTAGGTTGCAATCTAGTCAAAGGCCTTCTGGGGCTACAAATTTGTTGGGAGGGGCTTTTTTGTGTAGCTACAGGTTGGGAGGGACTTGTTGCAAGGGTGGAAGTTAGAGAATTAGAGGTTGTAGGGATAGTTTGAGATCTTATCAGTGGCCTTCTGGGGTTATAGATTTGTTGAGAGGGGTTGTTTTTTGCAGCTATAGGTTGAGAAGGAGTGTTTGGAAGGGTGAAGTTGGAGAATTAGGTTTTTGATGGGTACTTTGAGATCTAGTCACATGCTTCTATGGCTATTAAGAGCAGATGCAGCTTGCGAGGTTGGTGAGACAATAGCTTGGAAAGCCATTCTTTGAGAAGCTAAGGTTGAGTTGAGTTTGGTGAGGGAGTAGCTTTCAAGAAATAGGAGCTATTGGATCTTGTTAAATTGTAGTGTAGGGCCTCATCAATTTGTAATGGTGTTATAGGCTGCTTTGTTGCCCTTGGTCTGGGTCTCCTAGTCAGCAACTTATTAGATCTGTTTATGGTGATTGAAGATACTTTAGGTTGAGTTTTTGAAGAGTTCGCACTGAGAATCACATTCTCAGTTGAAGGAGAAACTATCAAATTGTGAGTCCATGCCCCAGCTTCATTAAGTGTAGGCTCACTGTCATGTTGGCCTTGGGGTTGGGGTTGGCTTTGGGTTAAGGCTTGGTCTTGGGGTCTTTGTTTGGCTTCATTTAACTTGTCCAGACTTTCAACTATCTTCTGCAAACTGCTTGCCTCATATAGCTCTATAATGTACGAAGGGATCACAACATTCTTTTTTATTTTTCCCCCGTGACTAGCCAACTTAACCCAGTCACATCTGTGCTAAGTGGCCACCTTTGATTTTTTTCTACTAGGATGATGCCCTTTAAACCTAGGAAACTTAGGCAACTTCACTCCATTTTCCTTAGCTGAAGACATCACATCCCTAAACAGGTCAATACTTTGATACTAATCAATAGTAAAGTCCTGGTTTGAAATCATTCTATCCTTACAGTGAACTACCAAACATTTGTCACCCTGTTAAGCAAATGGTAACTTGTTATAGTCATGCAAGCTACACTAAACTACCACAGAATTAACCACAAGAACTCAATCAAATATAGGACATGCAATTCAACAACATGCATTGCAATCATTAACTTTGCACACATAAAAAAATAGAGCATGAAAGACAGAGCAGGAACTACTAATTTGAAGCAAAAATTGACATAAACATAGACAGATTATGTGCCCACCCATTGTATATTCAACACAATCATCAAGGCAATTAGCATAAATGAAACCCTAACAAGTTAATTAGGTTTTTCATGCCCAACGAATTTCATAAACCCTAGCTCAACAAACCCAAGAAACAAACTAAAATTCTCATTACATGACTTATAATTACAACAATCAACCACACATTCACTGTAGCAACAAAAATGAAAGCAAGAATTTGTCATATTATCGCAGCAACAGAACCATAAAATTACATCAAAATTAGGGTTTTCAACACTACTTATGATTGGACAAACTCCGATTTCACTTAGCTTCCAACTGCAGATTACTAAACTCTTCACTTGCTCCTTCTTCGTTCAATGATGGTCTTCAGATTTCAACTATGGATTTTGGATTTGAAGGGCAGATAGTGTTTGGGGTTGAACAAGAGAGAGACAGAGAAGATGGATTGATTTTGAGGGTATTTAGAATTATGAAGACTAAGCGTTAAATTACACACTTGCTTACACTTTGCGGGTTTTGATAAGGGCGTTTATGTCGTACAATAAGCACACATCGGCACTTACCCATTTGTCACCGAAAAGTACGCTCTTAATAATTACCTGATAATATTGTGCACCTCAGAATACATTCTAATAACATAATCCTCTAAAAATTATTTTCATAAAGAGTGAGGTAGCTCAAAGGAGTTTTTTGCCTGGGGTATGGAAGGCTAGGAAACTTTGTGGATGCGTGCAAGAGGAGAGCTAGTGCAATCAAGATTAATAATTAACCGGTTTTTTGGGAAAACTATTAGGGAAATTTATGCCCCACTGACCCGATGTTGGCTAAGAAATACCATATGAGATGTTGAAAACAATTGGAAGTAAATATTGGTTAGGTTAGTGGTGTAAGTAGGGCTAGCAAAAATTTGGGTTTGGATCACTTCGGGTCCAAATACATTGGACAATAAGGCAAAAGTGGCACATTTGAACTCTGTTCAAATTTAAAATCAGACATCCAGACCATATCCAAACTGAGACCCGCATGTCCGATGTCCACGCCCGAATTTCCAAATGTCCAATTGGAAATATTGGCAAATCAATTCAATCAAACACAAAATCCATCCAATTTGGGACCAAAATAATTACTAAACCTGAAAATTGTCAAGCGTCAAGATGAAAACACCATTAAACATGCGGAATTCAAAAGAAACACACAAAGTTTGGTGCCAAAGTCAACAAGCGAAGTACAACTAACGAGTTCAAGTAGAAATGGCCACGTTCCAACGGGTTGTGGATGGATGATAGTTAAAACACTTTGCTAGTCGTCTACTACGGATTCCTGAAAGAAGGCACATAGAAATCACTAAAATCGTAGTCCAGCTGCATCAACATGCTCCAAGCCTCCGATCAAGCCACCAAATGACCAATGTCTCAAAATTTTTGCCTCAAAAAACAAAATATGAATGACATAAGGATGATGATTCTTTTGTAAAATGAGTAAAAAGTACTATGAAACAAATCCATTGATAACATATTACCTCTAATCAACTTGAAGAGGTTCATTTGAAGCTCCTTGAGAAGTGGAGGCATAAAGATCTAGGTGAGTCATTGCCTCTGTGGCAACATCAACATGTCATCAGTCCTCCTCTAAACAAAGTACTACGATAATTTAAAAATTAAGTTTGTTTTTCTGATAAAGAATTTATGAATTAAGTTACAACATGCCACAACTGAAACTATTGTTGCAAGAAATTACCTTTTAATCTAAATATCCAATTCCTAATGCAAATCAAAGCTTCTACACTCTTCGGAGTTAAAGAACATCTTGACTGCTTTAGAATTCTATCTCCAACACTAAAAGCCAACTTTGAAGCAACTGATGTCATAAGAATACTCAGCACATCACATGCAAGTTTTACAAGAGAAGGACAATTCGGGAAATAACTACACTAAATTGCTATTTACTGCACATAGGTTCTGAAACTAATATACTAAGATGCACGGCCGTTCAAAAAAATATCTAAAGTTAATGATCACTTGCACTAATATACATCAAGCTTTAGTATTTTTAAAACCCATTTTAAACTTTGTTGATTTTTGTCACTTTGGAGAAATGTTGAACGATCTTTAGAATTTTTTCTTCAACGAAAAATGAATAATACTTTTAGATAGAACTGAATAGCGACTTTTGATAAGGTCAATAAAACCAATTATTAAAAGAAAATATTTTATTTTGAAAAAAATGGATTACACTCTTGAATGAAACTGAACGTGATCAAGCTAATAAAACCAGTTATCTAAGTAAATATTCTATTATGAAAAATTAATAAGTTACACTAGTTCATTCTTAAAACAATTAGTAGGCTTTAATAAAATTGTCCATTTCTTTCTTGAAATTGTTAGGCTGTGATTAAAAGTGAAATCCATGTAAACCAAAAAAACTCATATCATTCAAAAAAGAAAGGAGAACAATAAGTAGATATTTTTATTTATAAAATGATAAACGTCTAAATACAAAACACTTCTTAAGTGTCCTGTTTTCAGTTAAAGTTATATTATTATGCATTAGATTTTTAAAAAAATGGTATGATTGAATAGTGAAAGAATGTTGCAGCTTAGAAATTATTTAAAATAGTCTTTTTATCCATATTCCCTGACAATTGAAAAATTATGCATAAGATACACCTTTGTAGATATGATTGAACCATTTAGGGATTCACTCAGTATTTATCGGCATACACAACGAATTCTAGGGCTTTGTAATTCACAACTAAGGGCCTGTTCTTTTCGTGGGTCAATCCGTTTTTACCCACTTCAACCTACTTCAACCCATTTCAACCTACTTCAACCCACTTGA
>JACYFF010031955.1:95558031-95578314 GCA_017589665.1 Selenicereus undatus
AGTTACCCACAATTAGTAAGTTTAGGAAAAGGTTTATGACTTTCCCACACTTATTAAATGTGGAGTCAAGAAAACTATCAAATTTATCATTTTTCTCTCCACAATTCATTAAGTGTAGTGGCATAAATATGGGAGAATGCATTATTTTTTATAGTGACAATGCATTCAATCTACTAATTACACCAACTTTATCTTCTGTAGAAGTATATGTTGTTGAATTTTAGAAGTGTGGCCTTCCTCATGCTCATATTCTCTTAACAATAGCACTGGAAGATAAGCCCACATGTCCAGACGATGTTCATAGGCTAATTAGTGCCGAAATTCTCGGTCAAGCTATGGACCCTCTAGCATATGATACTGTCACAAGATTCATGATACATGGCCCATGTGTATCATGTTTGATTGACTGGAAATGCTCAAAATATTATTTAAAAAGATTTTGTAATCAAACAACATTTGATGAGCATGGCTTCGCTTAATATCGCAGGTGGCACACTCCCCAACAAGTGGTCGTCAATGGACGAGAGATTGATAACCAATGGGCGGTCCCATACAATAGAGATTTATGAGTAAAATATGACGCTCACATAAATGTCGAGCACGTGGCTATCAATAGCGTGATCAAGTACCTATATAAATATGTACAAAAGGGACATAATCGTGCCACTATTGTCATTAAAGGCAATACAACACAGCATGACAGTGAGCAATCTCGGACACATAGAGAAGGGATTGAAATCCAGGAATATTTGGATTATCGCTACGTATCTACAGTTCAGTCATGTTGGCATATTTTTGAGTTCAGCTTATAGCATCAATATCCTTCTGTACAAAAAATTCAAGACCGTTTGCCTGGAGAACAATTGGTCGTGTTTAGTGACAGAGAGGACCTCTTTAGTATTGCAAATGAATCAGAAACGCAGAAAACAAAGTTGACAATGTGGTTTGAAGCAAATAAGAACCACCAACAAGCTCAACATACCACATGTTTTAATTTCCCTATGCAAAGGGTATGAAATCATTCTTCTAGAAGCTGGACGGTCCGTTAAAAATGTTCTTCAATTGATCGACTTTCGTTTCCACATCCAAATTGTGGTGAACGATATTATTTAAGATTGCTTCTTACAAAGATATGTGGAGCAACTTCTTTTGAGGATATTAGTACCATATATGGTGTCTTACACCCAACATTTGAGTTAGCATGCATGGCACTAGCTTGTTTGATGATGATGGTGAATGGCATACTGTCTTGACTGAGGCATCAACCTGGGCTTCAGGTGTGCATCTACGAAATGCGTTTTGTTCCATGTTGATGTTCTCCGATATTGCCGATCCAGTAAAGTTGTGGGATGCACATTGGGCGCATCTAACAGATGACCTGCTACATACCATACGATAGCAAACAAGAATGTCGGATATGGATTTACCATCTGCCGAGCTCCAGAATCTTTGACTACTTGAGATAGAACATATCTTCAATAGAAATTGAAGATCACTACGAAATTTCCCTCCAATGCCACTCCCTTCTATAGAAGCTGCAGTTTATGAAAAAATCGGCTTACTATCGATGAGCTTGATTATGATACAAATCTAGAAATATCAAGATTTAAAAGTTTTGTAAGAGGGTTGACCTCAGATTAGTATCATGCGTATAGATCAGTACTCGATACTCATAGGAGAGGTGAATGGGGGTTGTTTTTTTATATATGGTGGTGGGGGCACAGGAAAGACTTATCTATGGAATACTTTACTCTCTAAGTTCTGGTCAGAAAAGTACATTGTCCTTGCCGTAGCATTATCAGGAATTGCTTCCTTACTGCTACTCGGAGGGAAAATAGCCCACTCAATGTTCAAAATACCCTTACAACCAGATGAGAATGTCGGTTTGTTACTTTGATAAGAGGTGTGAACGTGCGGATCTCACACATGAAATAACGTTGATTGTATGGAATGAAGCACCAATGATGAATTGTTTGCCATTTGAAGTCGTTGATCGTCACCTTAAGGACATATGTGATAATCAGAATGCTTTTGGTGGGAAACTGGCCCTTCTTGGGGGAGATTTTAGACATATACTTCCCGTGATCACACACGGGAGTCGTGAATCTATCATTGTGGCTACAATTCATGGAGCAGCATTCTAGAATGAATGTAGTATTCTGCACTTGCGTATAAACATGAGACTACAACGAATAGATGAACCAAACAAGACTATGTAAATTGTAGATGAATTTGCTCGATGGATATTACATGTTAGGGAAGGTCAAGTGCAAGGAATTGCTATTTCAGATGACGGAGAGCTTAATTGGATTAAGATACCAGAAGAATTCCTCATATGGAATGACAACAATGGTCTGCACAATTTGTTCACTTCAATTTACCATGATTTTGATACTAAGTATGAAGATTGGTCATATCTTCGTGAACGAGGAATTCTTGCACCAACAAATGATGATGTCGATGAAATAAACACAATCATGTTGTCCATGCTCCATGGTGATGTGAAAAGCTATTTGAGTTTTGATAGTTTTTCAAACGCTAACGATTATGGTCCTTTTAGTGACGTGGAACCCCTTGAATTATTGAATTCCTCAAAGGTTTCTAGGTTGCCAAATCATTGTTTAGATCTTAAAGTCGGTGTGCCAGTTATATTATTAAGAAATTTGAATTAGTCAACGGGGTTGTGCAATGGTACTCGCTTGATTGTTAGTAAGCTAGGTGATAGAGTGATTGAGGCCAAGGTAATATCTGGCTCAAAAGTTGGAGAGACTGTCCTAATACCCAAAATCGATCAAACACCATCCAACCTTTTAGATCTACAACTCAGAAGAAGACATTTCCTTCTAAAATTAGCATTTGCAATGATAATCAACAAAAGTCAGGAGCAAACTTTGAATAGAGTTGGTGTATACCTTCCAAGGCCCATGTTCAGCCATGGTCAACTTTATGTTGCACTATCATGTGTTTCATCCCCTTTTGGATTAAAAGTATTGGTTTGCAACAAGAGAGGAGCTCCAATAGACGTTACAAAAAATGCTATGTATAGGGATGTATTGAACAATTTGTAGATTATTATATGGCACAGTTTATTCGTTTCACCTATTACATTGTGTATGCTTGGTTAACCTACTTTCAGTCATACAATAATGGTGTTATTTATAGTAATATACTTCCCTTCACGAATATGTTGTGGTTATTGCTTTATTGTCATACCATTCTATCTACTTTTATTTTTTAAAGATTACAGATATGGCATCTTCAGCACATACTTTTATGACTATATATGCCATCAATGCTTGCAATAGACCTGTAACATTGATGGTTTGGCATATGCGAGTAATGTCTGTTCGAGTATATGGGTGACGGACATTATGGAAAGTTATATTCTTGGACTACCAGGTGTTGGATTATTGTGTTGAGAAAAGTCCCTATCGTATACATGTATGCTGCTTACGAACGCATTTCATTATTTTATAGTGTGATGAGATCTTCGGCATCATAGAAGGCGATGCCGATATTACTCGATCGAGGTCGATACTTAGTGCTGGCAAGGTTTATCACATATTCGGACTCTCCGTTGATGTTGCTACAGATGGCGAACAGAATGTGGTGACCAACCTTTACAAATTGGTTTTTGTGCCGAGAACGACACTTCTTGGCATCATCAAATAATGTCAGGATATTCCCTACCAGCACTGACCTCCTTTTGTGTCATTCACTGAGGTCCCCCAACATCTATAGACACCTGATAATGTTGTTGGTACATATTCTTCTTATAGTAAAGTTTGCTATCTAAATTTATGCATGTATATCTTCTGGAATCTTTATAATGTTCTCATTCCCTATTATTCAATAAACGTCATAGGCATGGTAGTTGCTATATATCCTTTGGAAAAGACCAGAGATAGCGGCACTGCACGGCGAAAATTATTACTTTGTGACATGCAGTATGTATTGTTATCGGTAAATATTTGTTCATATTTATTGTAAGATTTCAATTATATAAATATTAGTAAATATCATACATATGTGCAGGATGCACCCATTGAGACTGACTTTATGGAGAGACTTTGTGGAAGTTGAGAGCACCTATATTCAACAACATTTGACTGCTGAAAATATACTTCTTACTTCCAGAGTGCACATTAGAAATTGTGAAGGTATCTTTACGTCCGCTTGATATAATTTCATTCACAAAACTATCTACTTTTCATTATTCTGATTGTGTATTTCAGTAATATGTTTTCTCCCCTAGAATATAAATTTAAGATTGTCAGTTTCTACTTAACCCGTTAGTAGATTGCTGCTAAACCCAGATATCGAAGCAATAGAAGACTTTGAAGGATGGTATATACAACATGTACCATTAATTTTGGTTATCATTCTCCATGCAAGTTATATACACTTGACCTCACATGTGTTACTTTTCGTATATGTATTAGGTACTCTGGCATTACAGGTGTCACGAAGCATTTTGATTTCATGCGTATGAGAACATTACGTATGTGCCATCTAAAGAAATTGTTTGCAACTAAAAGGATTAGATTAGATGAATATGCAACTGCATCAAATGTAAGCTACAAATTTATTCAACAAATGTTCCTTATGCTGACATACATTCATTCAATATCACATAATTTTCCAATTTTGTTATTTCCAGGTTAGATATTTTCGGATTTTTGCATATATTGCTGAAATTCACCCACTGCTTTATGACTCTTGCACTAATTGCAACAAAAGTGTCAACACTTACGTATTCGCGCTTAATGTACCGTACTGCACATGCCGATGTGCAAGTTTGACTGGCAACAACATTCATGACTCTCAATTGTTCAATACTCTTATGCTTTCCCAAATGCATGTTTACATTAGTGTAACCATCCCTTTTTAATTGAAAAATACAGGTACATTTTTAGAGTTGTCTTACAAGATATTACAGATTGTAAAGAGTTCACTGTTATTCATGTGGATACTCAAATTCTTTTACATACGGCCGCTACCCAATTGGATATGTATGCAGCAGGTATTATCATTATCAATGCTTGTCATGTTCACACAAGTTATTGTTCCACTGTTGCCTAACCCCTGTTACTATTGTCCATAGCCATATGGTCGCCTATCACTCGATGTGATTATAGATTATTACATAGGTAAACTTTGGGTTTTCATTCTAGAGCCTCCACGCTGGCATGGAGCAGAAGCTCCTGTTGCTCTTATTGTGTCAGTCAATTGGGAGGAAGAAGTTCATTACATATGACATACTAATGTTAGGTACACCGGGTAAATAATGAGTATATATAAACTTTACTTCTATCATTGTTAATCAAATTATCAGTAAATCTTGATTTTTGTTGCATGTACAAGAGAAGAATGTGGACTCTTCATCATTGGTGTCATAAATTAACTTATCATCATCCCATTTAGCGTGTTGTGTACCAAGTTCACTATGTAATGTCTCAATCATACTTATATAGACTTCTTCCACAATGATATAGTTTTCAATTGTTAACCATATTGTTTATACACGAAATTGCTATATGTTTAACTTTTTCATTGAGTTTTCCCCTTCTCTTCACTGAATTATAGCATTAATTATGTCTGCACGAACTATCCATTTATTGTTTCGATAATATATCTATAAATTGTCGAATAAAACATGCACTGTGCTTTCGCACGGGTCCATACTAGTTTTTTAAAATAATAATATGCTTAGCCAGTTTAACATTTTGCTTCCACAAGTTTTGGCAATGATGCAATTTTTCTTTTTTCGTTTTTTATGGGGTACGGAAGTGAATTTTTATGACTAAAACAAATTTTCATACAAAAAGATATTGGTGAAAAATAAATTATTTAACCAAAATGAAAACATATAGATTTTAAAATTTAACAAAAATAAAAACGTTAGAGACACATATTATTTTGAAAATTAGGAAAACTTTTATTTTTTAGAATGTCAAAATCTTGGCTTTGGACCAAACGAACATTGTTGTTCCAATTTTCACATACTAACCTCATCCAATTTAATTGTCTAAATATTTTTGTGTAGCTCCATAAACACCAAATATGAAGATCAAAACATTTTATCTCCCTCTCTCTTGGCTTTTCCTTTGTTTTCAATTTCAAGGACATGAAAATCTAACTAAAAAAATTGCCAAAGAGCCAAAAATACTTTCTATTGAAGGTGATGTCGTTTGATTTCTTAAACAAAACTAAAACAAAATACGTTTTAGAAATGCACATTAAATAGTATCAATCCGTGATATACAGTTTAACAAAAAAAAATAATACATGTTTAATGTAGCATCATTGACATAATTAGTATCTTTTATAAGCACTCAATACGATATGTCAATGCCACATAAGTGTCACATAAACATCCTACGTGTCGATCATACGTTAGGTCTATCCAACTATATATATATATATATATATATATATATATATATATATATATATATATATATTATATTTTCATCTCCTTTTAGAATTAAAACATTTGGTATTTCACACATTTTTTTCTTTTGATATGGGCCTGTTCAAAAAGCCAGTGCCCCTTTTTAGTCCATCATCCTTAATGCAAGCCTAAGACTGATTTAGAGCTTTTTTTTTCAACTTATCATCACTCATTAACACTATTTAACACTTAATCGTATTTTATAATCACAATTTCAACCAGAATTAGCACTCATTGGCACTAATCAGCACTAATCAGCACAAATTGTAATTTACTTATGATAAGTGAAAAAATAGACTCTTAGTTGCCAATGTAGTACGATTAATGTTTTTTCCAAATTAGATCATATTTTTAACAAAAATTAAAAGGTTAAAATGATTAAGTCAAGAACTTCCAGGATTAGGGGGAAAAAAGAAAAATAAAAAGAATCTCAGTCTTTCTGTTTAAATCCTAGGGCCTTAGATTAAGCCAAACAAACATAACAGAAAAGAAATACAAAAGTGTAAATTTGAAAAGGTTTTATTCTTTTAAAGAAATTATAACGGTTTTTTGTTTCTTCTTTCCCTTTGGTATTCTTTTATTGTTTAGAATTTAAATGAGTTCGTTATTTATTCCAAAATCGTTATTCTTTATATTTCTTAGTTTTGCATCCTTGTTTCAATTCTATCATACTTTTCTGATCCTACTATTATTTTTTGTTTTTTCATTTAAATAAAAATTTGGAATCTTAGTTTACTATTCCGGTGGAGTTAATTTCACTCAATTTATGTTCAGGTTGATGACACTTCAGGTTGGGGGGTTAGTTTAGTCTGAACACCATAGTTTACAGGATCTAGGTCTCCATAAATGGCTTCTGATTTTGACTTTTTGAGGCTCATTTCTCGTTCTACTCAAATTAATTTAGGTCAATTTATGTTGTTTGGAGTGATGAATCATGAAACGTCAAGATGGAGCTTTGGTTTGGTGTGAACACTGTGGTTCATATGACCCAGGCCAGGTCCCATGAATAGCTTTTCCTTTTCGGCTTCAAAGTCTGGAACTGTAGGTTTGTGTCAACGTAAATTATGGGTAATAAAACATTAAAATAGATGGTTTAATTTGGTGTGAACACCAAGGTTCACAGCACGTAGGTTCCGATATATAGCTTCTCGTTTTTAGCGGTTGCTTGGTAAGATTATCTTTGTTTAAACAAAAAAAAAAATATATCATTTTGTTTTATAATTTATTAAATTTTGTACAGTTTACAAGTTTAACAAATTTACAATGTCAACCGTAATGTTTTTCCTTTTCAAATTCTTTTTAGCATAATTAACTGAATGCAAGACATTTTTTTATGTTACTGGAGAAGCTAAAAATTCAACAACCAATCAGATGGTGCCACGTGTAAAAATCGACCAATTACAGATTGCCATGTGTCACATTGACTTTGGTGGGTCCGCTTGGTCAAAATTAAGTTCAGCCAATCAAAATCTGCCACGTGGCATTGATAATGCAGAAATTAGTAATCAATTTTCTTTATTTGAAAATAGGAAATTACTGGGCTTAGGCCCAAAACCCGACTCTAACCCTGGCTGGCAGAGGCTATAAATAGAGTGTCTTCCCCTTCATTTGGATCATTCATCTGCAGAATTCAGAGCTCAGATAACAGGGAGCATCCAACTACTAAGCGAGAAGGATCAAAACTTGTAGAGTTTCAGAAACTACAATCAGCCACTTGCAAATCAAAATCAGGAACAAGTTTTCAGAGTTCTTCAGCTGATTTGCATCAACTGAGATCAAGCATCACGACCTCAGAGTACTCAAGTCATTAGGAGATCGAATCAAAGGATTATTTTATTGTATTAAATTCAGAAATTGTACCTACATATTAGGTCAATACAAGATTAAATTTGTTTATATCAATTTCCTGTCTAATTTATTTTAGGCGCGAAATGTGTGTTTACAAATTTTTGGCATGCTCGGTGGGACCCTCTGCCTCTCATCTCTTTCTCCTAACAGCAAAAAAATACATTCCTTTGAAGATAACATGGCCCCTACGAACGCTATTACACGATCTTCAAGGAAAGCTATCCAATTTGCATCTCAGGGATCAACAACTGCTAGTGCTCCATCCGGTGGTGTCATGACCAGAAGTATGACAAAAACTGCTACTACTATCACTGGAGAGCACCCAATTGTGGTGACACCGTCACAGTCACATAAGATCCAAAACCCTAGCTCCAAGGTATCTGATGGAGTCAATCACGTTGCTTCAAAAGTTATAAAACAAAAATCTGTTGCTGGCTTCATCATGCCACAAACAATTCCGCGTGGGATGGACGAACTCCAAACCCACACCAACCCTGCTTTCCAACCCTTCGGTTTTGAAGATGATGGTTATTCAAGCTGTGATTCCTCTTTGGCATCCTCAAAGGGATCACTTTCCTCGCATACTAAAGCTGAATCATCTAACACTGTCGTCATGCTAGTTATGGTGACAGGGGCTACTAACTTCGAAGAACAACTGGCGAGCATGAGGGCTACCTTGGATAGGCTCTCCAAAGAGAGTGCAGAAAAGGACGCCCAAATCAAACGCTAGAACGATCAGATTGCTGAGCTGATGAAGAAGTTGGAAAAGAAGTCATCTGAAGCTTCCAACAAAGGTTCATGCACCGAAGACTCTGATAAAGAGTCCAGCCACAGCGAAGAATCTGATGACGAGCGTAAGGCAAGAAAGGACCGCTCTTTAGGCTTGTTGTCTGTTAAACAAATTCAGAGCTTAATAGCAAATGAGGTCAAGGCTCAATTGGGAGGAGGATCTCACAAGACCCACCTGTACACAAAGCCTTATATGAAGAGGATTGATGCTCTTCGCATGCCACATGGCTATCAGCCTCCCAAGTTCGACCAGTTCGATGGCAAGGGCAACCTCAAACAGCATATTGCCCACTTCATTGAGACGTGCAGTAATGCTGGCACAGAGGGGGACCGGCTGGTGAAACAGTTTGTTCGTACTCTAAAAGGAAGTGCATTCGACTAGTATACAAACTTGGAGCCAGAGTTCATTGACATCTGGGAACAAATGGAGTAGGAGTTCTTGAATCGGTTCTACAACACTCGACGTGTTGTTAGCATGATAGAGCTAACAATCACCAGACAATGGAAGGACGAGTCGGTTCTTGATTACATTAATCACTGGAGGTCCTTAAGTCTCGAGTGTAAGGACCGTCTATCAGAAGCTTCAACCGTTAAAATGTGTGCTCAGGGCATGGACTGAGATTTACTATACGTCCTGCAGATGAGTAAGCCAAGGACCTTCTAAGAATTGGCAACGAAAGCTCATGATATAGAGATAACGATCGTAAGTCGCCGTGGCAAGTCTTCGTCGTCATATGCCGCTAGAAAGGACAAGGGCGAATTCAAGAAGAATCCCAAGTCCATAAAGTCCTCAAATGAAGAATCCATGGCTGTTTCAACTAGGGAGCCGGTTCGAATCACCGGAAAGCCTAAGTATGAAAACAAGAAGGGTGGATTCTCCAAGGATACTGGAAAGAAGTGTCCTACATTGAAGGAACTGCAGGAGAAGAAATACCTATTCCCTGACTCAAACTTGTCAGGAATGCTTGATGATCTCCTTGAAAGTAAGGTTATCGAACTTATAGAACCAAAACGGCCCGAAGAAGCCAGAAGGGTTACTGACCCAAAATATTGTTAGTATCATAGCATGGTTAGTCACCCTCTCGACAAATGCATTACGGTCAAGGAGCATATTATGCAACTTGCCAGGGATGGGAAGATAATACTGGATTTGGATGACACTGTTGAGACAAATCATATCTCCACTCAGCTGGAGTGTTCCTCATTGCCCTGGAAGCCAAAGCATACTCAACCTCATGGTAGAGTAAACACTGAATTGATTTCCTCCCTTGGAGAGAAATTAATTACAATTCAATTTGGAAGTTTGGAGCCTTCGGTAGTTCCAATTGAATCCAAAGGACCCTTGACAGAGACTGATCCTTTTGTGGATGTCTCTGATAAAGCTGATGTTGATGAAGAGGGATGGAATCTTGTCACTCGCCGGATGCCAAGGAAGCAAAGCCAAGTGCAATCACCGTCTCTCCACCGTGGGAAAAGACAGTGAATAAAGAAGAGCCCTTGTCATTCAAAAGGAAAGAAAAAGTCCAAGAACGTCAAAAGGCACAAAATTCTACCTATTGACCTCCTTGAGTAGGAGTCGCTTGTCCCTTTCACACTCGAAGAGTTTTTCCCAACAGGCTTTTTTGAGAAAGTTACAGTCAACATGAGTTTATGTTTTGAGCTTGAAGAAGAGAAAGACGAAGGAAGTGACAGACAAAAGGAGTCTCCTAGAGTAGGTGATAAGACCTTAACTGTCTTGGAGGCTTTGCCAGCTCGCATAGGCTAAGAGCAAATCTTTTGTCTGCCTGATGAGATGCGCTAACATGTTGTTACTGCCTTACAACACCCAGAACTTTATGCTGATAAAATCAAGGATGTGGGAGCATCAACAGAAGGCCCTGTTCAGTGTGCCTATTGCAACACCGTAGTCACTTTCACTGACGATGATTTGTTGTTGGGATCCAAGCCCCATAATTGTTCTTTGTTTGTGATTGGTTACATTAGGGAGCAAAAAGTCAAACACATTCTCGTGGATGGAGGGTCAACTATCAACATCTTGCCCAAGTCTACAATGAACAACTTAGGCATCACAGTGGAAGAACTGTCTAGGAGCCGAACTATGATTCAAGGCTTTAACCTTGAAGGCCAACGTGCAATTGGCATGATTCGTGTTTAACCGATAATGGGAGATTTGACGATGTCCTCCATCTTCCATGTAATCGATGCTAAGACTTCCTACAATTTATTACTTGGGCGACCATAGCTTAATGAGCATGGGATAATGGCTTCCACTTTACACCAATGCCTTAATTACTACCGTGATGGAGAGAAGAAAATAAACAAGGATGTCAAGCCATTCACTTAGGCTGAGTCTCATTTTGCAGACGCAAGGTTCTTTGAAGAAGGTGCTACAGCTAAAAAAACCATGTCGTCAACCATTTCTTCCACAAGCAAAGGTGTCGCAAAGAAGGACCCTCGAGCAATAAAAGACAGTGCTCTTAAGGAGCAGCTCGAGAAAGAAGCAAGCAAGCAAGGTAGCACCACTTCTTGTGTTGAGCAAGTTGCTAATAAGTTGCTGTGTCAACAGGATCAATGCCACCAGTCTTAAGTTACATACCTAGGTCTCGCCGTAAGGAGGGCGAATCACCCTTTAGCGAGTACGTAAGTAGAAGTATCGAGACCAAAACTATTAAAAAGGATGATGGAGCTAGCATAATCACCTTAAAAGGAAGTGGAATAGTTCTAACGCTTAAAATGTGGCAGGCTAAGGTGAGTAGGCCCCCCTTTCCAGGTTCGTCGTTTCTTCTAAAGAAGGCGATGACTTGCTAAGCGTACGGACTAGGGAGGGATTTGATCCTAATGCATACAAGCTTATGGAGAGGGCTGGGTACGACTTTCAAAATCCAACTGCCTTAGGAAAGGTAGTCAGCGCCAGGCCTCATGGCCTCGCTGAAACTCAGAGAAAGATTCAAGAGCAGGGAGGTTCAGTAGGCGTCTCTAAAGTTGGACTGGGTTTCAGGCCACCACAGCCAGTCAGAATCTCTGGTCAACGAAAGGACAAGAAGTTGGTGATTCAACACATCTCAGCTAAAGAAGTAGACGTAAGTGAAGATGAAAATGCTTCACCCAACCCAATGCCCTCTGTGTTTGATAGGCTAGAATCATCCACTTCTAAAAAACGTCCGTCAGTATTCGCCGTATAGGGAAAGGGAAAGATCACAGAAGCTCTGTTTTCAACAAAATCAAAGATCATCCCCAGCCAAAGCCTTCAGTTTTTGCCAGAATAGGAGCTGGTGAAAAATCCTCGAACTCACAACTTGAGGAAGAGAAATGTTCTGCACTTAGTCGCTTGGGAGTGATAAATGAAGTTCAAAGCTCTATCCCTTCTTGCATGAAGCGCTTCTCTAGTCTGGATGTTAAAACAAATGGTTCATTAAGAGTAAAGAGGCGTACTGTGATCTTCACAAGTCAACGAAAAAACTCTGACTCTAACGAGGAAGCGGAGGAAGAAGAAGTTGTTTCTTCCAATCATATCACAATCCACGAATGTGATGACTCAGACTCAAAGATAGAGTTGGCAGAAACTCCTAGGACTTTCGAAGATGGAGGGCAGGCTACAGTTGATGATTTGAAAGAGTTGAATCTTGGAACCAATGAAGAGCCTCGCGCTATCTACGTAAGCTCATCACTCACACTCGAAGAGGAAAAGCAGTACTTGGAACTCCTACCAGAGTACAATGAAGTATTTGCCTGGAGCTATAAAGAAATGCCCGGGTTGGATCCAAAGGTCGCAGTCTACCATCTATCTATCAAAAGGGGTATTTCGCCTAAGAAGCAACCTCAACGACATTTTCGCCCAAAGTTGGTACCGAAAATTGAAAAGGAGGTTAACAAACTCATAGAGGCAGGATTCATTCGTGAGGTCAAGTACCCAACATGGATTGCAAACATCGTGCCTATCAGGAAGAAAAATGGGTAACTTCGTATTTGTGTGGAATTTCGGGATCTCAACGATGCTTGTCCAAAAGACAATTTCCCGTTGCCTGTCACAGAACTCATGATTGACTCAACTACTGGGCATGAAGCATTGTCACTCATGGATTGTACCGCATGACACAATCAAATTCTGATGGTGCCAGAAGATCAAGAGGCCATAACTCTCCGCACACCTAAAGGCATTTTTTGCCACAGGGTTATGCCCTTCGGACTTAAGAGTGCATGAGTAACGTACCAAAGGGCAATGCAAACAATTTTTCACAATATGCTCCACAAAAAGGTCAAGTACTATGTTGAT
Source organism: Selenicereus undatus (assembly GCA_017589665.1). Taxonomy (NCBI): domain Eukaryota; kingdom Viridiplantae; phylum Streptophyta; class Magnoliopsida; order Caryophyllales; family Cactaceae; genus Selenicereus; species Selenicereus undatus. The sequence continues at coordinate 95,571,396 of JACYFF010031955.1, forward strand.
GATTTGGTGGTGAAGTCCAAAAGGAGGAAGGACCACATACAAGATCTTCGTTTGATGTTTGACCGATTACGGAAATGTCAATTGAAGATGAGTCCACTCAAGTGCGCATTTGGTGTTACCTCTGGAAAGATCTTGGGTTTTATCGTTCATCACAGAGGGATTGACATTGACCAATTACAGATTGTCATGTGTCACGTTGACTTTGGTGGGCCCGCTTGGTCAAAATTAAGTTAAACTAATTAAAAGCTCCCACGTGGCGTGGATGATGTTAAAATTAGTAAACAATTTTCTTTATTTAAAAATAAGAAAATTACTGGGCTTAGGCCCAAAACCCGTCTCTAACCCTAGCTGGCAGAGCCTATAAATAGAGTGTCTTCTCCTTCATTTGGATTATTCAGCATCTACAGAATTCAGAGCTCAGACAGCAGGAAGCATCCAGCTACCAAGCGAGAAGGATCAAAACTTATAGAGTTTCAGAAACTACAATCAGCCACTTGCAAATCAAAATCAGGAACAAGTCTTCAGAATTCTTCAACTGATTTGCATCAACCGAGATCAAGCATCACGACCTCGGAGTACTCAAGTCCTTAGGAGATCGAATCAAAAGATTATTTTGTTGTATTAAATTCAGATATTGTACCTACATATTACATCAATACATGATTAAATTTGTTTATATCAATTTCCTGTCTAATTTATTTTAGGCGCGAAATTTGTGTTTACAGTTATATCGAAATTTTTTGTGGTTTTTGAAACATCATGATAGTAGTGTCCAATAATTGGGCAATTTTATAAACCATACGTACTAGATTGGCATCATATATAAAAAGATGAATGGCTCACAAAAACAGAAGGCGACCCATTTGATACTTTGATAGTCTGCCGAGCGAAGCCAGCACTACAAAACAACAACAAAAATCACCTCCGCAAGTCTTTCTTAAATGACTAAAGAAAAAGATACCAATAATTATACCGGACAAAATTAACCCAATTCAAATGACCTGAAATCATATCCGAACCGATATTTGAAAGAATTGAACCGATTTCAATCAGAAATTCAAAACCGAACAAACTCAAAATCGAATCGATTCGAAATCATATTTACCCGATTTGACCTGAAATGCAAAATGACCTGAATTGAATCCGAACTAACTTCAAATCTTATTGATCTGAAGGAGACCCAAACCCGAAAGGGCTCGAATCGAATTCAAACTAACTCAAAATCTTGTTGACCAGAACCCGAAATGATTCGAACCGGATCCAACCCGAACCGATCCAACCCAAACACAAATGACCCGTGCCCAAACCAACTCGAATCTGACTTTGATCCGACCAAATTCAAACTTGATCCAATTCAAACTTGATGTAGTGAGTGATGATACTATTCACACAATGGCCCTTTTTTGGTGAAACTTGACAAACTATGGAGATAAGAGAACTAAAGAAAATTAACAAATATTTAAATTAAAAGGGTTTAATTATTTTAAAATTTTGATTGCCTTTAATTTAATTTGCAATATGTGTAGAACATTTATTTTATAAAATTTTTTATTTATTAAAATTTTTTAGTTTCAAAAATTGAGGCAAGACTACTCATTAAGCATTTAAACTAAATTATTAATTTTAGTCTATTAAGTTAAATTACTAATTTATTAATTTAAAACTATTCATTAAGCTAAAATTCAAATATGTATAATGCACTCTACTCGATGATTGAGTAATTGCTAATTAAATTTATATTGATAGTAAATGTGTACCAAAACAAAACATAGTAATGGTTAGTCATAACTTAAATTAAATAATTGGTAAATGGTACTAAAGTATGAGTGATAACAAACTATCAACCATGAAAAAGACTATATCATTTCTTTGCGATTTATTAATCGATGTCAATGTTGCTGAAACTTGAAACCATGAACTTAAATTTGAGCCACTAGTCCGCTACTCAATAAAATGATAATTGATAGCTCAAATACAAGTTAATTTCCTTTAGTCTTACATTTCACAATTTAACGTATCTCAATCCATGTAAATACACTCGATTTGGATTGTATTAGTTTAATTTGTCTAGATCAACTAGGTTTAATTTGAGATTTAGAGCCAAAATGTGTGAATCAATTGAATTGGAAGGTTAAATAAGAGCCAATTTCACTTAGTTTTATGTCTTAGAACTCCCTGTCTCTAATCTATGTAACTACATTCAATTTGGATCATATTGGTTCGAATTCGTCTAATTTCAATGTGTTTTACTTTAAATTTAGAGTCAACTTTAGGTCCAAATCGGTTGAATTGGTTGGTTAAATTAAATAATGGTAATTCACTGATTCTTATAGTTTTAAATCTGACCTATCGCAACTTCCCTTTTTAATATATGTGAATAGGTTTGAGTTGGGTTGTAACTCGTGTGATGTATTGACGTGTCAATTCGAATCTATCTAAATTAATTTGCAATTGCTTTTAATTTAGAGTAACATACAAGTCCAAATAAGTAATAGTTGAATCGATTGATTAAATAGGGGCTAATTTCACTTAGTCGTATGCATCCAACTTTCTGAAACAAGTAAAATACAATTACCAGCCGATGATCATAAAAGTCCATTCTCGTTTCTCACTTGAATTAATCATTAATTCATCATCATGAAGTATGCACCAATAAACTAACAACATAATATCAATAATCAATAATCAATTAAGCGTTAAATAATTGGGTTTTTCTTCAACCTCAAAAAGTGGCAACAGCCCAATGGTCCATTACATAAATAAATTGTAGCTGCGTAAGATACCAAACTCGTACCACATATAAATTGACCCAGTTTAAATTACAAGCCCATCCGAAAGTAACCCGATTGGAATTTAACTAGATCCGATTTCTACCAACCCAAAATTGACCTGAACCAATCCCCGAAGCTTACATGAACAAACTTTGACTTGACCCCCACCCAATCCGACCCGAATGAGCTTGGCCCGAAGTTGACCCCATCCGAACTTCACTCGAACCGAAACTAAACTAACCCAAACATCGTTCACGCAAAATGGTCCCAATTCAAACTCAACCCGAATTGTACCTGAACTCGAACCAAATTCGTTTGTACCAAATTCGATTGACCTGAATTGTACCTGAACCGAATTCAAACTCAAGCCGAATTGATGAATTTGAATCTAACTCGATCCAAATGGAACGTAACTCGATCCAAATTTTATAACCGGTATGCACTAGATTGGCATCATATATGAAGAGATGAATGGATCACACAAAGGGAAAGTGAACAATTGATAGTCTGCCGAGCGAAGCCAACACTACATACGACGGAACTACAAAAATCACCACCGCAAGATCTTTCTTAATTGACGAAAGCAAAAGATACCAATAACCCATGAACATGGTAGTTTGTTATAATTTTTTTTTTTGTTTGCGGATCGTCAGCTTGCCACTTTCAGATAAGAAGAAGTCAACAATTTAAATAGACAGTGATTAGGCCTGGCAAAATTGATCCAAGACACGAAATCTGAACTGAACAATCCAAATCCATACCCGACTCAACATCCGAAATAAGCTCACCCAAAAATGAACCCAAAATCCGAATTGACTGAAACTGAACTATAACCAATCCAAAATTTTCTACAAAATTGCTTATTTGTATGACAAGTGCATTGGACAAAAATCGGCTGATCCGAAGTCAACTTGAACTAAAGTTCACCCGACGCAAACCAAACTATTCCAAAATGTTATTTAATCCGAAATATGACCTGACCCAAACTTAACCCAACTTGTACTCAAGCTGAATGACGTATTAGCTAGGCGTAATAGTGACCCATCCAATTTCCAGGTTCGAACTCTATTTATAACTATAACTACCTGTTCAGAAGTCTGTTTGAGAAATGAATAGTAATGGCTGCCGGAAGGAGAAGGAGATGACCTGTGTCGTGGTATGAACCATTGACCTGAAAACTTAATTCGCCTGACTTAGGTGCAAATCGTTGTGGCAAATAAGCTCCCCAGCTTCGCACTCATGCACTCGAGGGAGAAGCCTTGGAGTATAGCAACTTGTATGCCCAAGAAGTAGAGAGGAGAAGAGAGAATGTATTTTCTGTGTGTTCTGCAGAGTTGCAGAAGGGCCTCTTTTATAGTGGTCTGGGGGAGAGGAAAACTGCCAACCAAGCAATGAAGGAAGGCGTGAAACGGGGGCAGAAAATAAGGTAAAGGAGATAATAATGTAACTGAAGAATTAGTGGGGATAGGGTCATGGTGATTAAGGCAGAGATGGAGGAAGACTTGGTCAACTAGCCGTTAGGATTATGGTAGCTCATACGCAATCAGTCCTCTCGAAAATTCCTCCAAAAAATATAGTGTAAGGCCCAGGCCCACAGCCCGGACCGGACGGGCGGGCGGCGGTGGCGCGCATGTTGCAGCCTAAGTCCCCTCAACCCCCCTTAAAACATGGCTTCAAGTTATTCGATAAGTGCAAGAAGAGTGGGATATATAAACTCTTCAAACCACTCCCAAAAGTTACATGTGGGACAACAAAAGAGATAGAGAGAGTAAGTGAACACCCTTTTGGGGTGCCATTACTCCAACAATCCCCCACTAATGGCACACAAAAGGAAAAGAAGAATGAGAAAGATTTCCTGGGCAAGAAAGGTCAGATACTTAAGTATTAATGTCTTTCGATTGAATTGACACGCAGTGAAGAGAGGCAACATCTAAGTCTGACAAGTGAACTTAGTCTTGAACTTGTTAGACTTTGAATGAGGCCCTCTCGACACATATCAACCCTAAAGGATGTATACTCCGCGATAATCACTTACGCTTTTAGGCCCATGCGCATACCTCGGGTCTCATAAGTGCTCTAGACAGACAACCCTTGTCTCTCATAGAAGGCGGCCAGACCTTAACACTTACTTAGATAATTCCATCAGTCTATCTCTACTTACACCACCATATCATGGCTTGGAAATATTAAGAGCATGTGTTAGCTCAACCTCTTGTAGAGTGATGAATCCATCAAGTGCTTCTCTGTACCACCACCATAATAGGCTATGGATTCATTTAATGTGCTTCTCTATAGCACAAGCACTACCACGTGCCATAGGCATGGGAAGTAGTACAGTTAGAATATTAATATGGTTTCGTTTGACCGCACATGGGTATCCATCATATCTCTTCATTCCATAGGTTTTAGCCCCATCCCCCTCGACGTTTCAAGAACTACTCTTCTTGGCAATCCCTTTGTAAGAGACTCTGCCAAGTTTTTCTCGGATCTTACATATTCCAAGGAGATAACACCATGCTTTAGCAATTGTTTTACCGCACCATGTCTAATACGGATATGTCTCTTTTTCCTGTTGTAGACATTGTTGTGCGCAACTCCAATTGCTGCTTGCGAGTCACAATGCAAGGAGACAGGAGTTGGTTGTTTCCCCCACAATGGTATGTCAGTCAGGAGACCCTTGAGCCATTCTGCTTCTTGACCTGCCAACTCAAGAGCAATAAACTCAGATTCCATGGTTGAGCGAGCCATACATGTTTGTTTTGCAGACTTCCATGAAATAACTCCTCCACCCAATGTAAAAACATAGCTACTAGTAGAACTTACTTCATCATTATTAGCAACCCAATTAGCATCGCAAAAACCTTCAAGTACAGCAGGAAATTTACAAAAATGTAAACACCAATCCATTGTACCTCTAAGGTATCTCAACGAACGATGAAATGCATCCCAATGTTCTTTAGCGGGATTATGAGTGTACCTACTTAGTCTACTAACAGCATATGCAATGTCAGGATGAGTGCAGTTCATGAGAAACATCACACTCCCTATTATCTTAGCATATTCAATTTGAGACACACTAGGTCCTCTGTTCTTTTTAAGATGTATGCTAGGGTCATAGGGAGTTCTTATAGGTACCACATCAAAAGAGTTAAAATTTTTTAACACTTTCTCAATGTAATGAGACTGACATAAAGAAAAGTCACTCTTGGCTTTTATAAGTTTGATCCCCAAGATAATATCTACTTCTCCTAAATCTTTCATTTCAAAGAGAGAAGATAGAATTCGTTTAGTCTCATTTATGGCACATAGGTTGGTACCAAATATCAGCATATCATCCACATATAAGCATATGATCACATAATCAGATCCAAACATTTTGGAATAAACACAAGAATCTGAGTTTGTTGACAGTAAAGCCATTTTTCTCTAAAGAACTAGCAAATTTCTCATACCACTGTTTTGGGGCTTGCTTTAGACCATACAGGGATTTTCTCAATTTACATACTTTGTTCTCGTGACCAGGGACCTCACACCCTTCAGGTTGTGACACATAAATTTCTTCCTCTAAGTCACCATTGAGGAAGGCTGTTTTAACATCCATATGATGTACCACAAGATCATGGATAGTAGCCAAAACAACTACACTTCTGATTGTTGTAATTTTGGTCACAGGAGAATAAGTAACAAAGAAATCAATTCCCTTCTTTTTGTCAAAACCTCTAATGACTAATCTAGCTTTACACCTTTCAATAGAGCCATCTGTCCTAAGTTTCTTCTTGAAGATCCATTTACTACTAATGGGTCTACAACCCTTAGGCAAGTCGGTCAATTCCCAAGTTTTGTTTGACTCAAGGGAATCTATTTCACTCTTGATAGCTTCTTTCCAGAAGTTAGCATCTATAGACCTCATAGCCTCTTGGTAGGTTTTAGGATCTTCCTGAAGTAAATAAAGGGACACAAGTTCATCGATCAAAGCATCAATGTCAAAGTTCTCAAGGACTGCTACCAAAAAGGAAGTGATAAAGTCAAGGCCAAAACTAGTTTCAATCCTCTGTCTCTTGCTCCTTCTAGATTCAGTTCCCAAGTTTCCAATGCTAGAGCTAGAAGCAGGCAAGTTCACATGTTCAGGTACAATATTAGATACAATA
>JACYFF010031955.1:95578324-95611262 GCA_017589665.1 Selenicereus undatus
AAATCAGATAAAGACATAAATCTATATGCAACACTGTTTTGAGCATAACCAATAAAAACAGCATCAAAAGTCTTGGGGCCGATGTTTGAACATTTATGACTAGGTAGTACAACTTTGGCTAGACATCCCCACACTTTCAGATAATTCAGGTTAGGAGCATACCCTTCCACAATTCATATGGGGTTTGATCTAAGTTCTTATGGGGAACTCTATTGAGTATAAAACAAGCTGTCAAGACAGCCTCCCCCCACATGTTATCAGATAGACCAGTACTAACGAGCATGGCATTCATCATGTCTTTAAGGGTACGATTTTTCCGTTCAACAACACCGTTTTGTTGAGGAGTGTAAGGGGCACTAGTCTCATGTATTATGCCATTTTTCTCACAAAAGGCAGTCAAAGAATTTGTGTCATATTCCCCACCTCTATCAGATCTAAGTCTTTTGATTTTTTGGTCTAACTGATTCTCAACTTCGGCTTTGTACTTTAAGAACATTTCCTCAGCCTCATCTTTAGACTTGAGAAGGTAAATCTTGGTATACCTAGAGTAGTCGTCCACAAAGGTGATATACCATTTCTTTCCAGCCTTACTCATGGTGTTCTTAAAGTCTGCTAAGTCTGAATGCACAAGTTCTAACAATTCTGTTTTTCTGGTTGTTACATTTTTAAAAGGTTTCTTGGCAAATTTTGCTTCAACACAGACTGGACACTTAGAACAATTTTTAGTATTCACATTTGGAATTAAAAGCATGTTTCTAAGTCTTTTAATTGAAGCAAAATTAACATATGCAAGTCTACTATGCCACAAATCAACAGACTCAGCAATATAAACAGAATTGGCAGCAGTTTCATTATTAATTTGTGCAACATCATTCAAAACAAGGAGCCCCCCACTACGATACCCCTTCCCAACGAAGTCCCCACTTCGCATGATAACAACTTTACCGGTTTCTTGCACAATTTTAAGGCCAGCCACATCAAGAAGGGTACTAGAAACCAAGTTTCTACGAAGGGAAGGAACAAATAAAACATTACTTAAAGACAGTAATTTTCCAGAAGTAAACTTAAGTGAAATCTTCCTTTTACCCTTGACAGCAGCTGTAGAAGAGTTGCCCATGTAGACGCATTGTCCATCAACAATATCTTCAAAGTTAATCATGAGTTCCTTGTTGGCACAAAGGTGCCTTGATGGTCCAGAATTTAGGATCCATTCTGATAGATTATGCACCAGATTTGCCTCTACGGTGGTAACTGCACAGATAATCTCACCATCCTCGGTTTCAGCAATGTTGGCAGTAGGTGTTGCAGACTTGTGTTTGGCTTGGATTGACCCTTTCCTTTGATTGCATTGGTAGGCCTGTGTCCAAGCTTGCTGCACACATAGCACATCACCTTCGGCTTTTGAATCCTTTTGTTAGCAGAATTCTGATTCCAGAGATTTTGAGTTGGCTTTTGAAATCTCTTCCCTTTGCCTTTGAACCAGTCTTTGCTTATTTGTACAGCAGATTCAACCAGGTTAGAACTAACAGAATTTAAAGAAAGGGAAGACAACTTATCTTTCAGTCGGTTTGCCTCCTCAGTCCACATATGGCTTATTGATTCCTGCAGTGTGAGATCTTTCTTTTTGTGCTTGAGGTGGTTTCTGTAATCGCTCCAGGATGGTGGAAATTTTTCTATCAGTACGTTGGCTTGGAGGATTTCGCACATCTTCATGCCTTTTGCTAGGACCTCAACACACAGGTTTTCGTAGACGCGAACCTGTTCGATGATGGGTTTGTCATCCATAATCTGGAACTGTAGCCACTAGCCGACGACATATTTTCTTTTCGCGGCGTCGTCTGAACCATATTTTGCCTTAAGTTTGGTCCAAATGACCTTGGCAGATTTGAAGTTTACAAACAGATCAAACAAAGGGTTAGACATATTATTTAATAGATAACTGCGAGTCAGTTTATTGTCCCTCTCGAATTTCTTCTTTGTGGTTTCGTCAAGAGGAATGGAAGGAGTTTTAGGAACAGTAGGAGTTGCAGGTTCAGAATCAGTAACCTTGTTGCCCTCATCAGGAAGATCAGGAGTAAGCACGTAGTCGATCTCAAGTTGCTCAAAGTAAAGGAGCAATTTTTGAGAGCAACGTTTATAATTGGTTCCATCAAGTGGTTCAGTTTTGTAGAGTTCGGGGAGAGTTTTTGGAGCAGCCATTGCAATTAAGCTTTCAGATTGTTAGAGAAATGAATAGTAATGGCTGCTGGAAGGAGAATCAGATGACCTGTATCGTGGTATGAACCACTGACCTGAAACCTTAATTCGCCCGACTTAGGTGCAAATCGTTATGGCAAAGAAGCTCCCCAAGGTTTAACACAGCCGGCTTCGCACTCGTGCTCTCGAGGGAGAAGCTTTGGAGTATAGCAACTTATATGCCCAGGAAGTAGAGAGGAGAAGAGAAAATGTATTTTCTGTGTGTTCTGTAGAGTTGCAGAAGGGCCTCTTTTATAGTGGTCTGGGGAAGAGGAAAACTGCCAACCAAACAATAAAGGAAGGCATGAAACGGGGGCAGAAAATTAGGTAAAGGAGAGAATAATGTAATTGAAGAATTAATGGGGAGAGGATCATGGTGATTAAGGCAGAGATGGAGGAAGACTTGGTCAACTAGCTGTTAGGATTACGGTAGCTCATACGCAATCAGTCATCTCGAAAATTCCTCCAAAAAATATTGTGTAAGGCCCAAGCCCACAGCCCGCGCCACGCCCAGCCCGGACCGGACGGGCGGGCGGCAGCGCGCGCGCGCGTGTGGCAGCCCAAGTCCCCTCAATCCCCCTTAAAACATGGCTTCAAGTTATTCGATAAGTGCAAGAAGAGTGGGATATATAAACTCTTCAAGCCACTCCCAAAAGTTACATGTGGGACAACAAAAGAGATAGAGAGAGTAAGTGAACACCCTTTTGGGGTGCCATTACTCCAACAAAGTCATCTTCACAAAAATACACCCAAGCCTTCCTACAACTGTCTGGTTTCTTGCACCAAAATAAAAATGTCATCCACCTCCACCATAGAGCACATCGTCCTCCTCAACATCAAAGATGGAATCAAACCCTTTGATGTTTTCTTCATGCTTAATGCCCTCAACACCCTCCGGTCACTTGACATAGTCCAGTACATAACCACTGGTCCAGTACACCGAATGTAGTCCACATCCCTTCGATTCACCCATTTTTCAACAGCAAATTCCTATCTAAGGACGACCTAGCTGCCCACATGAACTACCCGGCCCATGTTGACCTGGTCCAGTCCACCATCATGTGTATCTGCGTTGATCTCATGGCTGTCAACTGGGTGGCCCCAAGCATCCCAAAGGGTCGGGTTCCAGATTGGGTGAGCATTTCCATCACAATCATTTTTATGAGCCATCTCAACCAAAACCTTATGTTGATGGTTGAAGGCCCGGGAATAGGTATAACACACTCTCTCACGTGAATGCCTTTTGGGCTTGGAATGTTGATGCTGCACAGAATCCCCTAACTTGCGCAATAAATCAACATAGGCGCCTCTGAGATTCGAACTTGAGACTTCTCGATTGGACAGACTTTGATACCATCTTCAAAAACCATGTCAACCAAAAGATTAAACGGACGGATGAAGATCCAGGAATAAGTTCATACTCAAACAACATAATTAGTGCACTTAAGGGCAAGGTCAGTGGTATTGAGGAGTTTAATTTTGGGGAGAACTTCTCGGCCACCTATGCTAAGGGCTTTTGGACACACAGTTGGAGGTTTTCCCTGCAGTAAATGTGTTACAACCTACGAGGGACAATGTCGAGTAGACCTGACAAACAAGTCATTTCGTCCAGGAGTCAGATTGGGTGAGCCTTTCCATCACAACCATATTCAGGAGTCATCTCATCCAAAAGCTTATGTTGATGGTTGAAGGCCTAGGAATAGGTACAGTGCACTCTCTCACGCGAATGCCTTTTGGACTTGGAGCGTCAATACTGTAAAGGATTCCCCTACCTTGCGCAATAAATCAATATAGGAGCTATTGAAATTCGAACTTGAGACTTCTCGATTGGACAGACTTTGATACCATGTTCAAAAACCATCGCAACCAAAAGGTTAAACAGATGGTTGAAGATCCAGGAATAAGTCTATACTCTAACAACATAACTAGTGCACTCAAGGGTAAGGTCAATGGTATTGAGGAGTTTAATTTTAGGGAGAACATCTCAGCTACTTATGCTAAGGGTTTTCGAACGCATGGTTGGAGGTTTTCCCTGTAGTAAATGTGTTACAACCTACGAGGGACAGTGTTGAGTAGACTTAAAAAATAGGTCATTTGGTTCGATTCGAGTTTATCGAATTCGGTTTGGGTTTGGATACAATTCGGGCGAACTTCGGATCGGGTCAACTTTGGGCTAAGCTCGTTCGGCTTGATTTGGATGCAAGTCGGGCCAAAGTCAATACGGTTATGCTTCGGTTATGATTCGGGTCAATCTCGGGTTGGGTAGAAATCGGATTGGGTTACCTTGGGGTTGGCTTGTATTTCAATTGGGTTAGTTCATATGTGGTTTGAGTTTGACATCTTACACAAGCACATAAGCCACGAAATTTTGGAGGACTTAGAAAGAGGTTATATGACCATGAATTGAATTGGGTGAGTTTTTATTTTCCTACTAATTTGTCCAAGATTACATTCTAATTGGATTAAAAATTAATCTTGAACAAAAAAAGCCATATCAATTTGCATTCTGTGTTGAGTATAAATCCCTTCATTCCAATTCGTCCATGATTTAGTTTCAATTGGTTGCTCCCAATCACATAGAGAAGTAATCAAGCAGATGAACAAATTGTACTACAATTCCCCATCTCCCTAACCATCAAATCCAAGATTTTAAAAAATATATAAAATTGAAGAGTTATGCCTAATCAACATAAACCATAAAATATCTTTAATTGCTTGATTCTATAAAATAATATAAACCATAAAATAAATTTAAATTCATTATTTTATTTGTTCAAAGTAAAGTTTTGTCATTTGCTTTAGCCTTTTGCACGCTAAATATCAAGTGAAGTTGTGTAGCTAGTATCATCACTCACTACTTTAAGTTTGAATTAGATCGGGAAAGAATCGGGTCGGTCAAACTCAGATTTGGGTCGGTTTGGGTTCGGATCTTTTGTGTTCGGGTTGGATCAATTCATGTATGAATCTGGTCGGGTTTCATTCATTTCAGGTCATTTGGCGGTCGGGTCTATATCGAGTCAATAAGATTCCGGGTCAGTTCGAATTTAGTTCGTGCCATTTTGGTTTTCAGATCAAATCGGATCAATACAGTTTTGAGTCGGTTCGGTTTTGGGTAGGTTTGATTTTGGATTTCGAGTCGAGATCGATTCAACTATTTTGGATGTCCGTTCAGATCTGGTTTCAGGTTGTTCGGTTTTGGTCATTTGGATTTGGTCAGTATTATCAGGTATAGTGTGGAGATTGTCATGAAAAAGGATAAAGTTAAGGATTATGTTGAGAGTTTTCTTGTCGTTGATTAAGTTGTTCCAGCCACTCAAAGTTGAGCATATTTATTGCACATTCGGATGAGATAACTTATCGTTAATTGGGGGCACAATACACAAACTACTCGGTATGTGCAGACGCCCGTGCGCGAGAAGCAATTAGACTTCTATGCCTCGGTTTCAATAGAGCCTGTCCTTGTAACTCCTACCTCTCCTCCATATGTGATACATTGGGTCTCTTGAATAAAAATCTATGGTGTCTAATATTTATCTATTACAAGAATTTTGGCGTATGCGAGGCGGAAATAATAGATTGGCGATTAAATTGGCTATCTTTTTGCTATCAAGATTCGTTTACTTGCATTTAACAGCACACTTTAGTGGAAGTTGATCAGCCTTTTAAAAAGTAGGCATGGACTTGTTGAGATTAACCTCGTCTGACAACACTTGAATGGATTAGACCCACTTTAAAATTTTACTTTTTCTTTAAATATGGACTTTTAAAGGAATTATCCTAAAGGCTTGTCAAAGCCAAATTTGGGTATTACCGTGCCAAGTCCAACGTGATTTCAAGAACCATTGGCTTCCTTTTTCCTTTTTGCCCTTCGTCATTCCTTTTTTCCCTTCTTTTCTTCTTTCTCTTTTCTCTTTATTTCTCACAAATTAACAAAAATCTAATTAGATATTAAAATTTGGGTTGAACACAATCCTATGAATCCCCTTCTAGGCTAAAATTCTATTTGTCATGTACTAATAACAACAACCGCATCTTCTTAGCGAATCACTCTTCCAATTAGGTTCAACTCGATCTATCAACTACAAGAGCATGAAAACAACTTTAACTCTTCAATCTCTTTCGTGTTTAGCAATCCAGCAATCAAAAGCATCACTTGATCCATCAATGATTGCAATCACCTTCTCCTAAGTGTGCCTTCCACGGATTTGCTCCTTCCTAGTTGATCCTACAAGATGTCGTACTGCTTGGTAGGATTAAACTCACTCTAATACCACTTGTTGGGATTAAACCCGCTTAGAACCCAGTAAGTTGAGAATAGAAGCACAATAGCAAAAATTGGTCATACACAAACACATATCATGAGAAGGAACACCAATAAATTTTCCGCGGAGCCCCCACAAATTTAGGGGGAAAAACAATTGATTTGGAACAACTATCGTATCCACTAGATTTAGAAAAAAAAATAAATTACAATTTAGGGTACACTAATAACACTATGCCTCTCTCAAGCTGACTTGTGTTTGAGTCACCTTGGCACTCTTACAAATGTATCTACTCCCTCCACACTCTTCCCCTGCTTGGAATTTGTGCATGAAATACACTGCACAAGTTTCTGGTCAAACACAAAACATTCACTTCTCATGATCTCACCTCGGATCAAGAGCATCCCTCTTTCCCTTTCCTGGATAGCAAAACTGAAAAACACCTTTCGAAATCATCATATGCTTGAAAAATAAGGCAATTACTTTCCCAAACAACCCGTGCGACAAGCTGACTTTACTCTTGAAGAACCTTCTAGGATTCAAATCAACTTGTTTTATAGAATACGAAATTTAAAAGAATTAGCTAGTAAAACTTACCGAACCCGGATTTGAGTAATACCATGGCAAGTTTAACATGTGTTGAGTTATTATATTTAAGTTTTGATGATAACAAATCCAAGTGTAAAAATTTGCCCAAGTAATGTTGCTCCAAACACGATCTCCAAACAGGCCTAACTGGTGTTTATAATCTTCATTGTGTTAACCGGTTTGCTACATGTGAGAACAAGTCCTTAAAACAGGTTTTACTTGGTGATTCTATATTAAGTCAAGAACGCCATCTCGACAGTTGATTGTAAGGCATGTTCCTGAACTCTAGCAATACAAAGAACAACCCCAGCAAACAAGTTGGACTTGGTGTTCACAGCAGCTCTACAAATCGTGGACAAGATGACTGGTTCAAAACAAGAAGTCTTGGGTATATAGGTTTTATTTATTTAGACTCTTGTTGATATGCCAATATTGAAAACGCTTTTTCAACACCTCTTGAATCGGTGTTTGCGCTAAGTGCTTTAGAACACCAGTTGCGAACAACCCTGCAAACAGGGTGCCTAGGGTGTTTCTGAACTGAAGTGGCCATACCCGGTTATCTTTGAAAATTCATTTCGGTTGGCCAAGATCTCCAGAATACTTTCTTTAAACTCCAAGATTGCTATTTTTCTGGAAATGATATTTCTTGAAAATATTATGGGAGATTTGAGAAAATAGGTTTTGGAAGATTTGTCAAAACTAAAAGATTCCCTTTGCCTATATTTTCGAATATGATAAAATTTCAAAAACTGAAGATTTCTGGTTGCCTTTTGAATCTTCTTTACGGCTATGGGAAGATAAGGGTTATTTCTTAAGATAACAAATCCCTTATACTTTGGGAAAAACTTGTCACTAGCCGTTGGGGAGTATTTTTTCTTGAAAATCGTTTTCCATACTTAGCTGATTCTTTTGGTCTTGACCATTGTATTTTTGTGTATAAAATCTCAGCTCTTTCACTCCCACAAGGAGCAAGAAAAGAAAGCAAGAGAAAAACTAGAAACACACAACATACGCAAAAAGGAAAAATTTCAAAAGTGGTTTTTCTAGTGAGAAGAATTTTTCGAGCTACTCTTGAGAAAAGAAAACCGACACAAGTTGTGTTTAAACTGAGCTTTCAATATATTGGCATACTAAGACTTCATTGTACCTTATATCTGCTTAAGACAGAAGCACCCAGTAAGGTGTTTTGTAACCCTGATCTTGAATCAGAAAAGTGAGTGAGTGGTCCTCAGTCGTGTGGACTTTGGACGTGTCCAATCCGGTGAGATTTGGACGTGGTGTAACCTGTCTTAGAGAAGGAGGTTACGTGGTTGCAAGTTGTAACAAGGTGTGTTACATTTGTAACGAGTTAAGCCCGGTTTAGTGAAGTGGTTAAATCCTACACGAGGTAGGTCGTGGTTTTTCACACCTCAGTTGGGCTAGAGGTGTTTTCCACGTAAAAATTGTGTGTGCTTTATTTTCCGCATTTATCTTGGTGATTTTCGCATTTGCAATATTTGAGAACACCCTCTGCAAACAAGTCACAAGGGTGTTTGTTATTTACAACGCGAAAATCAGACACCACAATTCACCCCCCCTCTTGTGGTAGAATACTCACGATCTTAACAACATGACCTCATAAGCCGTTAGCTTCCTCTTTCTTTTTTTTCCCTTTCACCTTACCTTTGTTCCCTTCTCCCCTTCTTCCTTTCTCCTTTTTCTTTTATTTTTACAGGTAAAATAATTAAAAAAATAATTATATATTTATTTTGGTTGGACCAAATCCTACAAATCTCACCTTCCAGCCCAAAATTATGTCTACCCCATACATACGACAATAGTTACATCTCTTACGAAACCACTTGACCAATTAGGTTCAACTTGATCCACAACCTACCACAACATAACCTCAACTCTAACTATTTGATCTCTTCAGCATCTTACAATCCATCAATCAATAGCATCACATGATCGTTCAACGATCAAAATCGCCTTTTCCTGAGGATGCCTTCCATAGAGCTACTCCTTCCTAATCAATCACAACTATCTCTTATACAACTTTTTGGGGTTAAAAACCATCTCTGAAATCACTTGGTGGGATAAAATCCATTCTGATACCACTTCTTGGGAACATAAACATTTGTAAGATATTGCGCGTACACATACACATATGAACACAAAGAACACTAATTAATTTAATGTGAAAAACCCCTCTTCAATGAGGTGGAAAATCACAGCTATAGAACAGTTGAGACATCCACAGAAATTAGATTAGATAGATATGCTCATAACACCATGCCTCCCTCAATTAGCTTCTGTTTGAGTCATCACCCGGATGTTATTGCAACTCAAAGGCCTCGATCATGCCTTTACCATGTGATCATTCTATTTTTAATTTATTTTTTTTGGTTTTTGGTAGGAAAGTTTGAGCTATGTAAACGTGAGTAGAGTCTCCACCATATTCCACAAAAATATGACAACCCTTTTGAAATGATTTCTAGAGAACACTCTCTATGATCCCAGATGGGGATTGGCCAAAGTATAAGGCAACTAGTCAACAGTTCAGTTTGTTGGTAAAAGCATGCTCGATGGTTGGGGCATAAGTACGACCACCTATATCCCCCATTCACCGTGGTGTCCCCAAGGATCCGAAGGAAAGACACAATCTCTAAATTCCATGCAACGTCTAGTTTGATCTAATTATTGATCTTATGGTGATTATCACATTAAAGACATAATTTTTGATGATCTCATGGATTAGTCATGTCACATGCTAAGAAAGTGATAAAAGAAGCCAACTTTAGTGAACGCCTAGATTAATTATATAGTTCTACAATTTAATATATGTAAAAAAAAAATTCTCAAGAGAATCAAATAAGAACAAGAGTCATGTTAGAGGAGCTTAGTCTGGAAAAACTTATGTTCGGGGCCCTTTCCCAAAATATTTTTGTCAGAAAAGGGCAAGAGTTTTTTGTTTTTTGCTATTTTGACAAATTATTTTGGCAAATTTTTGCCAACAAAACTGAAGAAAGAAATAGGGGAGAGAAAGAGAAAGAAACAAGAGGTAAGGGTGGCCTTTTTGTACAAGGGAAAAAAGAAAAGAAAGATAGAGGAAGGCTTGCCTCTCTAGTGGGGGAAGAAGAGGATACGAGAATGTCTTGGACGTTGTCGACACCTAAAATGTGTCTTCTTTTTATAAAATGAATGGTAATGATAAACTGATCAAAAAAGACTTGGGGAACCCCAGACATTGAAAATGAAGAGTTTCAAAATGTGCCAACATCCCTTAACCCACACATACAAACTCAAAGATGCCCACCAAAGGCTAAAAGAAACAAAAAGCCCAAATAGGCCCAAATTGATGACATATTATACATCAAAATCTAATAACTAATGGAAAAAATATAAGTTGAATATTGAGGCTTGCACTTAAAATGACATATATTCACTATTTTGATTATATATTCTTCTATAATTATCCAAAAATTATGAAATTAGTGCCATTATAAAATAGACTCAATAAGATATTAGGGGAAAAAAAGAATCAATAAAAATGGAGGTAGAATGAGAAAGTTATGGCCAAAACAAGTTTTATCTGAATTGATGCTAATGTCTAAATTAAGCCTGTCAATAGTTGAATTAGATCTCCTTTTTCTAAACCAACTCGTATTATCCCTTTAAACACCATAAAAGAGGGCTAGCCTCAATGGTTGAACACATTAGAAATTCAAGAGCACCAGAAATTAAAGAGGAAGAGACCAAAAAATCTTGGGAGAAACACATCACACACACAGAGCATTGACAAAGAGAGAAATTGGCTAATCGTTAAAGAGAACATCATTCTGAGGGCAACACCTAAACGTCCCCTTATTCTCTATCCTTTATTTCTCTGGGTTTATTTGATTTTTAGGTTTAACAAAGATGTAACATTTAATTGGTTCAATCCCTGTCCATTGTAATGGTTCGAATTATTTCTTTGAACCTTTTAGTCCTTTTAGTATCCCTTTCAGTTTATGTTTCGTTTTAAAAAGAAGAGTTGATTTGTAAGTTTTCTTAAAACTAAATGGTGACTTTATTAATTAAATTTGTCGTTTTTGTGTAATGTTCCATTGGATCTTCCTCAAACTGGGTAGAATATGTTTTAGATCCTGATAGTAATATTGATTGGAACGAAAAATTTGGTTAGTTATGGCTTCAGAACCTATTTAAGTTCCTAGATTAGGGCTACTGCCCAGTCCCTTGGACCAGAGAGTCAGTATTACTTAGAGCTATACTAGAGAACTAGACCTGGTTTTGGCCCAGGAGCCTGGCTGGGTTACTAAATAGGATGATGGTCCAGATCTTTGGACCATTTCATTTATTTTGTTGCACTTTAGCCATTTTGCTAAAAAATAAAAATCAGATTTAAATCTGATCACCTAGCAAGCAAGTTCAACCATTTGTGGGGAACTTTGCCAGGGGATGGAACTCCAGGTCATGGTCCTTAATGTGATAACTCCACTGGGGACATTTTTTTTTTTTAAACAAAGAGGGCGAGATTTGAAATTCAATGAGGGAAATTATTTTTAGTTATAATTGCATTAGACATTCTTGTATTAAAGGTGATGCCCTAACAGGATTAACAACATTTCTAGCTTAAGCAACATTACTGCTCCTTGGGAAAAATAGTTGGTTAACTTGGCGGTCTATTAGACTTCCAATTGAGCAAGCAACTATTTCACCCAATTGCAATACACTCGCTTGGTCTACATGATGTGGAAAGCAACCGGAATGCTCCAGTTTCACGACACACTATGGTTCATGTACAAAGCATTTTGATCACAAGAATACTCTTCTAAACCTTACCTAAAACACTTAGAACATAGAACTTTGGATTAGGTTGGAATTCATGTGCATGCATGATTCTATGATTGGTTAGAATTCTAATTGACTGTCTAAAGTAACCCATACCTAAAGACCTATGTATTGATATTTTAGGGTACATAATATCACCATTGTGTATAGGGGCTCAGGTTAGGATAATGTTAGTCTAGGGCCCCCATCAGAAGTGCGATAAGGATTTAGACCTCTTAGATTAGGTCAAGTCCAAGTATTGTGGTCTTGCATCAGAATAGGACCAGCAGAAATTATTTCTAGCCCTTGCGTGCCATAGCATGGGGGACAACATCCTTAGTCTAGGTCATTCATCAATAGTAGTCATAGTCAAGCAAAAAAGGAGTGGGGCGAGACTTTGCCGGGTTCCTATGTCTAGGCTATAAGGACCGATTGGGATTTTGGTAGGGAGATCCACTACAGTTTGGTTGTTTTGAGTTCGTGTTAGGCCTACATTCATGGCCTGAAGCTAGCACACGAGGCTCCTAGTAGTAGGTGTCAGTGTATGGGTCAAAATGGTTCATTTTGAGTCTTAACACATCAATTGTGGGCTACCTATGTCTAAAGAGTCATACATTGTATGGCTTCACAGTGTAAAGTCCACGAGTCCATTTGGGCCTAAAGTGCATAATGCGGTCCATTAGACGTTTAGAGTCTAAGTTCATTCTAGGTTGCATCCAATCATGCATTATATTCATAATGCATAAGCTCAATTCAAATCTAGATATTTGATCCATAAGTTCATATAGATCATGCATCTCACATATATTACCTAGGTCTCAGATCCAAGCATGAGTATAACAAGATTTACCTATGTGCCTAACCTAGCCCATTATAGGCAAAAAACACCAAAGCTAAGCTAGGCCCTAGTATAGGTCCAACATTCAGATAGGATAGACTTAGATCCAACTTAGGCCTATGCATCAGCTCTCTAAGCCCAACTTAGGACCCAATCTAGGATGAGACCCTATTTTAGCATCTTATGCCTATTTATTCTCATCACAACATAAAATTTTAAGCCCACCAAGCCATTGCTTCTTTCTTATTAGATGACAAGTCAGTAGCCATGTTCTTTACTTTGTATCCAATACAATTTACCCTTCATAAGAAAGAGAACGAGTGAAACCCATGAACCAAGAGGTTCCTATCTCGAGAATAAGTTGGGAAAACTCAGCTTGGAAGCTCAAAATCAAAATCAAAGTCAATGTAAAAGTCCAATCCTTTACTATCTTGATGGCAAGTAGGAACAAAATTACTCAACTTACGAAGATGATGGACAGAATGCAAGCCAAGATGGATAAAAGTGAAAAGAAGAAGGAACTGATGGCCACTACATTCCAAACTCTCGTCAAGGGTACCTCAAGAAAAGATGGCGAAGGTCCATACAATGATTGGAAAATATAATGGCCAGAGGAAAGAAGAGGATGGGGGAAAGGGAGAGGTAGGGCGGCAAGTATACCACGAGAACTGGTCCATGACTAGATCGTAACAACTATTTCATTGATTATGCAGGATTCACTTCAATTCCAAAAGGAAAATTACCCCTAACATTCACCATGCCAGATATTAAATTCTGCAAGACTGAAAGCCCTTGCCATCACATGAGGAATTTCATGAGTGCTATGATTATGAAAGAAATTGATAGGGATATCTATCACCTCATTGTTCCCTGGAATTTTAACAAGGATATAAGGAGGTGGCATAATATCGTAGACCCATGAAAAGTAGTAAGTTCAGGTAATATTTGTAAGGAACTCCTATGTTAGTATTCATACAATGTTGACCTACTAATTACACTTAGGGACTTAGAATTGATAAAGCAAGAGGAAAAGGAAGACTGTTTTGACTTCCTCACTTGATGGAGTGCAAAGGCTATCCATATTGTGGATCTACCGTTAGAGGTTAATCAAGTGAGGTTGTTTAATAGAAACCTTCAACCCACATACAAGCAACATCTAAAGTTTTCACCATTTGAAAAATTCACAACATTAAAGAATGCTGGCAGAAAGAGCTTGCTAGAGAAACACCCACAAAAGCTATTAAGAATTGGAAGGGAAAGAATCAGAATAGGAATAAGAAAAATAATGGCTCCACAAGCAGGAAGGTGCATGCTCTAGATTGCTACACCGAATGCACCCTTATTAAAATCACCCATGCTCAAGCACCCCACGAGGACAACAACCCACTTGGTTTGCATGATAGCATTCTAGTCCTTTGAGACCACCAAAGCGAAATGTCCATCTATTCATATAACGAGCATAGTTAAATCCAAGTCTAAAATGCCTCCACACAATAGCCGTTGAGTTCTATTGAATTCAGGGGATACGGTACTTAGCTTAAAATGCCTCGACATGATAGGCCTTGAGCATAGTTACTTCTTTTACATATTCTTAAATTCTTTTTCATGGAATGCTTATGTCTAACGACGAATCCAAGGGTAAAAAGAATGAAAAGAAAAAAGAGTGATTAGTTTGAAAACTCACAAGGCCATCTAGGCAAAAGAAGAGGGAACAAAATAAAATAAAAAAGATTAAGAATTTTAATCTATCATCTTGAAATGGAATACATAAAAAATTATCTTGCAATAAGTTAAGCAGTTTTCAACTACATGCCTAGCATAGGAGGCCTTGTTTGACAACCTACATTATTCCTTTATCAAATTGAAAAGGTTACCAATTTGAACCCCTTTGAGCCTTCAAAGGGCCTAATTCTTTCATAACCACATCTGACCAAATTTAGGGGTGGGAGTATGTTACAGGTGACAAAATCAGCAAACAAAAAAAGAATTTAGACGAAAGGATTCCATCCAAAGAGAAAGAAGAAAAGGGGGGTAGAACAAAAAAGAAAAACAAAAGAAAAAGAAGAATAAATAAAGACAGAATTGCTAATCCACACTAACCTCACCACCTATGCATACTTGGAGATTTCATAAGGGGTTTTTGAGCCTTCACGCCAATTCTCTTCCTTTGGCACCCTAATCCTAAGGAATGCCTTTAAAATTTCTCCTGGAGGCAACCTTTAAGCTATGTGCTCTTACTCTAGTACTAAGACTGACCTGATCCCATATTCTTCATACTAAGCGAGCGGCTGCTCTAGGCAACACCAGTAAAAACATCTTTATTGGTCATATCCCTACACATCTAGGGCTTCAATTACAATGAACATAATTCAGAGCTTACTCAGAACAGTAGCACTTCAATGAAAAATTGAAGGTTACTCTTTCATTAAAAGGAAACATTGTCTATCTTGGGTAACTTATACCTTAGGACTTGGCCTAACCAAGTAGTCACTTAACGTTCTATCCATCATCCTAGAATATGTTATAGCTTGTGCCATAAAGCATCATCGTACGTGACCCATCAATCACTTATATATTAATCAGGCCTAAGCCAATGGCCACCAAACTTAATATGAGACCTTCACCTACATGCATACAAGACTAGGTCATCACATGTCTTCATAATCGACACAATTTGATTCTACATAGTCATCACATAAGCATAAAATCACTTATGTTAGGAAGTCCACTTGCTTCTATACATGTATCTGTAGCCTATTTATCAACATGCCCTCTACCGTGATCACTTGCAAACCTTCGATCAAAGAAGTGCGTATTTGGGCATAATAGCAACCTTACAGGAAGGGAACAAAACCCTGGTCAGCTGTTAATCTACATTAATAACAACATTTTGACCCTCGCTTTAATTAGGCTCAGTCAAAGTGGGAGATCCATCTTGAAAGAGAGTCTTACACAAGCATTATTGCACTTATATGGGCAATTCACCTACATCTTTATAACTTTAAATTATCAGGTGACAAAGCTGAAGAGGTTCTAGCCACAGAGGACACCTCATCCTCTTTATCTTAGCATAAAAGAATGCCCTAATATCCAAGACATTTTAACGTTCAGTAGGCTCTCATCAAAAAGAGATGACATCAATGCATGAGCGATAAAAAGGTCAAACTTGGAGATTTGACATCTAAACACCTCACTAATCACAAGCTCCCAAGGATTTGGCTATTAGTCTTTAGCTTCCTACGCCACCAAGTTCATAAAGATCGGTATACAAGTATTCAGACTCTTATGTCACCAAGTTCATAGGGATATGGCTGTAGGTCTTTAGGCTCATAACCTACCAAGTTCACAAGGATCTTCCTACCGGTATTCAGGCTCATACACCACCAATTTCTTGGGAATTTGGCTATAGGTCTTCGGGCTCTCACGTCACCATTGTTGAATTTGCTGGACCGGCAAAAGGTCCGCTAGTCTGGTAAAACATTAACACCAAGATCTGCTGCAGCACTAAAGGGTCCACCAGATCAATGAAAGATTTGCTGCAACGGTGAAAGGTTCATATCAGGACTCGGTAGGCTAGCAAAAGGTCCGCTAGACCAACGAAAGGTCCGCTAGAGATCAATAAAAGGTTAAATTCAAGATATGCTAGACCAGCAAAGAGTCTGCTAGACTGGAGAACTGGCCTATATACCGATGAAAGGTCAATAATTTAGAACTTCTTTGACCCACAAAAGGTTCACTGGACCGGCAAAGGGTCTGCTAGACCGACGAAAGGTCAAAAATTTAAAACCAAGAGACCGATAAAAGATCCTTTGGACCGATAAAAGGTCAATAATTCAAAATCACTACACATATGAAAGTTTAAACGAAGCACTGAACAAATAACCATAAATGCTATCTACCTTGACCTTTCCCTTACTCAGGCTCGGTCAAATTGAGAGTTAACTATACACACCTAAAAAATATCTTTTTTTTTATCAAATGCCCGATGACTATAAACCAATTGAACACAACTTGAAGACTCCTGGACATTGAACATGAAGAGCTTTAAAATATTCCAACATCCCTTAACCCTTAATTCAAAGATGCCCAGCAAAGGCTAAAAGAACCCAAAAGCCCAAATAGGCCCAAATTGACGGTGTTCAGTGTCTAATGGAGATTTATTATTCATTTTCACCCTATTCGAGGGTGCACAAAATCATACACTAAAATCGGATAAACAACGAAAAAGATATAAGTCGGATATTGGAGCTTGCTTTGAAAATGACACATGTTTGCTATTTTGCTTGTATCTTCTGCTATACGAATCCAAAATCATTAAATTAGTAGTATTATAAAACAAACTCAACAATACTTTTAGGGAGAAAAAGAATCACTTGAAATAGCAGTCAAATGAAAAAGTTATGGCTGAAATAGATTGTACTTTTAGCATTGTCAACAAACTTGGTCGGGTTTTGGCCTGAACCGACCAGGAATCAAGCCGGATACCTAGTCGGAAGATCCCAGTCGGCTTTTCAGTCTTCGTCTCCAGTCTATTATAGTTTGTCTGAATTGGTGTGACCCGTCTTGATTAAGCGTATTAAGAGTTAAATTAGTTCTCCTTTCTCTAAACCAACCTGTATTATCCCTTTAAGTACCATAGTTATCCCTAGGGGTTGAGCACATCAACAATTAAAGAGAAAAACACCAGAAATTAGAGCAATAGAGACTAGAAAATGTTGAGAGAAACACATCACATACCAAAAGCATTGAGAGAGAGAAGTTGGTTAATCGTTAGAGACATCATTCTTCTGGGTTGTCAGGTGAATCAGCTGGGTCCCTAGGTGAATCAGCTAGGTCATCCTGAGGCATAACCTAAACCACCCATCATTCTCTATCCTTTCTTCCTCTTAGTTAATGTGGTTTTTAGTAGGGCTGGCAAAAATTTGTCCGACCCGATTACCCGAATTTGTCCGACCTGGAAAAAACCGGGTACGGTCACCAAATTTATGTCCGAATTTAAAATTCGGACAATCGGTCATGTCCGAATTTAAACCGGGTCGGGTTCGGGTTTGGAAATCCGGGTTCGGGTTGTCCGGATTTTTGAACCATTTCGGGTTCGGACAAATTCGGACAATCGGACAACCGGGTTCGGACATCGGACAACTATGTTTATATGTAATTTTAGTCCAAATTCTTTAGAAAATTTTATAAAAATAAATTCGGACAACCGGGTTCGGACATTGAAAAACCGGGTTCGGGTTCGGTCACACAAAATTTCGGTCAGAATCTCCTAAAATCATATTACAAATTCGGACATCCGGACAACCGGGTCCGGACATTCGGACAACCGGGTCCGGGTCCGGGTCTGGTCAGAGTGTCCGATTTGTAATCCGAACAGGGTCCGGGTATGAAGTTTTTGTCCGAATGTCCGATTTGTCCGGACCCGAATTGACCCGGACCCGAATTTTTGCCAGCCCTAGTTTTTAGGTTTAGTAAAAGTGTAACCTTTAATTAGTTTAATGTCCGCACATTATAATGGTTTGAATTATTTTTTTGAAATACATAGACTGGCATTATACTCTTGTTTTCCATTATTTTATTTAATTGATCTAATATGTGGCATGTTTATTTACTTTTTAAGTGTAATTAGGTTTAATTCACCATATTTATGAGTGGAGACCATCAATGATGATGAGCAGTGTCATGATGCACTCCATCATAACATATATTCTCTTCTGAATCTAGACTCTCAGTTAGAGCCTAAGGAGTTAGATGGTACCCACACTATGATTACTTAGGGGCCTTTCAAAAACATTTCTAAAGTAACCTTTTTATCCCTTTTAGTCCCTTTTTGGTTTATGGTTTGTTTTAGAAAGTAGATTTGGTTTGTAAGTTTTCCTAAAACTCACCGGCGACTTTATTAATTAAATTTACAGTTTCTTTTGTATGTTCTTCTTATATCTTCCTCAAACTGAGCAAAATAGGTTCTAGATCCTGGCTGTTATACTTACTTGAACAGAGAATTGGGTCTGTTTTGTCTCAGGAACCCAGTCGGGCTCCTTGACTACGGCTACTGCCTTGTCCGTTGGAGCACACAAACATTACTGCCCAGAACTAGACCAAACAACTAGACCTGATTGTAACCTAGGAACTCATCCAGGTTCCTAGATAAGGACTACAGTCCTAAGCTTTGGACTAGTCTATCTATTACATTACAATTTGACTTGTTCTGTTGAAAAATCAAAGCACCCATAGACTAGTCTAGTTAAGAAGAGAATGGACCTTCCCTAGGGTTTGCGGAAACATCAATGGGAGTTCCCTACGTCAGTTGGAGAAGATTGCTCAAGCAGATAACTAAGTCAAAATAAGCA
The DNA here is from genome assembly GCA_017589665.1 of Selenicereus undatus. NCBI lineage: Eukaryota > Viridiplantae > Streptophyta > Magnoliopsida > Caryophyllales > Cactaceae > Selenicereus > Selenicereus undatus. Next base: position 95,597,410 of record JACYFF010031955.1, read on the forward strand.
TTGGTGGCAAAGCTAGGGCGGTGACATGCCGCTAGCATTAACCCTTTGCCTTTGGGTTTTGCAGCAGGGAAAATCTTGCTCGTAGAAGTGATTGTAGGAAAACAAGACCTTGTAGCCTGGTCTAGGTTGGGTAGGTTTTCTAGTGATTGTGGTACATATAATGTCTAAAGGCACTCAGCCAAAGCCCATTAAAAGCCTAAAAAGAAGAGATCGATAGATTAACTATGCCACTATCGTTGAGAATTAGGTTGTAGTCCAATTACTAAGCTAAACATAAATGTAGTTCAAAATTCCCTGGCAACCAACTAACTGAAAGTGTCGCCAATGATAATGGTACTATGGGGGTTAGCCCAGGACTCCCTAGCCTAAAATGGTTTTCCTATGTAACCATCCTTTTTTTAAGGGGTGCATCAGATCGACTTTCACAATCTGGGGGCTCGTCGGAGTCATGTGCTAGGCTTAGAAATTCAATTTTGGGAAGTGACCAGCGCATTTTAAAGCAAATATAGAAAGCCAAAATCTTATAGAAAAATGCCAAGTTCCTTTTTTTAACTAAATCTTAAATGGAAAGGACTATGAGGGACACATGATCTAATTTTTAAGAAGGGAAAGGATTTTTTTCTACAAATTATTGCTCCAGACATCCCAAATATGGATTATTAAGAACGACTCCATCACTACAAAGTGTGAGAATGGGTGCAGGGATGAAGGTATGATCTAATATTTGGTGAAAACTACCATTAGTTCAACTGCTTCAAAACTAACCTTTACTAGAAATAAATTTATTAAAATTTTTAAATTTTAAGTTTCATTCCAAAGGTGTCTTTCGTTTATGTATGGTTTTATTAGAGAGAAAAGTAAATGTTTTTGGTCTATGGCCTCAGGACCTTCCTCGACTCGGGTAGAGTGGCATCTAGCAAAGCAATAAGCACTTGATTCCTTCCTTCCATGCATGTCAGGGTAGGATGATGTCTAATTCAATTAAAAATAGTTTGAGTACGGATTTTTCCAGAGCTTTGCTACTTGAAAAATGACTTTCATTAAGAAGAAGTGAAAGAGAGTGCATAGGGAGAAAGAGACAGTTTCTCGTAGGTAAAGGTTGGTGTAGAGTAAAATATATAGAGTTTTGACCTCCAGGTGAGATATGGTAATTAATGAGAGAAAGGGATGCCTTTTTTATAGTGAAGGAAATAGACTATGCTAAGAAATGACTTTTCAAAGAAAAGGACCAAATCAAATCAACGAAATAAAAATCAAATTATTTTTTTAATCAAAAATCAATTTTAAATTTGAAGGATGATTTGGCATTTGATTTAATCAACAATAAAAAAATGTGCACAAAGCTATGCTTTGGAAACACAGGCAAGCTTAGCTATAGGTTGACTGGGGTAACGATAGTCGGTAGGGCATGTATTATTCTGTAGGGCTAGAAAAGGCAATAGCCTCAATTTGTTTCGTCCATAACTTTCTCATTCAATGTCCATTCGATCCGATTACTTTATTTATTCTAAAACGTATTGAATTTAGTTTCCAATGGGTCATGTTTCATGAGTTTTGTATAAGTATGCAACAATTTATGAGCTAAAGAGTAAGAAAATATAGGTTTCTATGCATGTTTTGCTATCCGACTCATTACTTTTCTATTGTTTGTCATAATTGACTTTATATATAGTTGGAAAGCTCCCTCAATAATGAATAAATTTATGTAGATCACATACACTTCGTCCCCCTAATACTAAAAAGAAGGTGCAAATGTTAAGAAAGTACTATTAGCACAATTGTGGGCGTAGCGGTCATTGGGGCTTCAAAGCTTGCTGCTGTACATCGACCTTATTAGTGATCATGCCGCCACTTTACACTTTGGGCCAAACATATATTTTAATGTCAATGATTATATGGATTGTTTGGAGTAGATTAGTGTGAGACAAAGTGACACTCCACTAGTCCTCTCCTATTATGTCATGCTCTAGGTCATGGATTCAAAGCATGATCTTGCAAATTACCCCAACATCGGGTATTTTTTTGCTTTTTTAAGTTTATTTGAAATATTTTTGGTTTTCAATGCTTTTGAAAACCTTTTAGGGATTTTTATTTTAAAGGAAAATTTTTTGTGTATGGATTAGCTATTATGAACTGATCAAGTGTACATAAAATGTAATCATGCGGTTAACCTAAAATCCCATGGGCACTAATTTGGTCCTTACTCTAAACATCTATGATTTGTGAAAATGATGTGAGATTTGGTGAAGGTCTCTTGTATATATTTTGGTATCAGTGAAAATCTTTGAAGTTGAATAAAATTAGAAACAAAATCTATATCTGAAAAGCCGTGGAATCCTACTTAAATTCTTTAAAGGGAACCGCTTAATAATCCCTATATAAATGAAACATGACAAACTCAAAAGGTAGGATTTTTACAAGTAATCTAGAGCTTTAATTGTAATTCCCTTATTGAATTCACCTAACTTGAGCACTGAGGCTCTTGAAGAGGGAAAAGCCCCCTTCTTTTAGGAATTTTTGTGCGTGTCTGTCCAGGAAATCCTTGAATAATGATGCAAGTTCCTTCAGGTTTGAAAAAGGAGACTAAATTTTGTCCTATGCTAGAACATTTGACGCCATTTGTGGGGACTTGAATTGAACAAGATGCCACCCAATGATAGTGTGAATGGGAAAGAAACCAGAGGTTATAGGACCAAGATCCTAGAAACAAAACCTTAGGAAATAATGATCATAATGTAAAGGATGCATCAGACCAAGAAGATATAACTCCTCTAGAGGACATATGTCTCCCAAGTTTGCTCATGTTTAAAGAAAGATGTAATGTCCAGAGGATGACTGGTGAAGTGATCACAAAAAAATTCAATCCGACAATAACCCCTATAATGAAAATGTTAAACATACTCTTGACTACGAAAGAAATCCAGAGAAATTTATCTCTAAAGACAGTCCGCTAATGACAGGATATGGATCTCTAAGACACGCAAAGGGCTTTTTCATGAAAGATCCAGAAGAAAGGGGTCCTGAGAATAAGAATCCCAAGTAGTGGATGGTGAAAGACGATGACTTGAGAGAGATCTTGAACCAGAAGAAGGCTGACTTGGAGAAATCCATGAATAAAAAGCCTAATGGGGAGAAATCTCTTTGAGGGGATGAACATAAAGAAGACCCACAACGAATTGTTAAGCTTGTCTCCTCATAGCATTTCAAATAATGCACTAGGGAAGCCGAAGATCAATGCACCCCAACAGTGGTTTTCTACCCTTTAAGACATTTTAATTGTGAGATTTAGAGTGTAGAACTTCTAGGGGAATCAAGGTGCCAAAAATAAGTTTTTATAAGGGAACTACATGCCCTTGAGAACACTTGGATGCCTATGTAAATGGGATTTATCTGCAAGCCTCTCCTTTAGAGGCAATGTTGTGTAGATGCTTTCAACCTATCCTCAAAGGGGTAGCCTACAACAAGGTACCCCTAAGATCTATTGGGACTTGGAAGATCTTTCCAATAGTTTAACCAACCATTTTGTTGGGCATAAGAGGACCTCAAAATCCGCAGAAGAATTGATGACACTGATGTAAAGAGATGGAGGAGAGCTACTAGTTGATTGTATGGAGAGATTCAATCAAGAGACCCTCTTCATTGAAGGCTTAAAACTAGACGTGGCTCTGGCATCTTTCACTAATGAGGTCAAGCACGCAAGATTCCGTGAGAAGTTTATAATGGAGGTTCTAGCTATATTGATTAAGCCCTTGAAGGAGTGGTATATTAAGTTTGAGGTCGTCATGAGAGGAACAAGAATTCCCTAGGAGAATCTAGGAGAAATGAGAAGAGGTCGAACAAGCAAGAACATAAGGACAAGAAGGAGAAGACCAACAAGACAAAATCTCTCTTTACTCTCTTTTGGAGTGAGATCTTGATCAAGATAAAGGATTGCATAGTTATGGACAAGCCAATATCTCTCAAACAAAGGCCTAAAAATAACCATGAGGAAAAATGTTGTGAGTTTCATAAGGACTATGGGCATGATAAAGAATACTGTTGGGATCTAGATAGAGCACTCAAAGATTTGGCCAAGGAAGAACAATTAGAGAAATTTCGCAAGAATCAGCCTCAAAGGAGGAAACAACTGTATTAAAAAAGCTCAGAAGCTCTCAAGAAACACCATTTTAGGGTGTAAGGACCATGACCAGGGGCCCAAACGCGATCCCCTATGAATGGATAGACTCATTTGCTAGCTATGCTTTTGTATATCTTCAAACTATGATTTAGATTAAAATAAGAAAACGAACAGGAAGTCAAGCTAGTGTAGAAACATGACATATTCATGGCCTAGGAGCCTTGTAGAGTTCCTAACCTAGGAACACGGTCGGGTTCTTGGCCTAGGCTTAGGAGACCAACTGTCCCTGTTCTCCATTAGGCTGAAAACCATTTCTTTTTCTAATTTTATAGAAAATTAATAGGAACAAAGTTGCCATCCAATTTTGTCAAAAAGCTAACAAAAAACAGTTTTACTTACTGACACTTTTCCGATAAGACAACTAAAAGGTACTTAGTTATTGCAAAAGAAGGTTTCCAAAAAGGGTCCCTAGTACATGGACCATCGAACTCCACTAGCCAGAACTAAGAGATCCAGATTTGGGGGCGAATGTACAACATTAAGATAGAGTGCACCATAATGTCGCATGTCATTCATTGACAACCTCTGCTAATTAAGTCGGAAAATAAAATTGTCACATTAAAAGAAAATAGTCATGTAGCATATGAAGTAAAGATGTGAGTTAGAAAAGAGAAAAAGATGAAATTAAATATTTACAACGGGTGGGAATTGCTTAAGACTACATATTTGAAATTAAGTAAAGCTAAGTAAAAGAAGGAAAGAAAAGGATTTTAAGGATAGATTGGCGTCTTCAGGTTACTTACCTGAGTGACTTAGAGAACCCTGGTGTTGGAGGTTTTTTAGGAAATGTGAACTAAACTGAATTTAAACCTCAAGCATACGATAGTCGTAGTACTTTGAGGGTCGATTCTCAAGGACGACGTTGAGATTACTGTCATTTACAAAACGGTTTAACTAATTGCTCCAATGTTAATCAAACTAAACCTAAGCATCCGACTGAATGTGAGTTTATTATGGAGACTACGCATTAGACATAAACGGCTACTAAAATCAAAACCTAAAACTACCTAACCTAACTTGAAATCAATCAAATTACTTGAATGAGCCAAACTGAGGGAAACTGAAACTGAACAGATTAAGATATGAACTAAAACCATAGGAATTAATCTTACACTTACTATTCTGCTCTTAACATGAACTTATAAAGAAAGGGAAAGCAAAACAAGGGCTCAGATTGAATGTTGGGGCACAAACTGAAAACAGAGAAACAAAACGGGGGAGGGAAAAACCAAGAGCAACACACTATCAACAACCACCAACAAGCCAACTTATGCAAAATCTCATATCATAATCACCCAAAAATCAAACTCGTCAACCAGCAACAACCAGTGCAACAACTCAGATTTCACGCACCCACAGAATAGATATCTTGAAGCAAGCATTCGAAGAAGGGAAAAGCAGGGGAGAATTTCAGGGGACGGGGGTATCTCAGCTTCAATCGCAAGGTAAAAAGTAAAATACAAACTCAAATTAACCAAAAGAAATGGAGAATGAGTTAGTAAGCGAACCGAAATAACGGGAAGGTGAACGGCTAAAGTAATGGTGCTGAATCAAAATCTCAGAAGCAGACATGAGTTCAGAGGACCCAGATTGAGAACAACTAAATTCCAGCGCTCATTCAAAAATTCCAACATCCAAATCAACTCGATTAAACACCAATACCTCAAAATTGCATGCTAGGGGTATAAAATCGAAAGTTCAACTCGAAGTTACAACCAAAAACCGTAAAATCAAAGCTCAATTACACAAATTCGAACCCTAAAACAAATTTAAAACCTAACCCTAACTCGAAATCAACCCTGAATTTCGAATACGAAAACGAAAATGAAAACGAAATTAAACTAAACTAAACCTAAAACCGAATTTAAACCTAGACTAACCCTAAAAATTACCTAAAATTACCTAGAATTACCTAACATTCCCTTCAATGGCGTCGTATCCCTTATATACCTGAGCCTTTCACGATCTCTACCCTTCGATTGGGACGGTGTCGTGGATGGTGACGATGAAGCCAGAGAGTTGTAGACGTGGAGTTTTCAGCGTGAAACGCGGTGGTGGGTGGGTTTCGAAGTGGAGGAAGCTGATGGTGAAACTGTGGGTTGAGGGTGGTTTTGGGTTTCGGGGTTTACTGGGTAGGAGGAAGCAGAGCTCGAGGGTTCTCTGGGTTGGTTTCGGGGCGAGAGAGAGCGAAGAAGACGCGTTTAGATAGAGAGAGTGAAAACGAAGGGGTGGGGGATATTAGTGAACCGGGTTTAGCCGAATCGGTTTTCCTGAACCGGCCGGTCCGGTTTTTTGTTGGACCGGTTTGGTTTTTTTCTTTTCTCCGTTGATTCTCCTTGGCTGGTTCTGTGGAATTTTGGACCGGTTCTTCAATTCCTGATATTTTTTCTATATTTCTCGCATTTTTCACCATTTTTGGCATTTTTTTCACATTTATTAAAAATCTGCAAAATAAAATAGAATCAGTCAAAAATCTTAAAAATATTATTAAAACGAGCATAAAACAGGTGTAAAAGTACCTTAAAAATAGCATATTTTTGGTTCAAACACCTGGGATTAAGAATACCGAGCTTTGACTTGTGCCTTAAAGGATTTTGAGGATAGATTTGAGAAATGTTTGGCTAGGTTCGTTGAAACCCTTAGTATTATCTAAGAGTTTTATGAGGCTCTAGTTTTTTGTTTACAAGGTTGGTGAGGGGCTGAGTTTATAGCTGTAGGGAACTAAGGTTTCCTATGAATTCTTAGGAATTAGTGCCACGTGAGCTAGGGTTCTTCTCTAGTTTGAGTCAGTAGCCATGTTTTTTGGAAGATAGGCCAGAATAAAGAAGCCTCATTGGGCTCTACTAGGCAATGACCCATCAATGTTCTAAGTTTGGTTGTAAACAACCTAGCTGGTTTCAACCATAACTTTGACAATCGACCTCCCCATTGAGTGATTCATTTTTGCCCTGAAATATTAATGTGTCTAGTTTACAATGATATTAATTTCATAATTTTCAAGTAAGTGCTTACAAAAACATAAGAAAATGGTGAACATGTTTCACTTTCAGCTCATGTCTCAATGATCGACTTTTATCCTTTCCATTGCTTATCAGATCTTGATGCAAAATATGCAATTTGAAAACCTATTCAATGAAGAATTTAATATCTATGCTAGATAATTTTATGAACCCTAGAGTGGGATGAAAATACGAAATAAATCTCAACTAGACATCGAACGCCGTTAATTTAGGTTTATTTGGGCTCGATTAGCCTTTTGTGGGCATCTTTGGGTTTCGATGTATGGGTTAAGGATGTTACCTTTATTTAAAAATCTAGGGGACTGTAACTCTTATTCGATCAGCTTGTCATCATTATAAAAATAAAAGATACTTTTTAGGTGTCTAGTAGTTCTGACTTTTCGTTTTGTCGGTCAACCAGTTATGAAATTTTACCTTTCGTCAATGAAGTAGACTTAATTGGTGTAATGGTTATGGGATTTGACCTTTTGCTAGTCTATCGGACCTTTTTCTAGTCTGGCGGTTCTGAATTTTACCTTTCGCTACTCGAGTGAACCTTGATTGGTATAATAATTCTGCGATTTAACATTTCGTCGGTCCAGCAGTTATAAGATTTGACCTTTTGGCAGTCTAGCAGTACTATGTTTGGTAATGTGAGAGTGTACAGACCTATGCCCAGATCCTTATGAACTTGGTAGTGTGAAAACCTTAAGACCTGTAGCCAGATCCTTATGAATTTAGTAATGTGAGAGCGCCAAGACTTATAGCCAAATTCCTATGAACTTAGTGGTGTGAAAGCTTAAAGACTTGTAACTAGGTCCTTCTGAACTTGTTCACGTGAAACCTTGACGAGTTGTTTCTAGAGGCATATGTGCTTGGTGGCATAGAAGCCTAGGACCTATACACAGATCGGTGTGAAAGCATGAAGAACTATAGGCAGATCCCCATGAGCTTGGTGGTGTGAGAGCCTTAAGATCTATAGCCAAGCCCCTGTGAACTTATTGGCATAGGAGCATAAAGAACTATAGCCAGATCCATGTGAACTTAGTAGCATGAAAGCTTAAAGACCTCTAGCTGGATAACTGTGGACTTAGTGGCATAGGAGACTGAAGATATATTATTGGTAAGGTGTTGAAATGCTAAATATTAAAGTTTGACCTTTTGTCGATTAGTTGTTGATGTCATCTCCTTTTGATAGGAGCCTATTAAATGTTCAAATATCCTATATGCTGAGATGCCCTTTTATACTAAGATGAAGAGGATGAGGTGTCCTCTACGGTTACATCCTCTTGAACTTAGTTACTTGATAACCTTAAGTTAGGTTGATGTCATTTGCATAAAGACATGGGAATATTGCCCATTCAATATTAGGGTGATGATCCCGATTAATACAAGAGTCAAAGTATAGATGTCTTCTATGACAGTTGTTAATGCAATTTTAAGAACCTTTAATGTAGATTCATGGCTAAATAGGGTTGTGTTCCTTTCCTGCAAGATTGCTGTAAAGCCTTATTGCGCACTTCTTCGGTCTAGAGTTCACTGACTGATTAAGATGAATGACATGCTAATAAATAGGCTAAACCCCATGTATAGGTGCAAGTGCACTTGCTAACCTAGGTGAGATTATACATGTATGCTGATTATGTGTGTGTGTGTGTGTGTGTGTGTGTGTGTGTGTGTGATGAGCTAACCTTATATACATACAAGTGGAGGTCTTATGCTAAGTTTAGGGTCTATTAGATAAAGCCTAATTAACATTTAGGAAACTAATAGGTTAGGCATGGTGTTGTTATGTGGTTCAATCTGCAACATACTTAAGGAAGGGAAAAAGTTGAGTGATTGCTAGGTTCGGCTAGGTTATGAGTTATAAGTTGCCTAGGATATGGAATCTTTTTTAATGAAGGTGTAACCTTTAATTTTGCATTAAAGGGCTTCTATTTTGAAAAAAAAACCCCATAATTTCTATTTGTAGCAATAGCAAGCCCTAGAGGTGTAAGAATAGTGATAGTTGAAGATGCTTTAACTAGTGTTAGTTGGAGTAGCCCCTAGTCTTACAGAATAAATGTGATCATTCCCATGTTAGAAAATGTTTACTATAAAGGCAACCCTACTTATGTAGGGAAATGTATGGGGGTCATTTGTCTTGGTAAGCCCCTACTTAGAGAATCTAGAATCGAAAACGAGCTTCCAACTCTTGATCTTGCGTCCATGGTTGAGTTGAAGAGTTATGAATAATGAAACAGAGGTGAGATTAGAGGCTCTGATGATAGGAAAGAGGTGGTAAAGTTAATGAATGGTTTGTGCAAGTCAAATTTGATGGGAGTATGCAATGGAATGCCTTTTGTCCTTAAAAACCAACGTTTTATTTATGCTCTCCTTTTGCTTGGCCCGCTTTTTCTAATTTTCGGAGCCACTCTTTTTCTTCTTTCTCTCACTTTTTCTAACAGCAAAGGATTTGATTGCGATGTTTCTTTATGGAAAGAGTCCTTATGGTTAGTCTTCAAAGAGGTTACCTACGTATCCAATATACAATTAGACAGTTTTAGTTTAGAGTAGGAACATACAACTTAATAGAGGGATGCATCCAAGAGGGGTTTTTAAGGTACCTTTTTGGGTCAGCATGCCAAAAGAAGGGAATCAACTTGACAACTCAAATAATCCTTATGAAATCTCCAAGTATGGATGGGTGATGAAGTTAGTGTGAAAAAGTAATTTCTTCCTTTCTTTATTTTTGTTCTTTTTAAGCTTTTTTCATTCTTCCCTTCTCTCTCTTTTTTGGTTTTTCTTTTCTTTTTTTTCTTTTCTCTTTGTATGGGACCATTTCATCCAAACTCTCCTTTTTTATTACTGATTTTGATATTGATGTCACCCATGATATGCTCCCAATCCGTATTTAAGTACAATGTGGTTACAAAAGAAGTAGGCTCATTTGAAGGCTTAAAGAGATTTCAATTGGTAACTTATCAGGTTTGACTAAGGTATTAATGTAGGTTACCAACATCGGCTCATATCTTAGGCTTGTCTTTTAGAGCTACATGGCTTGATGGAAAAACGTTTCTGATCTTTCCCTTTTTTTTCTAAAGATGGATTGAAATCCTTAGTCTCTTTTTTATTTTATTCCCCCCCCCCTTTCCTTCTGCCTAGCTCGCATTATGAGGATTTTAAGCTAGCCCTTCTTTTCCCTTTTTTTTTTTTGCTTTTTTAAACCCTAGATTTGTTATCCAATTAGAGCATTCTAGCAAGGAAAGGGGAAAAAATGGAATATGTTTGAGAAGTACAAAAGATAGAAGACTAGACTTCAGACTTTATTATGATTACTGGAGCTTTGGAACTTTCACTTTCAATCTTCTTACCTTTATCCTATAATTAAGACGGTGGTTTTCGATAATCCTTTTAGATCTAGTTTAGTTATTTATCCTCTAGAGATTAGATAGGTATGAATTTATTCGAAGTGGTGGAATTCTTCCTTTATCTTAGACAAATGCCCTTATTTATTTATTTTCTTCCACAAAATCCATAAGAACCCACAACATACTTTTTTTACATTGTCCTTGATATCATCCATCATTTTTGATGTTTTGATCTTTAATAGTTTAGGCCCACATGAATCAGATTGGTATTAGAGTGGAAGCCTCCTACTTTTAGTTGATTTCTTCATGAAAAGTTCCTTCCACATGAAATCACTTTATACTTTGGTCCTCAAAAATTATCCCAATTCAAAGAACACCTTATTTTTTTCTTGTCTTGGTCACCTATTTTAGGCTATGAAGAATCTTAGCACCGAGCACATAACCACCCTTAACACAATATGAGACTCGAAAATAGCCTAGTCTTAAGAAAATCACCAAAACTGCTTCCAAACATTAGGCATGGTCTACCCATCCTACTTAGCATGCCCATGCCTTTTATAGTTAGTGTTTTGTTTCCAAAAGCATGGCATGGCTTGCTCGTTCTTCCTCATATGGTGATGCCAATTTCCTACAATAGACAGAAAGCTTAGAACGATCCACCCGTGTCACCACTGATTACCAATAGCTCTTTTCTGCGACAGTTTAGTATGCTCCTGCCTCTATTGTTTGTGCCCATTCTCCACCCCTTCCACCCCTTATTTCATCTATATAATGATAGGGCCATACTTAAACTCCAAGTTGGAGTAAGAAAGCTTAGAAGGCATATGAGACAAGTGAAGAAAGCTATACGCATAGAGAGAAGTGCCATGAGAGGGCCACCTTACTATGAAGGTGGTTTAGATCCTACAACATAATTGAAATGGTATTAAAAAGATTATCTTGTACCCATAGGTTATTCATATGAAGAGAGCTTTAAGGTGGCAACCCTAAGACTCAAAGGGTATGCTCTTGATTAGGTCCAACGCTTTAGGATGGAGAGAGCACTTGAAGCCAAACCAGGAATCAAGACTTAGAGACAGCTCTAGTCATATATGGATATGAGATTCTATGTAGATTTATTCTTTGGAGAAGAATTTTGAGAAGAACACGTTGTTACTGAAGAGGAGAGCAAGGTCAAAGAAGTGATCTTTATTGGGCCTTCATGGGGGACAACCCTTCAAGCAAGAAGAATCCATTTCGGTTTAAGAGCAGGTCAAGGAAGCAAATGGCATCATTTTGGAACTTTAAGAAAAAGATTAGGAATGAAAACTCACAAGGGGAGTTGTCCTACCTATTGTTGCATAACCTCACTCTATTCCAACCCATTGTGTAAATTTGGGAATTGAGATAAACATCACCAAACGAGTTTTATTTTCATTTTCAATGACAAGTTTAAACATGAGGCTTTATGTAGGATGTTACCTATAGATGTTTGTCAGGATTTGGATGGTAGTCATGGATAGTGGATGATTATGTGAGTTATGATGACCACCCAAATACGTTCATACTCAAACATCAAGGTCAAAGCTTAACATTGGCTTCTTTACCCCCACCCAACAAAAACAAACCCGGGGAGGAAAGTGAGAAAATCCACTTGATAAGTGAAATATAAAATCAGCAACCACTACCAAGAGCAAGCCTCCCTTTGCCTTACTCTTAGTTGAATCAAACATAAGTGAAGAAGTGAAACCCCCGACACCCTTAGTCTAGTGGCCCTTAAATAAATTTGGAAATTACACTTTGTATAGTGTAGTTGCTTGTCATCTACCTCTTGAATATGAGCCTCTATAATTCAACCTTATGGGTGATAAGGAACACGTTTTAGATTTCAATTATGATGAATACATTGGGATTTTCAACAACCAAACGGGTTCTAGCTAAAAAAGGCCCTAAGAGCTTTGAGAGTTCGTGTCTCTTTCAAAAAAGGGAGTTCTTAGCACTTTGCGGTTCCTAAAACTCAAAGGGTGCAACAAATTCTTGACATCAATATCCTTTGTTTCAATTGGATTACTAGTTTAAAATACGTGTGTTTATGCTTTAAAGCTCCTAATGCCCAAAACAAGCCTTCTTAACTTTTAGGCCACTTTTGAGGCTATCAACCTAAGTGAAGAACAGGAGGTGTGCTTCGAAAATCTAATTTGTTTGTTTTAGACAATAAAGTTTTAGTTGGGTGAAGCTTGTATGAAAAGGAGAGATGGCCATCAAAATTAAGAAAATATCATCTTGGGAAAAATGTAGCAGCCAAAGTTGGTCAATTTGGGTTAGAGAAGACTCAGTCAATAATATCAAACTTTGATCAACTGCGAGCAACTCAGGTCTAACTTTAATCAATGATCAAGGTCAAAATTCGTCCATTGAGCTTGGAGATGTGGAAGAGTTTTGGATAACCCATCACTAGTCCAAAAGCTTCTATTTTCATATTTATATGCTTAATTGTTGTTCGAATGCTATTGGCTAGATTCATTGCTTGAATCCTATTGGTCCACACAAATCTGCATAGGTGTTCAATTTTTATTACCTTATTTTAGTATCTTAGGAAAGAAGGCACTAATTTTATGACTATAAATTAGCCTTCTTATGTCAATTGTAATAGACAACTAGATTTGACACTTGAGTTTTATTAATGAAGCATTGCAGCTCTCTCTTTCAAATCTATTTATCTTTATTCCATAATTTAGGTGGTGTTTTTCAGCATTCTCTTTAGATCAAATCTTCGTAATTTATTCTTTAGAGATTAGATGGTTGAGAATTTAGTCTAAGTGGTGGAATCCTTCCTTTGTCTTAGCCATATCCACTTATTTTGTTTATTTTCTCCCATAAAATCCACAAAATACTTTCTTTTACTTTGCTCTTGATTTTCTTCTTCAACTTCAAAATTTCGATCTTCAGTGGTGAGAGCCCATGTATATCACTTGAGTATTGGGGGGATCCTAAGTTAGCATAAGAACATGGGTCAGGCCAAGGGTTGTGACTTGGGACGAGGCATAAAACTTGGTGGAAATCTTAGATAAGGATCGTACATCAAAGGGTAAAGAGAGATGGAAACTTAGTGGGAGTAGCAGATGGGCTAGGTAAAGGTTTGGGCTTAATGACTAAGAGTGAAAAGGAGACTTAGGTGGAGTAAGAAGGAAAGTGATATTAAATCTTGGGGAACGTCTAAGCGACGAATAAAGTGGTTGAGGTTAGGGGTTAGGCCAAGGTAAGATTAAGAGTTGGGGTAGAGGCTCAAGGAGTATGATGGTTGTTAACTTACTTAATAATTATGAAGATTTTGATGAAACACAAAAT
>JACYFF010031955.1:95611272-95725752 GCA_017589665.1 Selenicereus undatus
CTCCAATTAAATTCTGCATTTTTATTTCAGCTTTAAATTTATTTTTATGATCACCCTATTCACCCCCCCTCTAGGGCGATCTGAGTCTTCAATAGTGATTATGTAGGTGGAGCCAAGGGCAAAGATTAGATGGGAAAGAGTATAGGCTAAAGGGTTTAGGTCAGGCATGGTTATTCTAGTTTAGAGACTATGAATTTAGGTGCTACGGGCTAGAATTGGCTATGACATATGTTGACTTAGGCTTGACTCTAGGTTGGGGATGCAAGTCTAATGGATTGACTATGGGCTTGACTACACTTAATGAGCCTTCCTAATAAGTATATGGACAAATCCTATATTGGATGATTTGTATGCAATTGGGATTATCTTAAATGGGCCTAGATGGATAGGGTCCTATAAAGACGATAGATTATCCTATGTTGGGCAAACACTTATATGCAAGGGCTTATACAATGTGCTAGGGAGTATAGGCAAGATGGACAAGTGAGGGTGTCGGCAAGATAGACCATAAGCTATAGACATTGACCTTGCATGTGATGAATGTGGGGGTTATGACCATAATATATGCTCGATTAACTTAGACATTTGTTTTAAAGGGATTAGGATGTAAGCCTAGGTGGGCTATAATGTATGATGGACTATCATAGTGATGCATAATGTATATTGGATAGGCTATCTTAAATGTGTGATGATGCAATACGGACTAACATGTGTATGGTAGGCTATCGTAAATGTATGCATGGGCTATGATGCGACATGCATAATATATTTCCTGTTCTTTTTTTACATGGCCTGAAGTGTTAGGAGTCAAGGAGGTTTGTTGTAGGAACCGCACTTGGTGGCAATCACAATGGTATAGCGGTTGACTGTCGATGACAGTGGGCACCCGAGGACATGTTGCCTGGAGCGGTTTTCATGTAGTTTTTCCATCATCTTCTCAGTTTTTCTTATTTTTTATTCATTTATTTTTTTTATTCATGAAGACCCATATTTAAATTTAACAGATGAGCTACTATGAATGCATGGATTTATTTTAATTTTATCTTCCTTTTTATGCAAGTACATATACCAATGTTGACCTATACTCAAGTGTCCAAAATTGCCTAATCTGAATGCATGATAGATATGAGTTTTTGTAAACTCGTACACAGATCACGTAAGCAATGAATAATAATAGGCCGCAAGTGTTCATAACATGAAATAGAGTGCACACATGAGGCTTCCTAAGTATAGGTTCTAAGGTATGGAGTGGTCAACTTAAGAATTTGGTCAAAAAGGGGCTTGCAAGGTGTGCTTGAAAGGAGTATCCCATGTGCAATTGCCTTTAAATATAACGCCCTGCTGATGGGAAAAGAGAATGTTATTGAAAGGTTCTAGTGGTTTAGAAGGTTAAAGATCCTATTGCCCTTTAAGAGGGACTATTCCTTATTTGGAGTAGGCCGAACACCCTTAGTGCAATGTAAGATGGTTAAACATGTAAAATTTGAATTTTGAGAATTTAGTGTTTGAACATTAACCCTTTTCAAGTCCCATCATCTGATACATTTCCAATGGAGTTTCGACCGAGGTCGCTATGACCTCGAAGCCCTGGTTTCACCTTTGGGGCGCTATTACTCTTTCGATGAGTGTTTAGGATAGCTTGAGCCATATAAAAGTGAGTAGAGGTGCCACTATATTTCATAATTGCCTAAATCTAATATGGGGATTGACTTGACTCCAGCATACCTAGTCAAGAGTTAAATACTAGGTGAATGTACGACCAATGGTTCAAACATAAGTCCGGCCACATACATCACCCATTCATTCGGAGAAAAAGTTGTGCAACTAATGATCTTATAGTGAGCAGCACATTAAAGACATGATTTTTGGCGATTTCTAAGATTAGTCATGTTGCGTACGAGGAAAGAAATAAAAGAAAGCAATAAACTTTAGTGACCTCCTGGATCAATCACATAGTTTTACAAAGTAATATGTATAAAAAAAAAAAACAACCAAGGAGAATTAAACAAGAACATGATAGTCCAAGCTAAAAATAAGAAAGCAAAAAAAGATGAGAGATTTATTATTTTGTTTTAGTCCTTATGACTCACCTTGGTCCGATTTAGCAAAGTTTGTGTTCTGGGCTTCTTCAGACTCCATATCAAGTTTAAGGGTCGTCATAGGCATGCCCCAAAAGATTTTACTGAGAAAGGGGAAGAACTTTTTTTATACTTGAAGATATTATTTAGTGCAGTTTTGTAAAGAAAATTAAAAAAAGAGAGAGATAAAGAAGAGCTAAAGAGAATGGCGGTCTCTTTAGGATGAGAAAAAAAGAGAAGAAAATTAGACAAAGGGTCATCTCTCTAATGGGGGGAGAAGAGAAGAAGAAAATGTGCTGAGGTAAGAATGTATCTTGAGAGGAGGAGAACACCACTTTTGCAGTAGTTAGGAGGAGGAAAAACCCTTTCTATGGTCTATGCAAATAGGAAAGGCAACTCTCTAGGTCAATTAGAAGAGAATGCTCAAGCAGAAGCCCAAACAAACCTTGGCGGCCAAGCTGGGGCTTATGGCCTACTGGAAAGGGATGACTTCCTACCACCAATGCCAAACTGATACCATTTGGTTCGGCGGTGTGGAAGATTCTACCTCTTGAAATCGACACATGAAATTGGATCCTGGTGGGTGTTCTTAGCCTAGGTAGGTTTTGTAGGTCAAATTATTTAGCCGTAACATTCTTGTTTGACCTTCAAATGGATAGATTATTTTTTAATTGAAACTTTGTTTAGTCTATGTTCAAGTGGATCAAGTTCATTAGATTTGCATAAGTATGGAAAGAAATAGAAGTCTGAGTAAGAGAAGATGTTGGTTTCTTTGAACATCTCACTATCTAGCACATATTTTCTCCGTTGCTTGTCATATTTGAACTTATAATTTGTCATTGATATTTCTTTTAATAAGGAATATGGTTATAGAAACTCAATGACGTTGGACCATTAAGCGAGCTCGTAATTAAGGCGTGAATGGCCATCTATTAGCAAATCTTCACAAAATAGCCTAATTTAGACCGACCTTGACCTTTTGCAATCCTTTATTTTGAAAAATGTTTTTATAGGGAGTTAGGCTTTAGGAAGCTAAAAGCATTTTTTTTCCACCGACAAATCAAGTATGGCCATTGGATGGTCAATGCATATAGCATCAATATGTGCCTAGTCTGTATCATGTGGACATTCATGTGCCTGGTCCCCCCACTCTCATCAATCTATCTTTCCCCTCCACACTCTCCCCCTACATGGGTTTTACCCAACATACATCCCATAATTACCCAATCTCAGCCCTTACATCTTAAGATCTTACCTTAGGTCAACTCGATTTCTTCCTCATTTTCTAGGAAAGCCTTCAATCAAAACAAGGAAAAAGCTTTTATAATCCTCATATAATTTAAGAATAAGGTAGTTAATTCCCTAGACAACCCTCGTAGCAAATTGACTAAACTCCTTGCTAAAAATATTCTAGGGCTCAAACCTACTCTGCATCAAAATGACCTAGAACTTACTAAAACTAAATATAAATACACAACACAATTTTCCGATGTACGAAAATATACATCGGTTTATTTTGAGTACGACCCTATTCAAGAAGATAAACCTCCTTAATTATGTTTCTCTATTAGGGAAACCACTTTTTGATTCCAACTTGTTCTGTTTAACTTAACTCTTATTTTTTTGGGCCTAAATTATTAAAATTTAATTTAATTCGGGCTTCCTTTTGTCATGTTTCAGACAATATTGATCGTGCAGGCACCTTCTAGGAAGGGCACTACGCGTACACCTTTTGTAATAGCCCAACCCTAAAATTATTTAATTATATTCATTTATTTAATTACTTCATGTTCAAAATTTTTCTTCTCTCATTTCATTTATTTCATTTATTCACCTCGGTGGAAAAATTTTATTTGGGCTCTCACTTGGCAATTCGGATTTTAACATTTTTGTTTAATTGATTAACAAAAACTTTGGGAGAATTGATAGTAGCCCCTAACAAGTTTAACCTGAGTAATTTATTTTGTTTTCCGTAACATTATAAAGCTGTAATTTTTAGTTTCGTAAAAACGTTATTGTTACGAAGCGTTTTATTCCCGAACCCAATTTATTTCGACCGTTTTAAAGCCCAACAAGTTTCCCATTAATCTAACTAATTGTCATGGTTAATTTAAGCATGGTTAGTCTAAAAAGGTGGCTTATCTAGTTATAAACTCAACCAAACCATTTAGGTAAGTCAAACAAACACAACTTACTGACAAACTCCATTTTCTCTCTCCTCTCTCTCTCTCTAAACGTCCAGCCACTTTCAGCCCCTGTTTGTGGTGGTTTCCAGCTAATTTTCGGCCAACCCCGGTGGTTTTCGCCCCCCCCCCCCCAACATCTAGTACCTCAAGCTATCATCCTCCATCATCAAAACCCCTAAACCTCATCTCCATCTCAACTTATTTGCTCTTGAAATTTGTTTTTGTTGGTTTTGATTTTTATCTTAGTTTTGATTCTTGTTTTGACGCTTTTGAGTGTTGATCATGATGTTTTGATAAGAAATAAGAGTTATTTTGATGTTGATCATGGTGGTGTTGAGGTTGGAGCATGCTAGGTTAGGGTTAACCTTTGATCATGCAAGCTTAATGTTAAAGTGTTGGATTTTGATTGTTCCATCTTTGATTTGGTCATCTTTTAATCTATTGGTGTTTATGTTGATGTTTTTGGTGATTTCACATGAGTTGGAGAGAGTCCAAGTTGGCCATAAACTAGGGCTTTGGCAAATAATGCATGGTTTGGATTAATTTAGCCTTAATCTTGGTTTATGTGGGTGTTTGATTGAAAAATGATCTCTTTTGGATATGATTATGAAGTTTGAGTGTGGTGATTTTGTATGCTGGTGGGAAGGACCAAAGCTTGCTTACATGCTTTTAAAGAATGGTTTAAGTCGAGAATTTGTGTGAAAAAGTGAGGGAAAAGCTAAAATAGTGAGGGCCGGAAATTTCAAGAAAGCAGGGGCAGACTTTGGCAATAAACTAGTAATGCATGGCCCAACCAAAAATTATGAATTTTTTAGGTAGATATTTCAATGTGTTATCTTTCTAAGGGATCTTGAATCGCCTTAATCCGATGTCTGTGGAAAACGTTATGATCGTTTTACCGAAACTGCGCAGAATGGACCAAAACTGACATGCTTTGGTTCTATCCTCATCTTGGGAATCCTATTGAGGGATTCAAGCTTGGTGTTATAAATAAAAGATTTTTGGGACCTCCTGAGCTTTCTATATTGGGGCTTCAAGTCTCAATCCGAGGTCCGATGATTAATTTATGACTTATTCTTCCTAAGCCCTTGTTATACATACTTTGCTGTTTCTAAATTATTAGCCACGAAATAAATATTTTGCTAACCGTATGTTCCTACAACGGTAATTTTGCACAGAATCTGAGCCTAATCTATCATTCCTTCCACTTTTGTGCATAATATTGTTCCGTGAGCTTACATTTAAAAATTCCAAGTACGTTCATTGCTTGTATCTTTAGAAATCAACACATATATATCAAACTTATAATGTTTTGGTAAGTACATCAATGAATCAGTTTAATCAATGATTTATCACATAATTAGTAACCCCATCAGTTATCAGTTACAGGACATAGCCCTTCAGTTACCCGCGCGGCTTCAGGCCAGATCCCGATCGGCTTAGCAGGTGTACACCTATCTTCATATCGTAACAATTACCAAGGGTTCACTATCAGATAATAATTGACAACGCAGTTTCATATTCATCTTATTCCCTGTGTTTAATTAAAAATGAATTAAAATATGGGCCCAACCAGTTTTTGTTCCATGATTGTTTAACAATGCAGGAGTGCACATACTGAGCTTTGGCTCACATTTTGAAATGTTTTCACGTTTTGTTTTAGGAAAGTGTTCAGTGAATCGCCCTCAGGCAGGCGGAACGGCGGAAGATGATAAGTGAGCTGGGAAATCTTTATGGAATGCGGGTGTATTATCGTTGGGATGTTATAACTCCATATTGTGGAATATATTTTGGTGTTGAGACTGTATATTTTATCAGAATTCTATATTTTGGTGTAATCCTTAACATATTTGTATGGTTTTGATGTTAGAACAATTTCTATATTTATGGAAATGGTTTGACAGGTTATGATGGTGTGAATGCCTTTGATGGTAAACGTTGTTTCTTATGGCTCAATTTATCATGTACAAGTAAAGCCTTGTTCTTGTTTGGACGACAATAAGGCCTAATCATTTAGGTTATCATTTCTATTTGGGGAAAACTAGTGAAAGAAATAGAAACAGCGATTGATGTACATTTGGGACGTTACAGATTTTGGTATCAGAGCCAGGTTGAGATTTCCTCTGTGGAATGTAGAGTTTAGGAATAAGAAGGTGAGAATGGTGGGTA
Source organism: Selenicereus undatus (assembly GCA_017589665.1). Lineage (NCBI taxonomy): Eukaryota > Viridiplantae > Streptophyta > Magnoliopsida > Caryophyllales > Cactaceae > Selenicereus > Selenicereus undatus. Next base: position 95,617,706 of record JACYFF010031955.1, read on the forward strand.
GTGAGGGCCGTGTTATACTGCTAGAATGATATTAGAACTGTAGTAATACTAATCGAAATGCAAGTTGCTTACATTTACGTGTTCCTTAATTATGGTTATGTATGCTTCTCATATATGTCTTTTCTTTGTTAGATGGACCCTTATGCTGTTAACTTCATGTCGGGTGCATCTATGGCTGCTCACATTGCACTGTTGCATGCTAGTATAACGATCCATGCACAGGACCCTTTCTCTGAGTTCTACAGTGCTACAGTCCATGGACATAGACTGATGTGGTCCTTACCCGCAGTCCATCCGTGGGTGGAGTTTAGGCTTCATTATCATCACTATATGGTAACAGGGAACCCAAGATGGGATGGGCCTAGGTTTCAAGCCCACAGGGCATGGACTACTCTTGCTACGGAGTTGTTATTGAGGGAAGAGTTCGATTGGAGGGGGATCACCATCGAGACGCTAAAACATGTCTTTCCGCTACATCAGGCGCCTCCCCCACCTACTGCCCCAGCACCAGCACAAGGGCCACCCTCCCCGCCCGCACCAGGTACCCCACTGATACCCGATAGTCCTGGGAAGGCTCACGTGGTGATAGACCTCCCTGACACATCAGAGGCAGTGGTGATTAGTTATGGGGATGAGGGCCTCCAGGGAGAGGAGGATGATCCTGAGGAGGATCAAGACATTGACAAGTTTGTGGTAGAGCAGCAATGGGGACAGGAGGTTGATGAGTTGATGGTGGAGTTACAGGATGAGCAGGAGTAACAGGTTCAGCAGGAGGTTAGTGATGCCAAGTCAGATGCATCTACTAGCAGCTTTGATTCAAGCGAAGAGCCTGATGATGAGTCTGACCCGGATTACAATCCATCTAGGGATCGTTAGGTGGGTCTAGGGGTTAGTGGTAGTAGTTTTCTTTTGAGCCCTGTTTGTTTCTAGTATGGTCAGTTAGGATTGATATATTTTGTATAAGATATGACATTGTATATAGTCAGTTAGATCTTTTCCGACCGTCATGACATGGTTTGTATCTCTTTTCGGTTATGTGACGGACCTAGTATCTTGGGGCTAGTTAGTATTTGAGGTTGAGTTAGGAGTTAAAACTGACTTTGCCTAGTCAGTTAGATGTAGTATGTTTTGCTGATCATGTGTATACATAAGTAGTTATGAAATGATAAGCTTTGGGTTGTTCAATAATCTTTGAGTTATATTAAATGTGTTTGTTGGGCATACTTATGTTATATGTTTGAGTATTCCAATGATTGAATTGTTTCGTTTTATATATAATCAGAATGTGCGAATTGGTGCACAATAATAAAGAGGTTCGTATAGAGGAAATCTCGGATCATGGTCAGGGATCAGGTTATCAAGCCTCCCATCATGTGCCACTAAATTTTGGCCAAATGCTACCGATTCTTTCTGAGTTCGCTCACAATAGTGGGGACCCAAGCTACTGGCTAGCCTTAGTAGCTGAATTGATGAAGCGGATTCCCCAGATACCTACTGAAGCCCCTCTTAAAGAGGATAAATTAGCGGATAGGGTAGCACGACGCAACCCTAAAGTTTATGATGGATCTTATGATCCAGTAATACTGGAGGAATGGACAAGAGGAATGGAGAAAATCTTTACAGGTGCTAGAAGAAAAGAAAGTAAACATTGGGACGTATTATTTGACCAGTGAAGCTGACATTTGGTCGAATACTGTAAAGGATAAGCTCGTAGGGCCTGACTTTACCTAGGATAAATTCCTGGGTGAGCTAAGGGCAAACTTCTATCCAGTTATGGTCCAAAGGCAAAAGGAGAAAGAGTTTATGGAGTTGAAGATTAGTGGCACCATGATTGTGATGCAATATGCCAGTAAGTTCACCAAATTATCTGGGTTTGTTCTTGAGTTTGTATCATTTGAAAGGTTGAAAATAAGGTGGTTTGAAGAGGGTCTGGCCTTCTATATTCGAAATCAGTTAGCTGGATAACCATTTTTGACTTACCAATAACTATATGAGCGAGCGGCTGAAGTGGAACGAGTGAAGAAAGAGTTGAGAGCATTGAATCCAATCAACCAAAAGAGAAAGGGGTTTGAGTGAGGAACTCCGAGTGAGAGTGTGAACCAAAACTAGAAGAAACCTACTCATGTTCCCTCCAAGAGTCGTCATGTAGGCTCGACAGCACCCTGTGCGAAGTGTGGTAGAACAAATCACACCACCCCTGAATGCCGAGTAGGAAATAATAAGTGCATGTGATGTGGAAGCCCTGAACACCTGATTGTTGTATGCCCCCAAAGGATGAAGGTCGTAGACAAAGGGGAAACAAAACCCTTGGCTCCACCTCGCCAAGGGGCCCCGCCACCATGGCCTTTAGCAGTAAGACAGGCGTATGTAATGAGTAAGAAGGAATCTGCCACCTCTGGTATGGTAGTCACTGGAACTCTCTTTTTTAAATTCAAAGTCATTTTGTGTATTATTTGATTCGGGTGCTACTCATTCATTTATATCCACCCGATCTGCCATGCAATTGAACCTGGAAGATAGGAGGATGGAAACCAATTATAGGATCAAGCTACCCAATGATTGTGTGTTTGGCTGCCCTATCTCCTATAAATTTGTTGACATTATCATCGGTGGAACCACCTTCCTTGTGGATTTGATTCAATTTGATTCGTCTGATTTTGACATCATTTGGGGAATGAATTGGTTGCACACCTATGGAGCTAAGATTGATTGTGAGGATCTTAAGGTTATTTTGAAAGATGAAAAAGGGAGAGAAGTATTCTTCTATGGGCAAAGGGAGGAAAAATTCTATTTCTTGATTTCTGATATGAAAGCAAGTAAGTTATTATGTCAAGGATGTATGGGATATTGGTGCTATGCTATGGACACCTAAGCAAAAGAAGAGGAAGCTGAAAATATTCTTGTAGTATGTGAATTTGAGGATGTTTTCCCTAAAGAGTTACCAAGATTACCCCCACAGAGGGAAATTGATTTTAGAATTGAGTTAATCCCTGATGCCCAACCTATTTCCAAAGCCCCATATCGTATGGCCCCAACTAAGCTTAAGCAGCTGAAGCTTCAATTAGAAGAGCTGTTGCAAAAGGGTTTTATTAGGCCAAGTGTGTCACCATGGGGTGCCCCAGTGTTGTTCGTAAAGAAAAAGGATGGAACCTTAAGGTTGTGTGTTGACTACAGGGAGTTGAACAAGATCCCCGTCAAAAATAAATATCCTTTGCCGTGAATCGATGACTTGTTTGATCAATTGCAAGGAACACGAGTTTTCTCTAAGACTGATTTGAGGCTCTATATGGGAGAAAATCTAGAACCCTACTGTGTTGGAGTGATTTGGATGAAGCATTGATTCTAGGCCCTGAAATGATCCAGGAAACCGTAGAAACATTAAGAAGGATTCGCGAACATATTAAGGTTGCCCAAAGTCGACAAAAGAGTTATGCGGACAAGAGAATGAGGCCTTTGGAGTTTCAAGTAGGAGATAAAGTTTTTCTAAAAGTATCGCCAACTAAGGGTATCAAGAGGTTCGAGGTGCGAGGCAAATTGAGTCCATGATATATTGGACCATATGAAATCATCAAAAAGTTGAATCCTGTAACTTATCATCTGGATCTACCGGTAGAGCTAGAACACGTGCATAACGTATCTCACATCTCTCAGCTTAGAAAGTCTACCCCAGGCCCAGACCACGCCATTGTACCTGAACATATTGAAATCACTGCGGGTTTTATGAAGAGCAACCACTTTCAGCCCCTGTTTGTGGTGGTTTCCGGCCAGTTTTTGGCCAGCCCCGGTGGTTTTTGACCCCCTCCCCCGCAACATCCTAGCACCTCAAGCTATCATCCTCCATCATCAAAACCCCTAAACCTCATCTCCATCTCAACATATTTGCTCTTGAAATTTGTTTTTGTTGGTTTTGGTTTTTATCTTTGTTTTGATTCTTGTTTTGATGTTTTTGAGTGTTGATCATGATGTTTTGATAAGAAATAAGAGTTATTTTGATGTTGATCATGGTGCTATTGAGGTTGGAGCATGCTAGGTTAGGGTTAACCTTTGATCATGCAAGCTTAATGTTAAAGTGTTGGATTTTGATTGTTCTATCTTTGATTTGGTCATCTTTTAATCTAATAGTGTTTATGTTGATGTTTTTGGTGATTTCACATGAGTTGGAGAGAGTCCAAGTTGGCCATAAACTAGGGTTTGGGCAAGTAATGCATGGGTTGGATTAATTTCGCCTTAATCTTGGTTTATGTGCGTGTTTGATTGAAAAATGATCCCTTTTGGATATGATTATGAAGTGAGTTTGAGTGTGGTGATTTTGTATGTTGTTGGGATAGACCAAATCTTGCTTACATGCTTTTAAAGAATGGTTTAACTTGAGAATTTGTGTGAAAAAGTGAGGGAAAAGCTAAAACAATGACGGTTGAAAATTTCAAGAAAACAGGGCAGATTTTGGCAATAAACTGGTAATTCATGAACCAACCTAAAATTATGATTTTTGGTAGGTAGATATTTCAGGGTGTTAGCTTTCTAAGGGCTCTTGAATCACCTTAATCCGAGGTCTGTGGAAAACGTTATCATCATTTTATCGAAACTGCGCAGAATGGACCAAAGCTGACATGCTTTGGTTGTAGCCTCATTTTGGGAATCCTATTGAGGGATTCAAGATTGGTGTTCTAAATAAAAGAGTTTCAGGACTTCCTAAGATTTCTATATTGGGGTTTTGATTCTCAATCTTAGGTCATATGATTAAGTTATGAATTATTTTTCCTTAGCCCTTGTTGTGCTTACTTTGCTGTTTCTAAATTATTAGCTATGAAATAAATATTTTGCTGATCGTATGTTCCTACAACTGTCATTTTGTACAGAATTCGAGCCTCATCTATCATTCCTTCCACTTTTGTGCATAATATTATTATGTGAGCTTACATTTAAAAATTCCATGTACGTTCATTGCTTGTATCTTTAGAAATCAACACATATTTATCCAAATTATAATGTTTTGGTAAGTAGATCAATGAATTAGTTTAATAAATGATTTATCATATAATAAGTGACCCCATCAATTATTAGTTACAGGGCATAGCCCTTCAGTTACCCGTGCGGCTTCAGGTCAGGTCTCGATCGTCTTGGCAGGTGTACACCTATCTTCAGATCGTAACAGTTACGAGGCGTTCACTATCAGATAATAGTTGACAACACAGTTTCATATTCATCTTATTCCCTGTGTTTAATTAAAAATGAATTGCAATACGGGTTCAACCAGTTTTTGTTCTATGAATGTTTAACAATATAGGAATGCACGTACTGAGCTTCGGCTCACATTTCGAAATGTTTTCATATTTTGTTTTAGGAAAGTGTTCAGTGAATCGCCCTCAGGCAGGCAGAACGGCGAAAGATGATAAGTGAGCTGGGAAATCTTTATGGAATAGGGGTGTATTATCATTGAGATGTTATAACTCCATATTGTGGAATATATTTTGGTGTTGAGACTGTATATTTTATCACAATTCTATATTTTGGTGTAATCCTTGACATGTTTGTATGGTTTTGATGTTAGAACAATTTCTATATTTATCGAAATGGTTTGATAGGTTGTGATGGTGTGAATGGCTTTGATGCTAAACGTTGCTTCTTATGGCTCAGTTTATCATGTACAAGTAAAGCCTTGTCCTTGTTTAGACGGCGGTAACGCCTAATCATTCATGTTATCATTTCTATTTGGGGAAAACTAGTGAAAGAAATACAAACAGTGATTGATGTACATTTGGGGCATTACACCTTCTTTGTGTGCAGGTTCGAGAATGGGTAATTCTGCTTAGTTTGAAATTTAAGTTTCACTTACTTTTTATCATAAGTGATTAGTCTCATTTTATAGATATTTTTTATGTTTTATTAATTTATTTTAGGTTATTAATTTGTGTAATATTCGTCGTTTTTACATTATTTAGGAAAGAAAGGTTTAAGTTCAAACTCATGAAAAAAAGTGGAAAGATTAAGATAAAAGGACGGAAAATATTTTATGAAGGACTTTTACCATCTGACAGGAGTATAGTAGATGCTACAAGTGGGGGGCGTCAGTGAACAAGACTCCAACTGCATGTAGGGAGTTAATTAACAACATGGCTCAAAACAACCAACAATTTGGGACTGGGGAAACCCAACTTAGGAGGGGGAATGAAATCTTATATGGATCGTCTATCAAGACTCAATTGTCTCAAATTACTAATATGTTAAACAAGTTAATTACTGGTGGAGTTCAAACTATTGTTACTTGTAATATTTGTTGCTTAGAAGGTCATGCTTCTGATGCTCGTCCGAACTTGCAAGGGGGAAATGTCAATGTTGTGTTTCCTAATCAGGGCAAAAGAAGATATGACCACCATTCCAATATCTATAACGAGGGATGGTATAACGCCCCTAAAATACTAATGACATGATTACTGATAATTGCAGCGGAAGACTCAGTAAACGAAGGCGCTACCGCCGTCCTGATAAGGACAAGGCTCACTGAAACCATTTAGTCTTGCAACTCGTGCTTACAATCACAAAATCTAGTAAACTGAAACACTTCCTGACCGAAGTCCATAATAGTTCAACCATACCATGTACTAACTCATATTCCATACCACACAAGTACTTAACCCTAAGGTCGGTTGCAATATTCATGCTATGCTGAATCCACTGTATAAACTGATTCATTGATAAACTCATTAAGAGTTGTAATTTGATAAACATGATCTGCTTTCTGAAGATACAGGCAATAGACGTACCTTGAGTCTTTAAAAAATGTCATCTGAATTGATACAAGTCAGCTGTTTCATAAATGTCATCTGACTGAAGACTTATGTTCTGACTTGATAGCACTTATGCATAACGGGGAATGATAACTAGGCCTCAACGCAAGTCAGCTCTTTCATAAATGTCATCTGACTTGAGACATATGTTCTGACTTGATAGCACTTATGCATAAGGGGGAACGATAACTAGGCCTCAACTCTGCTTCATAAATGTCATTGTAAGTATGTGTAGTTAGCAAATGATCCTTACTCGCATAATTGAGTAAGTAAAAGTATGTATAACAGAAATTGAGTAATTAAATGGTATACATAACTTCAAAACTGAATTGATGAAAATAATTAATTCCAATATAAAGTAAATAGAAGTAAAAGTAGTCCACAATGAGAAATGATATTACAAAGGAAAAGGCCTTGATGGTGATAATTGAGAGAGTGGTTATGGCCTTTTCTGAAATAGGTTACTGATACGGGTGTAAGGCTTGCTGATGAATAACTTGGTTCAAGATAACAACAAGTACACTAGATTGGCTTGATAAATACATTTGATATAAGCTGAAGTGAGTAAGCAATAAAGGTTTGAGGCCAAGAGAGATATATCTTGGTTCAAAATAGCATAAACTGCAATAACTTGGTCTGTTAAACATGGTTTCTGAGTCACAACTCTCCCCACTTCTCATATTTCATTCATAAATCCATTAGATAAAGAATTCCACCCTAAATGAGTCATTGAACTGCATAGAAGCTATTAAGCTCACCAAGCTTAGTATTTTCTTGGTAAAATCCATAATTGATTCAAAGCTCATAAACAAGCTAAAAGCTCCATAAAATTCCATAAATATTCATTTCCCCCTTAAATGACTTGGCCCAAAATACAGAAAATGAGTGCATGATCAATCTTACTTAATCTTTATTATTGCTCTTTATACAATTACTTAAAATGCTTTCAAAAATCACCAAACTCAAAATACTCAACCAAAATTCATGAGATCTTACAGGAAATTCAAAAATGATATGAACAATTTACAGTAAAATTTTCAGAATTTTCCTCCAAGTATACATTGCATAGAATTTTCAATAACAACCTGATTTACACCCAAGCAGGTCAGTTCACTTCAAAAACGCATAGCTTTCATTCTAGACCTCAAATGGAGACATAAAACCCCAATATGAAAAGATTAAGAAGTCTCTAGAAATTTTATGCACAAAACAAGATATGATTCCCATAATAGTGTTCCCAAAATGCGGCTAAAATACAAGTGTGTTAGTTTTTAGCCCATCCTATGTACTTTCGGTAAAATGACCATAACGTTTTCCACAGACCTCGGATTAAGGCGATTCAAGATGCATTTGAAAGATAAAAAACTGAGATATCTTCCCACAAAAAATCATAATTTTTGGCTAGAGCCATTATTACCAGTTTAATCCCAAACTCAGCCCTAATTTTATGAAATTTCTGCCATTCACTGATTTAACTTTCTCTTTTTTTTTTCAAGTAAACTCACTTGAAATCATTTCAAATCACCACAATCAGATATAAAAATATCATTTAAGGCCTCATATATATATCCAAACTCTAAACAACTTCGTTAATACATAATTACATAATTCGTATCCAAAACAGGGCAGTTTTCTTCAAAATTCCATAACTCACTAATTACACATCCCAAATTCATGAAATGTTTCCAGAAAATCCCAAATACTATAGAGAAACTACAATAAAAATTTCAGAATTTTTGGACAATCCTACAACTGTCAGAATTTTCGACAGTGGCATTTAAACAAATGCAAAATCATGAAAATCATGCTCTTGATCAAATACCCATGACTCCAAACATCTCCAAACTCAACAAAAATTGCACAATAACTATCAATTTGATCATCCAAACATAGCCCATAAATAAAACAACCATAAAACTCAAGATAATATAAGTTAGGGTTTGTGACAAACCTCACTCTAGGCTTGAATTAGAGAGAGGAGGAGGCTGTTTTGAGTGATTTGAGGGGTTGGACATGATAGCTAGCAGCAAGGGAAACTCGGGGCAGCTGGGAGGTGGCCGGAAAAGTGGTCGGAACCACCAGAACTGGCGACACAAAGGGGAAGCAGCGGCTGCCCCTGTTTTCAACCCAAAGAGCCGTGGAGAGGAGAGAGAAAATGGAGAATGGGTTTTGATATTTTGCTGATTTTTCCCTTATGTATAAAATTGCCTATTAACTGATACATGTGGCTGAAAATTTAGCACCCAAAAAGTAGCTTTTTGCTAATCAAAATTAGGTGCTAAAATGACTAATTAGTAAAATAACAAAAGTTAGTAAGGTTTTTGGCTTTTGTTTTGGGCCCAATAGGCTAAATTGGGGCTTGAAAAATTATTTGGAGTGTTGAACAAAAATAAAAATTTGTATTGCTCGGAATTAAAGTTTATCGAAGATAAGAAAATAATTAATCACTAATTTATACTCACCGAGGCCTAATATCGATTCAACCGACATTTAATCAATCAATGAAACTTGAGTTGCAAATTGGTCCCCAAAATGAAATATCTCCCAACCAGGATGATTAAATATGATAAATGAAGGTGGAAAATTTAAATAACTTATTGGAATTCGTTAAATAAATAAATTGAATGTACTTGAATTTAATAAACATGATTTGGTTAAGCAAATAACCATGAGTGATTAGGTCAATAAACACGATAAAGTAAATGAATAAACGTGATTAATGAAATAAATAAAGATGATTTAAATAAATAATACGGTTTAGGGTCGGGTTATTACAGATGGAGGGATCATCCCAACCTTAGGTATGGACCTAGACCTACTCCCCCTGGCTTTAACCAACCCTCTGGTCAAGATAAGACTAACTTCCGTCTAGAATAGATGATGAAAAAGATGGATGAATAGAAGATGGAAACAGACCTTAAGCTACAGAAGTTAAAGATAACTATGAAGTAGATGCAACAAAGACAAACTGCTTTTGACACCTTAGTTAGCAATCTGCAGGCTCAAGTACAACAAAGAATACAATCTAAACCTTACCCAAACCCTAAGGATAGTGTTAATGCCATAACACTTAGGAGTGGGAAAGAGTTAAAAGAGCCTAAATGGTGTAAAGAGGTAGAGTATGAAAAAGAAATTAAGGCTAAGGAACGTGAAAACGAACAAAAGAAGGAGTCTTCCACTATTTCTAAACATGAACCATCAAAACCAGTGCCACCTTTTCCTAGTAGATTGAGGAATTACGATTCTAAGGTAGAAGAGGCCAACTAGGATATTCTAGATGTATTTAGAAAGGTTGAGATTAACATTCCTCTTCTGGATGCACTTAAGGAGGTGCCTCGCTACACTAAGTTCCTAAAGGAGTTATGCATTTCAAAGTGCAAAAGGAAAGGAAATGAAAAGGTAAGTATAAGGGAGAATATTTCAGTTGTTCTCCAAAAGAAGCTCCCTACTAAATGCAAAGATCCAGCTATGTTCTCAATTTCCTGTAAAATAGGAAACATGAAATTTGATAAAGCTATGCTTGACTTAGGTTCTTCCATTAATGTGATGAACAAATCTCTTTTTGAACAACTAAAAGTACGAGAGTTGAAAAGAACTTGTTTGGTTATTCACTTAGCTGATAGAAGTTATGCATACCTTGATAGTGTAATAGAAGATGTCTTAGTCCAAGTAGATAAATTGGTATTTCCTGCTGATTTCTTTATCTTGGACATGGGTGATGCTTCTAATGATGTTCCTATATTGTTATGTAGACCGTTCTTAAAAACAGATAGGACAAAAATAAATGTGTACACTGGAACTTTATCTATGGAATTTGTTGGTGATGTAATTAACTTTGATACTTTTGATGCTATGAAATTTTCATCTGATGAGAATCATATATGTGTACTTGATGTCATTGATGAATTGTCCCAAGATGTCCACGACTTGTCACATAAAGATAAGCTAGAAACTATGCTGATCTTGAGTTTAGATGCATATGAACATATGCCATATGTTTTGCATGATGAATTGGTGGCTATGATAAAGTATTTCTGTCTAGTGAGTTCAATTGAGGAGTTTGGGGAAATTTGTTTGACTACTAAACATGATAAACTGCTACCCTCACTTATTTCACCCCCTAAGTTAGATCTTAAACCTTTGCCTGAGAATTTGAAATATGTCTATTTAGGGGATGATGAGACACTGCATGTGATTATCTCCGGAGCACTTAAGCTTGAACAAGAAGAAAAATTGATTAAGGTGCTTAGAGAACATAGGGGAGCATTTGGATCGACTTTAGCCGTCCTTAAAGGACTTAGCCCAACGCTTTGCACTCACACAATCACCTTGAAGTCAGAGGCTAGGCCTAAGAGAGAACCTCAACGGAGACTTAATCCACCCATGATGGAAGTTGTGCAGAAAGAGATCCGTAAGTGGTTAGATGATGGGGTGACACTAAAAGAACACGCCTATATAGATACGAAATTAAATTTTCATTTCTGAAAATATTTAGAAACAAAATTTTGAAACCAAAATGTATTTAGTATCAGATTGAAAGGAAAATTAGATATGAATAGCTATTTTTGTCCATGTCAGAAATGAGGTAAAATATTTTGATTCGAAATTCATATCAAATTAAAATTTTGATTTTTTGCCAAAATGAAATCCAATTTGCTCCTTGAATGCTCATTTGCATGCTTTCCTCCTCAGTTGCTCTCTCTTTCTCTCTCTCTCTCTCTCTCTCTCTCTCTCTCTTCTCCAACTTCTGTCTCTGGTTCTCTCCATATCTAATAGATTTTAATTTGTGAATTATGTAAAATCTGTACAGTTGTTAGGGCTCATGAAAATGCCGACAAGAACTTCTCCATATAACAACTGCTTCTTGTTAGGCGACTTAAGGTGATGCTCTAATTGCCCTACATCCCCCTCAGATCGTTTCTTCATCCCAAGGGTTTGGGTTCTTAGGTCGCTTCTTTTGATCTTGTTGTGTTGTTGCTGTGAAATACTATGAAATTGATTTATAATCATAAGCTATTTTGAGTATTTGAAGGTGCTCCATCCCCAAAAATTGTATAAATGTTCTGTATTTCAGTGGGGTTTAGCCCATTCTCAAACAAATTTGTTAACTTCCTTGTGTTTTCAAAGCTTGAAGCTTGGTTGGCCCATAAATCAAGGAGGGATTGACTGATATGATTGGGAGGTTGTACCTCTCTCCTCCATTGATTATGCACACCAACTATTTGATAAAATGCCTTGCCTAAGTAGTAATGAATTGCACTTTGAACCAATTATGCCTCACACCATGTTTCACTTTGGGGGGGGGGGGTTGCATGGGGTTGAGGGGTCAATAGCATAAGTTTATAGATTCATATGTCAGAGCTGTTGATATTTCTAGTTCCTTTTATTGCCAGTTTGATTTAAGGACTTGAGAAAACGATTTTTTTGTGGTAAACTTCAGTGCATAATACAAGTTGTCCATTGTATAAAGTTGTTTATATGCTCATATCTACCTCCAATTGTCAATGTGACATTTCGTAGTGGACTCTTGAAACACAAGCTTTATATTTCGACGAGTTTTTGAAAATTGGTGACAAATTACTTCTGTCTTGCAATTGTTAGTCAAATTTGCTTTCCATTTACTTTAATAAACCCTTGAGCTAACCAAAATTTAGCTTCCAACATATACCTGAAATTGATCTATCAGGTCACTTCTTGGCAAGTAGGTTGCATTTAGCGTGTCATTTTAGTCTAAACTGAATGATCAAGATCAGGAATTCCAACAAAGATGGGGTTTCAGAACGAATGAAAGCAATCTGGATTGATCGAGTGAAGATCATTCTAGACCTAGTTCTTCCAGTGGTGAATAGAGAGATAGCTTAAAGTTATCACTCACAATTGCAGGAACAGTTTCAATGAATGAAGCTTCATACTTCATTGTTGGTAACTAATAGGCCTGCAAGCACACGATGGCGTTGTAGGAAATCAAGTTCGATCCCACAGAGACTAGGTTGATGTATTGGGATGTATTCCCTCAAGATATGCTAAGCGAATCAAAACTTTAAATTGATAAAAATACGAAGATAAGGAAACAATTATAACTAATTCAATGGGTTTCAATTTAACAACTTCTAGTTCACTAATTTTTAAATCAATTAAGGAGAAAACGCCTAGGAATTCATGTAGTTATGAAAGTTAATTGGATCAAAATGATGAACATGTGCTGTTCTCTAATCAGTTAATTTCAAGGAATTGTAATCTCTCCAAAAATTTAGTCTATTCTTTCTAACTCAACCATATTTGCCTAAACTAAGCAAAAGTCATTCTTTCGAACTAATTTGTTTTAATCCAAGTTAATTATTTTCGATTAGTTTCTAGTACTACTAACATACAAATCTCTCTTTCAAGACGAGGTTATGTCATGTCTAATCAAGCAGTCCAACAACCAAATGTCACCTTTCAATTTTTCAATCGATTATTTCAACTGTGCAAGCAAACTTTGGCCAAAAATCTTCTCACAACATGATAATCACTCGATAGAATGAAACTGAACCAATCATGAAAGTAAGCACAATTCTCTAAATTAAAAAATGATCCAACTATACGTTCAGAAACTAATAAATCCCTAGACAAAAATTAAACTACTCTCGCATGATTAAACTAAACATCTAACTACACTAAAATGACAAATCTAAAGAGAAAAGAGAAGAGAAGAGAGAAGAGTTTGCTTAGCCAAAATGCGTGCTTGAATCTTTCGATTGCAGAACCTGAACTACCTCCTCGCGAATCTTCTTCTTCTACTTGCTCTCAACTCTCTGTAAGCTAAAATCCTAATCTACTTGAAGAGGAGAAATGAAATGGATGGGATGATGGTCTTTCTGCTGCAAAATGGCCCTATTTATAGGAAAACCCAATCAACCTCAGCCACACGATGAAGAAAAACGAAGAGATTAGCAGTTATGCTTCCACCACAGACCGTGGCATCTACCACGGGCAGACCATGGTGCTGACTGGCTCGTGATTCTTCTATTCTTCCTCTCTTCCACGGGCATAGCAATTTAGGAGCATCCGTGGTGAGTCAAAATACATCTAAATGAGGGTCAAAGGTTAGGTCAAAATGGCCTAAAATCCTACAAATATCATCAAACAACCATACCCAAGCATAAAACGGGAAAAAGAGTATAAACTATAATATAAATCACATAATTTTCCCTAAAAATGGAGGACAATGACCCTAAAATAATATGTACGTTAAGCACTTATCAAACTCTCCCATGCTTAAACTATTGCTTATCCGTAAGCAAACACTATCGAAAACCGACAAGTGAAAACGCATCTAGGACTCAAAACGGAACAACCTCCTTAAAGTAGGCAACCCATAGCATATGACAAGCAAGAATAGCAATCAATGACAACCCCAAATAGTGTACAACACATTTCAAAATTAGAAAGAGAAGGTTCTCAAAAAAGTACGTGACCACAAGCTCAACATCATATCACCCCCAAAGAACCACAAAGCACATCATGCAAGCACATGAAATTGAGTAGAGCCAAATGGACTGGTGGAACCTCACTTTGGGGAAATGTGAATCACTTTCACTCATGTGTTTAAAATATAGCATAGGTTCACTCAAAACTCATTCCAAAGAAGCAATCTACCATATGCTTGCAAAGACTCTTAAATTCACCACTACTAGAAATGCAATGTGCATAAGACAATCAAGAAAACTTTATTTGGGTTGTAATGCGGGCTACAAGGGTTAAGGGAAAGGAGTGGACAAATGCAGTTTGGCAATGTGGAGCTACTTAGCCAAGTCACTAAGGAGCAACCAACAAACCACCAACTAACCAATAAGTTCACCAACACTCCAAACTTAACAATTCAATGAACATACCCCAATGAATTACATAGGAAATGAGTTGACAAAGAAGAACACAAGCTTTTTACATATCCAATGCCAATCAACTTAGGGGTTTTTTTTTTGTTTTTTCGCTTTCTTTTTCGTAACGTGACCTTTTTTTTCTTTTTCTTCAACATAACTTTTTTTCTTTTTTCCTTATTGTTTTTGGGGGGGGAAATGAAATGAAAATTGTAATTATTGAAAGACATAGGATCACTAATTATCAACTCACAATTGAATACATATATACACATAACCTAAATAAGAGGGAATCAAAGCAAATGCTCAATATCATCAAGCCATCAACAAACCAACGTACCAATGCCGCCTTAAATTTAATTATTCCTAAAACCACCCACTACATAGATGAAGTGATGCTCCTTAGACGCGGCTTAAAGGTAGGAATATGTGTTTGGCTAATGGCTAATATGAAAGGATCACAATAAAGACGGATATAAGCTCAAAGGGGCTAGCAAAGGGGGGGAAATATGTAATACAAGGGTAGGCTACTTGGGTATGTGGCTAAAATAACCGAAGAAAGAATGCCTCTATCATATCATCAACTATACACATGGTAATGCAGTTTCGAACGAGAATCTAGGCAAGTTCTAGAGATGCAACATGGAAAAGTGATACACATGAAAGAAACATGAGACTAAACATAATGATTAGTCAAAATAAGGCTCAAAATCTCACAGGATATCTACCAAAGTCTCAATTAGCTCATAAAACGACTCCATGTACCAACATTAGTGCTAAAGAGTCCAAGGGATAAAATAGTTTTCAATTAAGACAAGGGTCAAAACAAGAATATTTACAAAACCTTCAAAACTTTTAGCACCAAAAGGGATTACACATCAAAAGTTACTCAAACTCATGAAAGCTATTTTTCCTAACAAACATATCGTTGGAGGTTATCTCAAACCAATCCTCACCATCTCTATATGAAAATCTAAAATGCAAATCCAAAAATCAACTAAATGCAACATGCAAACAAAAAGAAACCTAAAACTACATGCTCTAACAAGAATGCGAACTAATAACTGAAATAGAAAATATAGAAACTACCCTTCCCCCATGCTTAGATAAAGCATTATTATTCAAAGGAAATAAAACATAGAGAAGGGGAACAAAAGAAAACGATCTCACCAGGTTAGGTGCATAGTGCACCTAAGCTATACGACCTCATAATAATCGGGGCACAAGGAGCATCAGCTACTCCATCACGTTGTCAAGACTTGGCCCTTTAAATCAAATGTCATCAACGCACATAGGAGCTTATCAAACTCTTGGGACCACAATTCATAAAATAAAAAGTAAGATGCAATAATAAAAACCCCACCAAAGAGTATAGGTATCCTCTTAACTTTATCAATGGCCATAGAAAAATAGTAGGAAGGATTAAAGAATGTAGTCCACGTGATTTTCCTAGGCAAGTCCTCTAGGTACATGTAATATGGATCAAGAGAGGCATTAAACCCACTAAAGCAAGCTAAGGACACCAAATTATTAGCATTCCCACTAAGCATATTGAAGATGTTAACCTCATAGCCCAAATCAACATTAGCATAAAAAATCATAGGATTTTTAATGGGTGTGTCAATGTAATACTCAGGGGAAGGAGAGGGTAATGAACACATAGGGAAAACATGAGAATGATCAAGGGGGTTATGGATAACACTATCATCAAAACCACGACAAAGAGACTCCTCATGCATAAACACATCACGTGACCGCTCCAAAGCAGTCTCATCTAGATCATGCACCTCATATGTCCATGGGCTCACCCGCCTCAAGCCTCATGCACTGAGCTAAAGGAAATGATGAATCGAGTAAGGATAGGACAACATCAGTATTGTCCATGGGTGATACAAAGTTAGGTTGAGCATAGCATGCATAATAAGGACATGAGTTAGAAGAATTACATAAATCACTCCAAAAAGAAGCATAATAAGATCTAGAATAAAATGCACAAGGATCAGGAAATGAATATATAGAAACACGCCTAGCCTTCCAAATTCAAATGAATCTCAAGCAATCCACTCAAGCAAATATCATGCCTCATGAACATTTTTACCATGAAAATTCCAATACTCTAAAAGAGTACAGGCTTCACTATTCACACAACGATGTCCAATATTTCCCATTTACCCACACAATAACCACTTTGAGTATGAAAAACATTTAATCGCTTAAAATACCTCCAAAACAATTTATGCTCGAATTGGAAAAAATGAAAAATTGCCATCGTTGTAATTTTTACATTCAATTTTTTTATTTTTCTAAATCAAATTTTTTTTGTTTTTTTTCTTTAAAGGAAAACAAAATGCTTAGTCAAACCTATTGAGAAAAACCCAATATCCGACGCTAGTCATTGGCAACGGCGCCAAAAAACTTGATAGGCCCGCAACCGCACGGTGGCATTGTAGCAAATCAAGGTTGATCCCACAGAGACGAGGTCGGTCTATTGGGATATATTCTCTCAAGATATGCTGATTGAATCCAAACTTTAGATTGACAAAAACACGAAGATAAGGAAACAACTATAACTAATTCAACGGGTTTAAGTCTAACAACTTCTAGTTCACTAATTTTTAAATCAATTAACGAGAAAACGCCTTGGAATTCACATACTTGTGAAACTTGATGAACATGTGCTTTTCTCTAATCGGTTAATTTCAAGGAATTGCAATCTCTCCAAAAATTTAGTCTATTCCTTCGAACTCAACCAAATTTGCCTAAACTACGCAAAAGTCGTTCTTTCGAACCAATTTGTCTTAATCCAAGTTAATTATCTTCAATCACTTTCTAGTCCTCCTAACATACTGTTAGTGATTTTCCGCAAAGCATACGGTTTATCATTGTACGAATTACGGGTGTCGTCCTCAGGGATGGTTGTGAAATTGAGTTACTATTGAACTGAATTAAACTTGCTAGATAGCCCTTTAATTTATAATCTAGTAATGCAAAGTAAAATGAAATTCGCATTAGAGAACCAACAAATAAGAAGAGCACTCAACTGATAAAGTGTAAAGCATCCAACACTTCCTGGTAGAGCAAGCCAATTGAAATGTAAGGTGAACCAACGCAAAACAAAGCAATCATATAGAACACGAGCCTAGGCTTATCATCCGTTAGCGATCTTCCAATCATACAATCCCCAACTCTCAAAACCAGAATCTGGAACCTAAAGTCAAACCAAAGAAGGTGTACTCGAAACTCGATTTAGGATCTCTTTATTCAAGTTCAATGGCTCAAACCAAATTACATTCATGGCGGAATTCAAATTCTAATCCTAATAAAATCCAGAAAAAACAAGACCACAAAACTCGAAAAAACAAACTTCAGTCCCCCCCTCTCTACTTCGACCTCACAACAAAAAAAAGCCCCAGCCCCCTTCATTGCCCCCAAAATAATTGCTTTATTCACTCCTTGAAACCGTTGGATTTATGATGGTAATGACGATAGTAATTGATGATGAAGAAACAGAGAGAGAAACGGGTGGGAAGGTAGACTGGGTGAGAAGATGGAGCAACAAAACAAGGCCAACTTGCTGCCCCTGTTTTTCGGGTTTTCTGGGTATGAAACTGCCGTGGAAGAGGAAGGAAAGAAGGAAGAGGAAGAGTCGTGTCATAATGGTGGAATAAATTAGAAACGGTCGTTGATGGAGGAAAAAGAAGCGCCATGCCCTGTTCTGGCTTCGAGTTTCTGGGCAACAAAGCAGGAGGAGTAAGAAGAAAGGATAGAGGAGGGGGGACTGCAAGATCACATGCAACGCGTGTGTGGGTTAAATGCAAGGGAGCTGGGAAGGAGACTTTGGGCGAATGGGCTCAGTCCACACTAGGGAACATTAAAACGATGGCATGTGGCCCAAAAGGAAAGAAAAGGGGAGGCCGAGCTTGATTTGGAAAGAAGTGAGGGAGCCCGGCCCAAAGAAAAGAGAAAGGAACTAGCCCAAATGAGAGAAAGAAGAGGAAGCAAATGGGCCAGACCCGCTGAGGGAAATGGGAAAAAAAAGGAAGAGAATAGGGGGGGAAGCTGCGTTGTTGGGCCTCAGTCACTGGGCCGATTATTCTTTTTCTTTCCTCAATCAATTGCTTGTGATGACCCAATCCAATTTTGATTCAATTTTCTCTCTTTATCTTCAAGTAATTTATTTATTCTTCAAATGCGTCAAATTCCTAACAAATAAATAAAACTAATATTAAAATCTTAAATTAATAATTTATTTCGAGCAAATATTATGTAATGAAGAGTATAAAAATGTCAAGATTTTAGGTTGAACAAATACCTCCACACCTAAGTTTTGCTCGTCCTCGAGTAAAACAAAACCTAAAAATCCTACAAAAAGAAAATAAAATCCCTAACTCACTTTTGTAGGAATCACGGTTGCACTTAGCATATGCAACAAGTCCTTTAAACCCCTAGGTTACCCTTAGTGGACGAGGAAGGTCTCGTGAGAATTTGTAAAAGATATACCCAAAAAATCTATAAATGAAAAGACAAATAGAAACTCAAAAATCTTTTTTTTTTCCAAAACAAATTAATATGTACAAAATCGGGAAAAGATATATACACATTCTAATCAACCAAATCTCCCATGTAGCAAAGATATTAGCCTGCATATAAACAAAATGTACTCATCAAAGCTCTCTACCCCATGAATGTCATCAAAGTACTAACTTTTCACCCCGCTGTACATCAAAACTTTGAATCAATCCTAATGCTTGTGTGCATGAGTATCATCATCCTAGGGCTTAGTTTACCAGAATCAAACTTAATCCCACTTGACTGACACGAACTACATTATTGACTTATTAACATAGGAAGCAAGTTTTTCCAGTAGCAGTATTGCCTCAAAGGGTAACACCCAGTTGCACATGCCTCGAAGGGTTGCTTGTCATTCCAATTTCATTTCATTTCTCTTTCTTTCTTTTTTTTTCTTTTTTTTTCATTTTTTTCCCTTTTTTTCATCAGTCTCATTTTTTTTATTTTCTTTTTGTTCAAATAAAAACCAAAGTAATTGTGTCAAAAACAAGTGGGAGAGCCGATCATGGAAAACTAAAACCTTAAGACAATGGGAATGAATGTAATTAGGGATTGGATTACACAGCGATATTGAACAAATGAGGTTAGAATTAGGGCTAAGAATGACACACCGAGAATGGAGACCTAACAAGCACATCCGTTCATATGCAAGCTAAAAATCAAAGTATATGGGAATTAAGTTAATTAGAATAGTATGAAACTTCCCCAGAAACAAAACAAAATCTTTTTGGAGGTTTCAAAATTTTTCAAATTGTGTTTAAGTTTTTTTTTGTTTCAATTTTTTTTCCAAGCTTTTTCAAAGTTTCCCCACCCCCACTCCTAAATCTCACAATGTCCTCATTGGGAGTGAAAACAAATATAAAATACAACCAAAAAGAAAAATAAATATATAAAAGGAAAAGGAGACTCAAAAAGAAAGAAAAAAAGATAAGACTCTAAAACTCAAAAATAAAACAAAAATAAAAGACAGCCACAAATATATACAAAAGAAAACAAAAATAAAAAAGAGACAAAGAGGAACGTTTATACCAGATCCTGTGCAAAATTACACCTAAGCTATAGCCTTGTGAAATGTGCTTAGATAGAGGCTCATGGAGCATCAACCACTCCATATCAAAGGGAACATCGCTACTTAAATCAAAACTCGTTAAAGTACGAAGTAGCTTGTCAAATACAGAAGACCAACTCTCAATAAAAGTAAGACAATGAACATGTAAGAGTTGATACCAAATAGAGTACATCCACCATAATAATACAGCACAAGTAAGGGCCCATTTCAATTTGTCAAACTATTGGGCCCAATTAGAAATCAAATAGATGTACTTAAAAGTAGCCAGCAAGTGAGTCATTAGCCTAGAAAGTACATCATCATGAATGAGCAGTCTAGGCAAAATAGGGAGTCCTAACTCCACAAGTCTATTAAGTCCGATATGCATAGGAGTCTGGACTAAAGAAAAATTCTTATTGGAAACACTCTCAGACTCAACAAATTCAGGCATGTGAGATTCAAAGAGAAGGTCAGTAAGGATGGGATCAAAAGAAAATGTCTCATATTCAGGACAAAAACCATCATTAGAACTTCTATGGATATCAAACTCACATGAAAAAGGATTCATATTCTGCAGAAATAACATCATAATCAAAGTCCAAAATAGTAGTTTCAATTTTCTTCACACATATCTCCTGGAACATATCCTTTGTATAATCTAAATCATGATGCTCAATGTCAGACTTGATGCTTAGATCTAATCCACTAGCTCTCACAAGGTCTTTACCCTCCTGAATCTCACAAAAGTTATTCAAAGTGGTGGGTGGGTTGATAGAAACTAGGACATCATCAGTGACATCCGTATGTGAGCTAGTGTGAGGTACAAGGTCAGGAGATAGAGACGTAGGGAGTGCACTCTCTTGTTCTAAACTAGGCAAAGGCATGTCAAAATTCAAGTGACGCCAAGCAAGATAAGAGGGATCAAAATCATCATAAAGACTAATTAACTTCAGGTTTAGGAGATCCTAAAGTAGAGTCAGACTCACTACAATTCTCCCTACTGTGATTAAAACATTGAGAATATTCAGCAATTCTCACTTTTAGGTTTTCTATCATTCTATCAGCCACATCATTGATCTTCTTTTCAACACTTGCACAAGTAGCATCAATATAAGCATGATATGGACAATTACAAGCATCATGATCAGAAGAGTCACAATAATTGCATAAAACAGGAGACACATAAGAATAAGAGGGGTCATGTAAGTTCATAAAGTGATCATGAGGGTAAGGATTAACATGAAAAATAAACTTGCCATGAGTTGGGTATCCAAAATTATTTTTAGCTTGTTCAAACTCGTAAGATCCCAAGCCAATATTCCAAAGAAATCCCAAACTTCATCTTGAGTTTTAGATAACAATCCTAATACACCTCCAGGATAAATAGACTCAATATAACCCCAAGATTTAGAATTTAGACCCACAACAATGACCTCACAAATTTTCCATTTTTGAAATTTTGATTCAATTGAGCACGATAATTATTAAGTTGCGATAAATAGTTCCAAAAAGGTTCATGCTCAAATTGTGGGAAATTGAAAACTGACATTCTTGAATTTAGTGTTTTTTTTTTCAATTTTAAGAATTTTTCAATTTTTTTTGGATTTTCAAGTTTTAAAATTTTTTTTACCTTTTTTTTTAGGACAGAAAATGCATCGAGGACACTAGTTACAAACCAATGACTAAAACAAAAGGCAGAGACTCCAATAATCAAGTGAACAAAACAAAATAAAGTAACAAAAATAAAACTGCGTTACAAGAAGAAAAGAAAACCACAAAAGACTTGTACACCATTGATCTTGTTTTTGGGATTTTTGATTTTGCTATTTTTTTTCTATTCTTCTAAAACACAAAAGAAAATCAAAAACTGCATCAACCCTAAAAAAATATAAAAACAAAAAATGACCAATTATAAAACAAAAACAAAAACACCTATAAACTAAAAGAAAATTAGAAAATAAACTAAACCTAAACAACCAAATTCGAAAAATAAAATTAAAACAGAAACTTAAACTCCTAAAATCAAAAATAAGTATAAAGAAAATTCCGGACAATCACTAAGGACATAAATATATTTTTTTCTCAAATTTTTTTCTATCCCCGAATAGTGTAGAAAAATACAAATAGATTATTAAGTCTAAAATTCACAAAAAAATCTAAACAGTCCCAAAAATTCCAGAAAAATTCACACAAACTTTAAAAATTATGGTGAATCTAGGAAAAATATTAGCACAGCAAAAATCACACCAGAATAGCTCTAGAAACTTCAAATAGATGCTAAAATCAGTGAAAAATCTACACTTTAAATATTTCCGGATCAGTTCTACTTTGCTTCTTTTGCTGCACATGAACCAAATGTGTTAGTATTATTTTTTTTCAACAATGAAAGCATCTAAAAATTAAAATTAAACTAATATTGACAAAAACAAAAATCAAAATCAAAGTATAAACTAAATTCAAAATTAAAACTAAACTACTAAAACAAAAATAACGACTCAACTAAAACTAAAACGAAAACAACTCGAACGACTAAATTGCCAAATGACGACTCAATGAAACCAAATTTCACAACACCATCCCCAGCAACAGCGCCAAAAGCTTGTTAGTGATTTTTCGCAACCGTACGGTTTATAGTTGTACGAATTATGGGTGTCGTCCTTAGGGATAGTTGTGAAATTGAGTTACTATTCAACTAAATTAAACTTGCTAGATAGCCCTTTAATTTATAATCTAGTGATGCAAAGTAACATGAAATTCGCATTAGAGAACCAACAAATAAGAAGAGCACTCAACTGATAAAGTGTAAAGCATCCAACACTTCCTGGTAGAGCAAGCCAATTGAAATGTAAGGTGAACCAACACAGAACAGAGCAATCATATATAACAAGAGCCCAGGCTTATCATCTGTTAGCGATCTTCCAATCATACAATCGCCAACTCTCAGAACCAAAATCTGGAGCCTAAAGTTGAACCAAAGAAGGTGTACTCAAAACTCGATTTAGGATCTCTTTATTCAAATTCAAGTTCAATGGCTCAAATCAAATTACATTCATGGTGGAATTGAAATTCTAATCCTAATAAAATCTAGAAAAAATGAGAACACAAAACTCAAAAAAACAAACTTTAGTCCCCCCCTCCCTGTCTACTTCGACCTCCCATAAAAAAACACCCCAGCCCCCTTCACTACCCCCCAAATAATTGCTTCATTCACACCTTGAAACCGTTGGATTTATGATGGTAATGATGATAGCAATTGATGATGAAGGGAGAGAGAGAGAGAGAAACGGGTGGGAAGGTAGACTAGGCGAGAAGATGGAGCAACAAAACAAGGCCGACTTGCTGCCCCTGTTTTTCGGGTTTTCTAGGTATGAAACTGCCATGGAAGAGGAAGGAAAGAAGGAAAAGGAAGAGTCGTGTTATAATGGTGGAATAAATGAGAAACGGTCGTTGATGGAGGAAGAAAATAAATGAGAAACGGTCATTGATGGAGGAAGAAGAAGCGTCATACCCTGTTCTGGCTTCAGGTTTCTGGGCAACGAAGCAGGAGGAGGAAGAAGAAAGGATAGAGGAGGGGGGACTGCAAGATCACATGCAACGCGTGTGTGGCTTAAATGCAAGGGAGCTGGGAAGGAGACTTTGGGCGAATGGGCTGAGTCCACACTAGGGAACATCAAAACGATGGCCTGTGACCCGAAAGGAAAGAAAAGGGCAGGCCGAGCTTGGTCTGGAAAGAAGTGAGGGAGCCAGGCCCAAAGAAAAGAGAAAGGAACCAGCCCAAATGAGAGGAAGAAGAGGAAGCAAACGGGCCAGACCCGCTGAGGGAAATGAAAAAAAAAAGGAAGAGAACAGGGGGGGAAGCTGCGTTGCTAGGCCTCAGTCAATGGGCTGATTATTCTTCTTCTTTCCTCAATTAATTGCTTGTGATGACCCAATCCAATTTTGATTCAATTTTCTCTCTTTATCTTCAAGCAATTTATTTATTCTTCAAATGCGTCAAACTTCTACAAAATAAATAAAACTAATATTAAAATCTTAAATTAATACTTTATTTCGAGCAAATATTATGTAATGAAGGGTATAAAAATGTAAAAATTTCAGGTTCAACACATACAAATCTCTCTTTCGAGACGACATTACGTCAGGTCTAATCAAGCAGTCCAATAACCAAATGCCAGCTTTTAGTTTTCACCCGATGCTTTCAAGTGTGCAAGCAAACTTTGACCAAAAATCTACTCACAACATGATAATCACTCAAAAGAACGAAATCAAACCAATCATGAAAATAAGCACAATTCTCTAAATTAAAACATGATCCAAATATACTTTCATAAACTATTAAATCCCTAGATAAAAATTAAACTACTCACGCATTATTAAATTAAACATCTAGGTACTCTAAAATGAAAAATCTAAAGACAAAAGAGAAGAGAAGAGATAAGAGTTTGCTTAGCCAAAATGCGTAATTGAATCTTTTGATTGTAGAACCCAATCCCGCTTCCTCGCGAATCTTCATCTACTTGCTCTCAACTCTTTCTACGCTAAAATCCTAATCTACTTGGAGGGAGGAAATGAAATGGATGGGATGATGGTCTTTTTGCTGTGAAAATGACCCTATTTATAGGAAAATCCAATCAACCTCAGCCTCATGACAAGGGAAAATGAAGAGATTAACAGTTATGGTTCCACCACAAACCGTAGCATCTATCACAGGCAGACCGTGGTGCTGGCTGGCTCCTCATTGTTCTATTCTTCCTCTCTTCCACGTGCATAGCAACTTAGGGGCATCCATGGTTAGTCAAAATACATCTAAATGAGGGTCAAAGGCTGGGTCAAAATGGCCTAAAATCCTATAAATATCATCAAACAACCATACCCAAGCATAAAACGGGAAAAAGAGTATAAACTATAGCATAAGGCATACAATTTTCCCTAAAAACGGAGAAAAATTACCCTAAAATAATATATACGTCAAGCACTTATCAGTAACACAAGTTAATGATGATGTAGCTTTTTCTTCCACCAGAGGCATCAACAGGGCTTGGTCTATTCACATGTTTGTTGTCGAAAGTCGAGAGCTTACATTGACTAATGAAGAAGTCAAACAAACAATGGATGCTCTTGCAAGACTTAAATTTCTAGAGGTTCTAACACTTATATCTCTCCTACCTGCATCCCCTCACCTTAAGGATATATTCAACAAATGTGGAATAATTTTTAGATAGGCTAGTATATGGGTGGGCTTGGAACCTAGGTTGTGTTTGGAACTTTACCAGCAAGTTGCAATGGATTGTAGTGGATATCTCATCTATGTATACAATTATATATGTGTATATGGGTATATTCTGGCATTTGGCTTATATATATGTTGTTTATTATTGTTGTTGTGTACAAGGATTGCAACTTAGTAAAATTCTGTAAAATATAAACTCTAATCAACAATAAAAATGACAATTTAGAAACAAAAAATGTTCCGCTCTGCCATAGAATCGATTACACATATTAGAAACTAAAGCCTCTTTATTTTTTGTTTGAAACAAACCTTTTTAGATTGAAACGAACACTTTTGTTTCTATTCAATACTCGTTTTTTTTTCTAAATTTCATTGGTATTTGAAACAAACTTCCTGACTCTGAAACGAATACGTTTCGTATCTATTAGATACGAAATTGCTTTTCGCTTCCAATTTTCATATCTATTTGAAACGAAAACTATATTCGTTTCCAAATAAGATCAGGGACGGTAGGTTTAGATATGAACATTTAGAAACAAAAAATTTGTATCTAAATGTGTTTAGAAATGAAACTCCTGCCTTTAGATACAAACTTTTTTGTATCAGAATACGCATATTCTTGTAGTGTGATTTATCCTATTGCTGATTCTGATTGGGTGAGCCCTATACATGTAGTACCGAAGAAAGGGTGGATAACCGTAGTTCAGAACAAAGAGGGGGAGTTAGTTCCTACTCGAGTTTAGAGTGGCTGGAGAGTCTGTATAGATTTATAGCAAACTAAACAAGGCCCCCAAGAAAGACCACTTTCCTTTACCTTTCATGCACCAAATGTTAGAGAGGCTAGCTGGTAGGTCTCATTATTGGTTCCTGGATGGGTGGGTATATCCAAGTCCCAATGGCCCCTGAGGATCAGGAAAAAACCACCTTCACTTGCCCATTTGGCACTTATGCTTTTAGAAGGATGTCGTTTGGTTTATGTAATCCGCCGACCACACTTCAAAGATGCATGATGAGCATTTTTTCTGACTTTATCACCAAAATTATGCAGGTTTTCATGGATAATTTTACTGTTCATGGTGATTCTTTTGATGAGTGCTTGCATCATCTCACTTTAGTACTTATGCGATGCATTGACACCAACTTGGTTTTGAATTTTAAAAAGTGTCATTTCATGGTTGAGCATGGTGTAGTCTTAGGACATGTTTCTGCTAAGGGATTAGAGGTAGACTAAGCACAAGTTGAAATTATTTAGTCTCCGCCTTTCCCTCAAACTGTTAGAGAAGTCAGATCCTTTTTAGAACATGTTGGATTTTATCATAGATTTATCAAAGACTTTTCTAAAATTGCTTCTCCTTTGTATGATATGCTTGCTAAGGATGCTTGTTTTGACTTTAATGAAGATTATATAAAATAATTCGATCAATTAAAAATGAAACAGACCACTACTCCTATAGTGCAACCCCCAAATTGGGCCATACCCTTTGAATTGATGTGCGATGCTAGTGATAAAGTTGTAGGGGCAATTTTAAGTCAAAGAATAGGAAGAGTACCCCATGCAATATGCTATGCTTCTCGAACTTTTGATCATGAACATAGAAATTACATCACCACTGAGAAAGAGTTGCATGTTGTTGTTTTTGCTCTTGAGAAATTTCGTCCTTATTTGGTTGGTGTGAAAGTTATTGACCTTTCTGATCATGCTGCTCTCAAAGCTTTGTTGCAAAAGAATAACTCTAAACCCAGGTTTATTAGATGGCTTTTATTACTCTAGGAGTTTGATGTTGAGATAGTAGACAAGCCTGGAGCACAAAATTTAGTAGCTGACCAATTGAGTAGGCTAGAGAATGAGGAAAAAGGAACCTCACTTAGTGACCAGTTCCCATATGAACTTTGTACGTTGTGGCTATTGGTAGTCCCCCTTGATATGCAGACATAGTCAACTACCTAGTGGCTAAGGAATTCCCCACAAACTCGACTAGCGCAGAGAAGGAGAAAATTAGAGCCTAAGCTAAGTACTACCTATGGGAGACCCCTACTTGTGGAAATTTCGTAGTGATCAAATTATTAGACGTTATGTAGATGACAATGAAATTCATTCCATTCTTACCATTTGTCATTCTTCTGAGAATGGAGGAGACTTTGGACCTAAGAGAACAGCTCACAAAGTCTTAGAGGGTGGTCTTTACTGGCCTTTGATCTTTGAAGATGCTTATGAATTTTACAGACGATGTGAACCATGTCAAAGAATAGGTAATCTATCTGGAAAAAATCAAATGGCCTTACATAGCATTTATGTTTGTGAAATTTTTGATGTGTTGGGTGTTGATTTCATGGAACCCTTTCCCCCTTCATGTGGTTATACTTATATTCTCTTATTTGTGGATTACGTCTCTAAATGGATTGAAGTTGTGGCTACTAGAACTGATGATGCTAAGACTATGGTACAAAAAGTCAAACCTCATATTCCACATAGATATGGAGTACCTAAAGCACTCATTAGTGATAGGGGGACACATTTCTACAACAAAACCTTAGGTGCCCTGTTAGGTAAATATCACATCACTCATAAGGTGTCTACTGGTTATCACCTCCAAACAAATGGCCAAGCTGACATTTCAAATAGGGAGATTAAAAATATTTTAGAGAAAGTGGTCAACCCAGAAAGAAAAGATTGGAGCCTTAGGTTAGAAGAAGCTCTTTAGGCTTACCGGGCTGCATATAAGACACCTATAGGCATGTCACCTTACCGATTAGTTTTTGGGAAGCCCTGTCATAT
This sequence comes from Selenicereus undatus, assembly GCA_017589665.1. Taxonomy (NCBI): domain Eukaryota; kingdom Viridiplantae; phylum Streptophyta; class Magnoliopsida; order Caryophyllales; family Cactaceae; genus Selenicereus; species Selenicereus undatus. Next base: position 95,645,976 of record JACYFF010031955.1, read on the forward strand.
ACCTATTGAATTAGAGCATAAATATTTTTGGGTTGTTAAGTAGTGCAACCTAGCTTATGACTCGGCAGGTAAGGAAAGAAAAATGCTATTGTAGGAATTAGAGGAATTGAGATTAGAGGCCTATGACAATTCTGTCATCTATAAGGGTAAGGCTAAGGCATTTCATGATGCTAAGTTGTTTAGGAAAGAATTTCAAGTAGGTGAAAAATTTCTACTATTCAATTCTAAATTGAGACTCTTCCTGGGCAAGCTTAAATCTAGATGCCTAGGACCTTTTGTAGTAACCAGTGTCCATCCTCACGGTGCTGTTGAGATTCAAAGCTTAGCCACTAACAAAATTTTCAAAGTGAATGGACATAGGTTGAAACATTTTAGAAATGGAGACTCTGTAAATGTCATTGAAGAAATCACTCCAGAAGATCCATGAGCTTTACGTTGTCGAGCTAACGATTGTAAATAAAGGTGCTGGTTGGGAGGCAACCCAACTTTTTTCAGGGAAGTTTTTAATTTGCTTTCAATACCTTCTTTTTCTTTTATTATTTTGCATGCACTAGGGATAATGCATAAACTAAGTGTAGGGGAGGAGCCTACATTTAATTCAGATTGTCTTGCATTTTATTTATACCCTAAAAAAATTCATTTTTTAGTCCTTCTTATAAAAAATGTATGTGTGTGAGTCTTTCTAGATTACTTGTTGCTCTTATATTTTTCAATTTTTTTTTGAATCTTTCTTTGAGTAGGGTAAGTCTATAAGTCGTTGATTGTCACTTAGGAGGATTGCTTTTACTAATTTCTTTTTGAAGGGTGATCAATCTTGACTGTTTAGTTTTATTTGCCCTTGTTGCATGCTAAAATGGATAGAGACATAAGGAATAAAGCACTACATGAGCCAAATATTGCCTACCTAACGTTATTCCACTAGAAGCCCAATTTGAGCCTAATTCCTATATTCTTGGGAAACCTTATTGAATAAACTCCACAAAGCCAAAAGTCCACATGCCTAAACCCTGGGTTAACTGGTTAGGAGGCATCCTCAGTGCAAGCAATGAAATCGATATCAAGTGGTATTTTCTAATTTAAAGTTGTCAGTACTTTCAATCCAAATCCAAGTGAAAACTGTGAGGTACCGATGTGTTAAGCAAGATAGAAAAATCAATTAAATATAATTTACATTACTATCTTGCTTGAGCATGGCTCAAAGAGAAGAAATGCAACCACACTCCCAAAGGGAAAAGATATTCGAAGCAGAGAGCAAGGTCGAAGTGAGATTTACAGGATGAATTCAAAAGTAAAGTGAAGTGTGATGCTTTCCATGGGCAGGAAAACCACCATACCACTACTTATCCAAATATTCCTTCCCTCTTACGTTAAGCCAAAATCCCATTAAAAGTCCTCTAAATTGGCATATATTAGGGTAAGTGGGGTAAATAGTTCGGATTCCTTGTTTTGACAAAGGAAATTAAAGTTTCAAACTCTAAGTGACAGCCGCCTGTTTATTTTCTTGACCTACAAGGAGTTAGACTATTAATTTTCATAAAAATAGTTTCCTTGAGCAAGTTGAGTCTAGTTTGATTTTATGCTCATGTAGGATTTATAAGAAGGGTTCAAGGATAGATCATTAGATATTCTAGGATACTGTTACACGAGGACGTCCAAAGTCTAAGTGTGGGGGAATTTGATAAGTCTAATTTTACGCATATTTTTTTATATTTTATTAATTTATTTTATGTTATTAATTTGGATAATATTCATCGTTTTTACATTATTTAGGAAATAAAGGTTTAAGTCCAAACTCATGAAAAAACGTGGAGAGATTAAGCTAAAAGGAGGGAAAATATCAAGTCAAAGAAAGCTAGAAGAATCAGTCCAAAAAAAAAAAAGCCCAAGACTCTACATCTTCACAACCACATCACTCCCCTATCTTTATCCCACTAACTTCCCAACTCCACAAACCACTCACCATCTTCCTATTTTCAGTCCACAAGCTTCTCCACGCCACATCCTTCTCCACGCCACATCAACGGTCCTCTTTCTTAACCCACAACTAATCTATCATCATCACCTATAAAACACACACATCACGCCTACCTTCATCATAAAAAGCAGCATCATCACCACCATTCCCGCAATCGCCTAACCCCATTATCTCACCAAACCCATCATTATGCAACCCAGGAGATATCACGCATATCATCACCATCTCCCATAAAATACATAGCAACATCATCACCACACGGTCATCATCATTCTCACATATCATCTCCATCATCATAACCATCCCTTTTCTCCCTCCTCCTTGGAGGTGCTGGGCCACCATAACACCCACCTCCAAGCCACCACTACCGCTGTTGATCTACGACTGCAATTGAGTCATAGGTTCGAACTTTGTATGACACGTGTTTGGTTGTCATTCTAATCTACTTGTTTTTGAGTTCATTCTTAGTACTTTAGAATTAGTTTATTTTATTTGTTTTTCCTTTTATTTAATCCAAACATGTTAAATGAATTAGGTTGTGGTCTATTTAACATGTCAGTCTAAATTTTATTCCACTCAACTTGATTGTGTAAAACCATGTCAAATTTATGTTTTGAGATAAGTTGATTGTTATTCATGTTTATTTGATTGTTTAATTTTGATGTCTTGTGAGAATTTGATTCATTAAAATTGTTATTATAAAAATTAATTTAAGGTTAGTCTTGATTAATTTTATTATGACTTGAATTACATTTTCAAACAAGGACTAGTTAATTATAATTGCTGGTAATTGTAATTTGCTAGGGTTAGACGTGTTCAGTGCTCTAATTAAATTAGCCAATTTATGCTGGTATGAATTGGCTAATTTAATTAGAAGGGTTTAAATCTAGGCTGGTCTTAGAAGTTAAACTAAAAATCGGGGAAGAACAGCTGGTGAATTTTTTCTAGTATCTAGCGATTAAAAAAATGAATGATGGATAGTATCAATGATAGATATAAATTAAGGCATGGAGAAGCATAATTAGGTTTATTGATGTATTTGATTTAGTTATTCTTGATTGACATTTTCTTGTTATTCTATTAATTAACTATTGCTATTTTTAGTCGTTAATTAATTAATTGTTCTTTGCTTAATTGCTTAGTTTAAATCACCCCTTAATAGATTAGTATTTTAGTTGTGATTTAGTAATTTTGGAATTAGCAAAATCTTTAGTTTGTGAATTCTAATTCTTAAATTTATAGATTTCAATATTAATTTCGTTTACCCCACCAAAAGAGTAGTCTTTTAGGAGCGTCTTAGTAATTTTAGATCAGTCATATTCGGATTTTTGGTTTGGTTAAATTCTCATATTTATTTTCTATTCCATTTTGTCATTATTTACCGGTTTGTTATAAATTAGGCTAAAAATAGTTCCTCTGGTGTGTATTTTCTTTTTTTATTCAATTTTAGCGTTAACTTATTATCCTAATCTGCTTCTATTTAATTTCAGAATTTTTGGAAATTATTTGATAATTTTTCTGAATTATTTCATGAATTGAATACGTACAGGTTTTCAGTTTAATAAATATGAAAATTAGGTTTTTAATTTTTATTTTCGGTTTTTAGGGTTTTATTAAGTACAGAAATTTATATTTTACAATATGGGTAAATTTATTATTTATGTTTGTGTTTAATTAAGTGCAGTTTATTATGTTTCTAACCTCTCAATTTATTTTTTGTTTTAATTTTTTGCAGTTATTATCTGCTTTAATTTTTTTGAAATTAATAACATATGATTCTGGGGGTATAAATTTATTAATCCACAGAATATTAATTGATATTAGTTACTATGCTTTTTGATACTAATTTTGTGATTGTTATTTTTTGTTTTCATTTTCAGTTTAATATTGTGTGATTATTTCTGTTTTTATTTTTCCAGAATATTTAGGGTAGGTATTTACTATATTTTTTCTTTCAAATTAAACTTAAATATTTAGTGGTATTAGGAAGTCATTTTTCAGATTTTTTTTGTAGCTTAATTTGAATTTATATAAATTAATTTGGTAAAGTTTGAATTAGATATTAGGTAAACCTAAAAATTTATATCTCTCTCCATGGGATCGATCCCTACTTTGCTATACTATAAATCTTATTTATAAATCAAGCAGTAGATTAATTTCTAACTCTATGACAAGTTTCACAAATTTTGGCGACATTGCCAAGGAGCAAAATCTAAATGTTAGAACAAATCAATCAATTTAGTAAAATTGAGAGATAAGCACCAAAATTTATAAAGCTTATTGTAGAGCTACAAATTAAATCCCTACTTGATTTATAAATAAGATTTATAGTATAGAAAAGTAGGGATCGATCCCACGGGGAGAGATATAAATTTTTAGGTTTACCTAATATCTAATTCAAATTTTATCAAATTAACTTATATAAATCCAAATCAAGCTAAGAAAAAAATATGCAAAATTACTTACTAATACCACTAAATATTTAAGCCTAATTCTCGAAAGAAAAAAAAAGAGTAACCCTAACCTAGATATACTGGAAAAATAGAAACATAAATAATCACACAATATTAAACTGAAAATTAAAACATAAAATAACAAGTACAAAATTAATATTAAAAATCACAGAAAATAATATCAATTAATATTCTGTAGATTCATAAACTTATACCGCCATAATTATATGTAATTAATTTCAAAAAAATAAAAACAAATAAAAACAGTAGAAAATTAAAACAAAAAATAAAATATGAGATTAGAAGAATAATGAACTGCGCTTAATTAAATATGAAAGTAAATGATAAATTTACCCAGATTGTAAAATATAATTTTGTAGACTTAATACAACCCTAAAAACAGAAAATAAAAATTAAAAACGTAATTTTCAGATTTATTAAACTGAAAACCTGCACATGTTCAATTCACAAAATAATTTTGAAAAATTATCAAATAATTTCCAAAACTTCCAAAACTAAATAGAAGCATATTAGGATAATAACTATACCCTAAAATGGAATAAAACATGAGTAAACACCAAAGGAACTATTTTTAACCTAATTTCTAACAAACTAGAAAAAAATGGCAAAATAGAATAGAAAATAAATCTGAGAATTTAGTCACACCAAAAATCAGAATATAACTGATCTAAAATTACTAAGACACTCCTAGAAAACTACCCTTTTGGTTGGGTAAACAAAATTAATATTAAAATCTATAAATTTGAGAATTAAAATTCACAAACTAAAGATTTTGCTAATTCCAAAATTATTTAATCACAACTAAAATACTATTCAATTAAGGGGGATTTAAACTAAGCAATTAAGCAAAGAACAATTACTAAATTAACAACTAAGAATGGTAACAATTAATTAATAGAATAACAAGAAAATATCAATCAAGAATAACCAAATAAAATAAATCACTCTATCTAATTATGTTTCACCATGCCCTAAATTATAGCTATCGTTAGTACGATCCATCATTCATTTTTTTAATAGGTAGATACTAGAAAAGATCCATCAGCGGCTCTTCCCCGATTTTTAGTTTAACTTCTATGACCAACCCTAGATTTAAACCCTTCTAATTACATTAACCAATTCATACCAGTATAAATTAACTAATTTAATAAGAGCATTGAACACATCTAACCCTAGCAAATTACAATTACCAGCAATTATAATTAAGTAGTCCTTGTTTGAAAATCTAATTCAAGTCATAATAAGATTAATCAAGACCAACCTTAAATTAATTTTTATAATAACAATTTTAATGAATCAAATTCTCACAAGATATCAAAATTAAACAATGAAATAAACAAGAATAACAATCAACTTATCTCAAAATATAATTTTGACATGGTTTTACACAATCAAGTCGAGTGGAATAAAATTTAAACTAAGATGTTAAATAAACCACAACCTAATGCATTTAACATGTTTGGATTAAATAAAAGAAAAAACAAATAAAATAAGCTAATTCTAAAATACTAAGAATGAACTAAAGAACAAGTATTTCAGAATGACAACCAAACACGTGTCGTACAAAGTTCGAACCCGTGACTCGGTTGCAGTGGCAGAATAGCAGCGGCGGTGGTGGCTTGGAAGTGGTCAGGTGGGTGTTGTGGTGGCCTAGCGTCACCAAGGATAAGGGAGAAAAGGGATGATTATGATGATGGAGATGATATGGGAATGATGATGACCGTGTCGTGATGATGATGTTGTTGTGTATTTTATAGGAGATGATGGTGTGGACGTTCCTTCTCCTGGGAGGCTAGCAATGAAGGTGATGATGCTGATATGTGAGAGATGGTGGTGATAGGCGTGATATCTCCTGGCTGTGTGATGATGGGTTAGGCGAGATGATGGGGTTAGGCCATTAGCGGAATGGTGGTGATGTTGCTGCTTTTATGGGTGATGATGATGGATTAGTTGTGGGTCAAGGAAGAGGACAGTTGATGTGGCGGGGAGAAGCTTGTGGAGTGAAAATAGGAAGATAGTGAGTGGTTCATGGAGTTGGGAAGTAAGTGGGGTAAAGATAGGAGGGTGATGTGGCTGTGGAGATGTGGAGTCTTGGGCATTTTATTATTATTTTTTTTGACTGATTCTTCTAACTTTCTTCGACTTGATATTTTTCCTCCTTTTAGTGTAATATCTCCATTTTTTTTCTTGAATTTGGACTTAAACCTTTATTTCCTAAATAATGTAAAAACAACGAATGTTAGACAAATTAATAACATAAAATAAATTAATAAAACACAAAAAAATATGCATAAAATGAGAATTATCGGTAGGTTGCCTACGTACCTCTTTTGTAGAAGATCAAACCAGCTGTAGTTCTTTTGATTTTATTTGAGTTTATTTGTATTTAGTTTAATCTTGATTTTGGTTAAGTTAGCAACCATTTGGTTTGACTTTAATTAATTTAGGTCAATCTTGATTTTTAGCTTTGGATTTGATTTGTTTCGGCTAAATTAATAATCACAATTTTGATTTAATTTTAAACTATTGGATTTGATTTGTTTTGACTAAATGGCCATAATTTGACTATTTTTATCATTTGATTTCCGACTTTGAATCTCCCTTGCTCATAGTCAAAATACATAAATAAATAAAAGTTTATTCCCTAACTTAATCCTTTTTGGAGTCGGCCCATATCAAATCGACAAAATCTTGACTCATATTTGGCTCCAAGCTTTGAATCATTTGGAGGGAGAAATTTTGCGAGCCTAGAATTGTAAAAGATTTATATTTAGAGGAGCTCATGTAATATTTCCGGAGCTTGAACCGTTTATTTATTTGATTAGAATTTCATCCATTCGGTGCCCATCAGGCATTTTGATTTCAAAGCCATATGTGTCGTGCAGGTAAATAGCCATTACCCAAAATGAAAATTGGTGACATTTTTTTTTTATTCTCCCACTAAAGTCCTCTAGCAGCTTTTTTTTCAAAGACATCAACAACAACAACAACAACAACAACAACAAACTCCCAGTGTGGGTCCCGCTTTCGCGGGGTCTGGCGAGATCTAGATGTAGGCAACCTTACCTCTACCGGTATTTCTACCTATAGAGAGGTTGATTCCATAAGACCCACAAAAACAGTTTTGTGAAACCATTTTCCGAGTAAGGGAAAGAAGAAAGAGGAAAAGATCCGGAAAGCAAATAAAGAGTTGGCAAATAAAGAGTGAGCAGAGACATACCTCAACCACCAAGGGGCGCTTGGTGTCGTCACATCCCAGAAAAGTACGACATGCAGACAAAGCACACCCAAAAAACCCAAACCCAAACCCGCCCCGACACCGCCTAAAGCTACAGCCTCCTACGGGGCCGGTCCCCTGCAAAAAGAGACCTTAATCCTTTCCCGCCATTGTCTCCTATCCTGAGCCATGTCCTCCGTCAGACCAACCACTCTCATGTCCTCTTTAACTACTTCTTCCAGGCTCTTCTTCGGTCTACCCCTCCCTCTCTTACCACCGCGGGGGGGGGGGGGGGGTGTTGATCATCTCACACCTTCTCACTGGGGCGGCCACACTTCTCCTCTTTACGTGGCCGAACCATCTGAGTCTCGATTCTCTCATTTTCTCCTCTATGGGGGCCACTTCAGCTAAACCCCTAATTACTCCATTCCTAATTTTGTCCAATCTCGTAAAACCACACATCCACCTGACCATTCTCATTTCAGCTACCATCAACCTTTGGACCTGCGTCTTTTTAAGAGGCCAACACTCTGATCCATAGAGAACAGCCGGTCTAACAACCATCCGATAGACTGTCTTTCAATCCCATGGGCACTCTCTTGTCACACAGCACCCCTGACGCTGACTTCCACTTTTGCCAGCCCGCTCTAATCCGATGGCTAATATCCTCGTCAATGTCCCCATTCTGCTGGATGATCGAGCCCAGATACTTAAATTTAGCGACCTTCGGTATTGCCCTCCCATCCAGTACTATTTCTCCCCCCTATTCTATTCTTCCGCTGAAACAACAGTGAAGGTATCGATCTACTCAACCGAAATCCCCTAGCCTTCAGCGTATGCCTCCACCTCTCCAACCTGTTATTCACCCCCTGCCTGGTTACATCGATAAGAATGATGTCATCTGCAAAAATCTTGCACCAAGGCACCTCGTCCTGGATTCCTCTAATGAGTTGATCCAAAACTAATGAGAAAAGAAATGGGCTTAAGGCGGAGCCCTGATGCAGGCCCACACTAACAGCAAAGTCATCGGAGACCCCTCCTGGAGTCCTAACACTCGTTCGTCCTCCCTCGTACATATCTTTGATTACACGGATGTACACGGGCGGCACCCTTTTCTCTTCTAAACACCTCCACAAAACCTCCCTTGGAACTCTATCATACGCTTTCTCCAGGTCCATGAACACCATATGGAGATCCACCTTTCTATCCCTGAACAAGCCCATGAGCCCTCTAAGGAGGTAGATCGCCTCAATAGTCGACCTACCTGGCATGAAACCAAATTGGTTCTCTGAAATCTCTACTTCCTCTCGCAGCCTTCTCTCAATCACCCTCTCCCACAACTTCATAGTGTGGCTGAGCAGCTTGATGCCCCTAAAGTTATTGCAATCTTGGATATCCCCTTTGTTTTTGTACAGTGGGATGACTGTACTGGCCCTCCACTCCCTGGGCATCTTGGCGGTCCTGAAAATAACATTGAAAAGCTCCGTGAGCCACTCTAGACCCACTTCCCCCATAAACTTCCAAACTTCTGCTGGTATCTGGTCCGGGCCCACTACCTTCCCATTCGCCATCTTCTTCAAGGCCTCTCTAATCTCCTCCTTTGTTATCCTGTCGCCCGCACGCTGATCGCTACCCTCTCCGCCCCTACTACAGTCGCCTCCCCCCCTTCCCCATTGAGGAGTTTAGAAAAGAAACTCTGCCAACGCTCCTTAATTTCAGCATCCTCAGTCAACACCTTTCCCTCTTTGTCCTTGATACACCTTACCACTCCCAAATCCCTAGTCTTCCTTTCCCTTGCCCTAGCCAGTTTAAAACCTCCTTCTCCCCTTCCTTCGTTCCCAATCTATGGTAAAGTCTATCAAAAGCCTGACTCTTTGCTACTGCCACCGCCCTTCTAGCTACCTTCTTGGCTGCCTTGTATCTAGTCTTCTTTTGCTCCCTCTCGCCTTCCGAACTGCTTCTCAAGAACTCCGCGTAAGCCTCTTTTTTTCCCTTGACTTTCTCCTTTACCTCTTCGTTCCACCACCAGGCGCCCTCCATCCGGTTACCGCCTGCCCTGGAAAGACCTAAGGTTTCCTTGGCCGACCTCCGGATGCAATCCGCTACAGCATCCCACATCGCATCGACGTCTTCTGCTCTCCTCCAAGCTCTCTCCTCGTCTATTCTTTCTGCTATTAACCCCGCCTTCTCCTTTGAGAGGTTCCACCACTTTATTCTGGTTTCTCCGACTCTCCTTGACGACCTCTTAGGAAACTTGAACTTTGCATCTAAAACCAGCAACTTGTGTTGGGTTCCCAGCAACTCGCTAGGAATCACTTTGCAGTCTTTACACGAAATCCAATTTTCCTTCCTCGTTAAGAAGTAGTCAATCTGGGTCTTACAAGAGCTGCTCTTGAAGGTCACTAGGTGGTCTTCCTTCTTCTTGAAGAAAGAGTTGGCCACCAACAGGTTAAAGGCCATCGCAAAATCCAGCACAGAGACCCCTCCCGCATTTCTCTCTCCGAAACCAAAGCCCCCATGGACCCCATCATAACCCGCTACATCCACTTCGATATGGCCGTTAAAGTCTCCTCCTATGTACAGTTTGTTAGTCTGAGGTACCTCCTGAATGACCTCATCTAGGTCCTCCCAGAAGAGCTTCTTAGTTTCCTCCGGCAGGCCTACCTGTGGCGCATACACGCTCACCACGTTCACGAAAACTGAACCCACCAAAACCCTAATGGCCATAATCCAATCGCTCTTACGCCTCACTTCGACCACCTGGTCCGCCAACTCCTTCACAACCAGGATACCAACTCCATTCTTCGCCTTGGATGACCCCGAGTACCAAAGCGTGTACCCATCAATCTCCCTAGCTTTCACTCCAACCCACTTTGTCTCCTGAACACACGCTATACTAATCTCACGCCTACGAAGAGAAACTAATTCTATCGACTTATCAATAAGGGACCCAACATTCCAGGACGCTAAGCGTACCTTCCGCAGCCCTAACCCCCTCCTAACCCCAGAACTCCTCGGAGGACAGGCTGAAACAATTACATGGCCCGCCACAGACGTAGAAGCGCACGAGGCCAACAAACACCCTAAAGATCTACAAACTACAGACTGAAGTAAAAAACTATCACAACCTAAAACAAACTACAACTACAAGGAAAAGCTATAGCCGACTTAAAAACTCACCAATAGTAGACAAAACCGCCAAACTAATACTAAAAAAACAAAATAACAAAATAACAAAATAAAAAAATGTCAGGGGGCTAGCCAAAAGGATAAACTAACAACAACAAATAAATAATAAAGGGGCAGGGACTAAAGGGATGGGGAAGAACTCTAAAGCCACACGGGAAACCAAAAATGGTACCTGATACACCAGGTCACCAAAGCGATGGGGAGGGAATCTAATGCCACAAGGATACTAACAACACGAAAACTAATACGAACCAACAAAAAGTGCTAATAATAAAACCAAAAACCAAGGAAAAAACTAATACTAACGAAGATACTGCTATTAGAACAATAAAAAAGCCAACAAAGCTAATAGGCCAAAGCTAATCCAAAGACAAAAATCTACAAACTCCCCACAGTTAAAACACGAAGCAATAAAGCTATCAACACTTCCAAAAACCAAATAAAAAGAAAACTAGTTCCAGATGTAACAGGAAAGAGCACATAACAAATCAATCATGCAATTGCATTCTCCATAACATCAGAGAAGCAAGCAATTGAGATTTGAGAGGCAATTTAACAATGCAAGTAACAAAAGGCTATTGTGGCTATTGTGTCAAATTAACTAGTCAAGCAACGAAAGGCTATTCAGGCAACGGACGATGGCCGAAAATGGAACGGAATGGGGAAGGAGAAGCAATGAATGCACGAAGAAAGGCACAAAATTGATGAGCAGGAAAGAGCACATTCACAGACAGAGAGACCGATTGAACCAAAGAACACAGAATAAATTAAGAAGACAAAATTTGGCAAACTAGATCCTGGGAAATAAAGCAATTTCCCACTCAGACCAAAAGCCCCACCTATCAACACACTGAAACCGAAAAACTTCCAGAACAAATGTTACCTAACTTGCTCCAACAAATCACCACTGTGAAGTTACCTAAAGTTGCAGCCAATGGTGATGATGCCCAGTTGACCGCTCTTCAGAAATCAGACCACAAAACAACAGATGCTCTTCCAGAAGACGCAAAACCGACACTCAGAAGACGCAAAATGGACAGAAGCCACGGACGAAAAGCCAGAAGGAGACCCACACCGTCGGCGACCACCACCACCGGCTACCAGATTCTGCTGGTGGACGCTGCCCGAGGTCACCAGGTGACCGGTTTGTGCAAGCTTGAAAAACCTTGGTGGACGCAGAGCAGAAAGAGCAGAGAGGAGAGAGGAGAGAGAGAGAGTTGATGATTACGCAAGCCAGGAGGAGACCCACACCGTCGGCGACCACCACCACCGGCTACCGGATTTTGCTGGTGGGCGCTGCTCGAGGTCACCAAGTGACCTTTCTGTGGAAGCCTGAAAACCTGGTGGACGCAGGGCAGAGAGAGCCAGAGCAATTAAAATTGATTTCAAAGACATCAAAGCTGATGAAATGCCTGTGAGTTGTCAAATCCAAGCTCACTTTTATCAAGGAAATGATATAATAATGCTCAAATTTATTTGTCTTCAGTGAATTATGCCAAAGGCCATCAAACTAATACTTTTGTTTATTGTCATTTAGTAAGTCTACTTTACAAACCGGATGACTTCTACAGTTGTATTTCCCCCTTTTTAAGAATAAAATAAAAAAATTCTTTTCTTTCTTAAGACTCCTTTGGATTAAAAACTCTATCACCTGCGGTCTTTGAGGATTTGAAGTAATAGTCCTATCATGGATCCAACAGTAGTATTATAAGTACGGTCGACCCACGTTATTGTTTTGATTCTTCCATTGAGACCCACGAAAAATACGCAGTCAAATTTCCCTAGCTAAACTCTAAACATAGGTTAGACAAACTTAAATTCTGCCATATTCCCTCTTGTACAATTTTTTTTTTAGACTATTCAAAAGACTCAAGGGTTGATCTTACCGTAAGGAGCTCATAAGAGTTTCGATCTAATTGTTCTGGCTATTTTAACTCCAAATTCTATGTCTGCGTTCATAGGTCTCCAAAGACCCAAGATGCTTAGGGATCTTCATTTTTTTTTATGAGTCTCTAAAGACCATGGATTCCTAGGAATCCAAGCTTTTTAAGGTCTCTAAAGACCCAATATCTCGAGGCATATGATTTTGTGAAAATTTCGAATCCCGAAGATCCAAAATTTTATCTCTGAACCGGTCGAATTCACTGAAGGAATGAAATTAGGATGAGAGATGTGGAGTTTCTCCAATGAAATCTCCATTTTGACACCCTCCTCTGATCATAGGAATAAATTTGATGGAGATGGGGAGCAAAATGACTGTTTATGGTAGCTTTGCACTTACCATTTTTTGTTTTGGCAATTCCTTCACAGTGTCTTTTTCTACGGTGATGGATTTCTCCAGATGTTCCCCTTTTTATCTGGTTTTTGGTTCCAATGCTAATTCTTCTGCAATCTGTTTTTATCTGCCTTCCTCATCCTCTCCTTTTTTCTTTGTGCCCTAGCTTCTTTTATACCAGTAGAAGAACCGGTAGACTTTCATTCCCACTCTGCCATGAACCTCCATGAACCTAGGGAAGTGGGAAGTGGGAAGTGAAAAGAGAAAGCTGTATTTAGTGACCTCTCAGTTATTATGCCTTACGCCGTAGTGTTCCTATTTTGTTTTCTTTACTAGTTGTATCACATCACCGAAAGACATGCATTTTTTTATTTTTTATTTATTTTTTGTGCATTATGTTGTCTTGTAGGTCCACATGACACTAGGCGTGATATTGAGCCTTCTTACTTCACTTACCTCTTACTTTATTTAATTTCTTTGATATACAACAAGATCAAGAAAAGCCAAACACTAATTAGAATAAAGTATAGGCGTGTATTTTTTTTTAATTTTATAACTTGGTGATACTTTTCTAGTTTGCATGATATCCATGTCCTAATGGCTTTCTTGATATTTTTTTTAATACTTTGATTTATAATAAAATCAAGAAAAGTAAAAAAAAAATGTCTCTAAGGAGTTTCGAGTCCTCATATTTCCTTCCAATCGAATAAACTCTAAAGACTGAAGTCAATAAGCTTACACAAATTACATCATGAAATTATGACTTATTAGATTCTCCACCTTTTTCAAAAAACCCATATCGTATGACCATGAAAGTAATCAAGCACTGGTCCAAGAGAGAGTTTTGTACATGTGTATATATATATATATATATATATATATATATATATATATATATATATATATATGTATATATATGTATGTATGTATGTATGTATGTATGTATGTATGTATGTATGTATATTAATTGTGAAAATTTCTCGTTCAACAATTGCCCTCCGCCGTGCAATGAAGGTGTGAAATTTTGTGGACACCGTTGATGCATCGAATTTTGACACCAATTAGTGTTCCAAGTAGTCATTAATCAATATTTTTTTGTAGCAGTTAACTAACGGCGATGGATGGCACTTGTAGTAATCAAAAAGCACCAAATGAAATGGTGATGAATATGATTTTGGACCAAATTACCAACGGTTTATTTCCCTATAAGATTTAGAAGTCAACATTCCTTCCGAATCCAAAGTCTTCAAAACTTCATGGTTCAAAAAAGATGGAATCTGGAAAGGGACGCTTGAATACCCTCGAAATGAGAAACGAGGTTGTATTAATGTCTGTAGGGCCCAAGAAAATATTTCAATGCCACTTTGCTTGAAAAGGTGAACTTTGAGTGTGGCGGTGAAGAAAAGTATCCAGTCATGCAACATTTTTACCCGACATCTGCAAACTTCCTAAAAATAAGCGAAATTGGGGAGTGGACTTCCAATTTCACAGTTGTGCAACATATAAGCCTAGTATTATGGAGTGGACTATACATATTCGGACTGAATTTGAAGGGAAATTGAAACAAGCTGGCATTGTTGATGCTGTGGGTGTGTCTCAATTTCCCTATCACTTTAATTGTGATGTATGGAGAGCTTTTCGCGAGCTTTGGGGGCCGTTAACAATTACCCTCCATCATGGTGTAGGTGAAATTGGCATCTCTCTTTATGATATAGAGAGAATAAGTGGGTTATCAGCTATTGGTGATGTCTATGAAGAATTTTTGCCTCGTAATGATATTTGATGTGATCCTACCAAGTATCCACCTACTGTTGCAGAACTTTTAAGCATTCATGTTGAGCTTTGTCACTTCTACAAACGCGATTATGTCTTTTGCAACTGGTGGCTAGATCATTTTTATAGAGGAGAACTATCCCTTGTTGCTAGAGAATGTGAACGTGAGTGGCCAAAATCGAAAAAGAATAGCCCACCACAAGTTTCATCAACGCCATGTATAGCGACTTTAAATGTTACCAGGGAAGGAGAGCTTGCTGCCTTTATAGCTTTTTGGTTAAGCCATTTTGTTTTACCTCACGGTAGAGATGTTATACAACTACAGACTTTCATGATGGCTGCATTACTAGCAGAGGGTCAAAGACTTTCTTTAGCTCCCGTGGTCCTTGGGTACATCTATCATGGTTTGGGGTAAGCAACGAGTCATCCTGTTCATCCGGGTAAAACAGGAGCAACTCTTCCTATTCATTATGTGATAGGTAGCTGAATTATTCCCACGTTTGTATTCCCATCACCATGACTGTAAATGCTCGAAAGAGTAGCCTATTCTTATCCGTTATGCTGGCTATACTCACGCGAATTTCTCTTTATCTCAAGCAAGACACATATTTAGAGATGAACAATTTGCTTATCTTCGGGCAAGCACTTTTCCTGAAGACTCGTGAAATGGTCGAGATCTTATTGATATGGGGCTATTGGATGATGATTTTCGGTATCTCCTATTCATTCGATCGTCAGTATTTTCAGTATAGGTTGCGTCTGAACTGATTTTGGAGCCTTACTACCTAAATCGATTTGCTCATCAATTTGGGTTTGACCAAGGAGTACTGTCAAACAATTTGAATTTTTCCAGACACCTCAGACAGAGAAAAAATGTAATGGACCTTGCTCAAGCT
Organism: Selenicereus undatus; assembly: GCA_017589665.1. Classification (NCBI taxonomy): domain Eukaryota; kingdom Viridiplantae; phylum Streptophyta; class Magnoliopsida; order Caryophyllales; family Cactaceae; genus Selenicereus; species Selenicereus undatus. The sequence continues at coordinate 95,661,775 of JACYFF010031955.1, forward strand.
TTTGCTATCCTTTATGCTTGGGACACTGGGCTAGATTTCATATCCCTTACAGTTATTATGAAGGATATGTAGTTAGAATTACTGTACTTGGCGGGTTAAATCAACTCCCCATCTTTAAGCTAGACTATCCACAAAATCCACACGATTTTTAACGAAATTCCAAGAACACCTATGTATGTTGTCGAGCATAGACGTCCAGCTTTCCATTCACCTTCAAGTCCAATTGAAATTTCTGAAATGCCCTGTGGTCCTCCTTAAAGGAGAAGTCCAGAGCTCCTTCTTCTAAGAAAGGAAAGGGGAAAGTTTTACAGGATCAAGTGAAACCACAAAAGCAGAAAAAAAACTTTCGAGAGCGATCCCCTAGTGAGATGAATTTCAAAAGAGCTCATTATGAACATCCTAACTACTGAGATGATTCTAACATAGGAAATGGAGTGGGGTTTAAAGATTTGCTTGTATTTAATACTCAGCAAGAAATTTTGCATGCGCAAAATGCCTCCACATTAGAGAGCATGGATATATCTCCACTAACAACTCATTCTGTTGAAGAAGAGCATCTTGATCCTCTCATGACTACTATCATTTCTATGCAGGGGACTTCTAATGTTTTGGTTAAAGTTGTGCCTATTCAAAGCATCGCTACTTCTTTAACAAGTCTCTTTTGTAATTTAAAGGAAGAATGGGTCCAAGAGAGCATTCTCAAATGGGTGGAGATGATCATTGACATCACTTTTGTTCATGGATCTGCTATGGACTTGTTGACTAGCAGAGAACGAGTTTCTTAATCCATGAGCATGGTGCAATCTCTGATTGATATATATGAGATTAGTATAATAGAGATTTATTGGCTTTCCTCCAAGATAGAGGAGATATTTGGAATAGTTGAGTCTGTTGTACAGATCAAAGAGTCAGTAGATATTGATCAGGTTAATACTTTATCTTATCGAGATCTCACTTGTTCTTCTGAAATTGTCTAAATTGAGGGTCAGCTTAACAACCTATCCAATGAGGCTTCAAAACTGAGACTTAAGGAGCATTAGATCTTAAAAGAAGAGGAGCGCATCCAGAAAATGTGAAAGGATTTGACTATCCAGTGGTGCAGTTTGATTGAAGCAGAGTGCAAGTTGAAATCCACTCTAGATTTGAAGAAAAAGGAAGCAAAGCAGGTAAAAGCGGACTTGGTTGAAGCTGGATTTTCCAAGTTGTAGGATTTAGAGAAGGAGAAGGACCACCTCAATAATTTGATTGGCCCTGTAATCTCCTTTAATAACGTTTAGGTTATTTTTTTTTGGTTGTTTACGTCTCCAGCATTCAATGCATTTTGTGTTGTGCTCTTTATCCTATTGCAATAAAGCATGAATCTCTCTTCCTTTCTTTTTCCCTTTTTTCTGAGTTTCCTCCCCCACCCCTATTTTAAATAATGAAAATCAAAACAATTACACCATAACAAAGAGTAATTAATAAATAATCCTCACTAAAACATCACATGACCATTTGATACGCTACACGAGTTTTTTAACATATAGGGGAAAAGGGGATTTATTTATTTTTTGTGGGCGGGCCTAGTTGAAACTGGGCTGCCTACGGTGGTCCTTTTTGAGGGATCAAGCCTTTCATAGTTCAATATGACTCAATTGTCCATAAATTTTTAGTAAAGAATTTCTTTACGAATTTACCATTGACACAAGCATACATAATTTGTCCATCATGATTCGAGAGCTCATATGTCCCCTTCGGGGAAGACCTTAGTAACTACATAAGGACCTTCCCATTTGAACTCAAATTTTCCTTGTGTCTTTCGATTGATGACAATCGACCTCCTTATTGTCAAAACCAGGTCACCAATGTCAAAAGAGAGAAATTTGACCCGTTTGTTAGATGCCCCAGCCATTTGAGCTTGGTAAATTTCAAGCCTTTGCTAAGACATTAGCCGATGCTCATCTAATGGCTCAAGTTCGGCCAATCTTACTTGACCGTTTTCATTTAGATCAGTGAATTGCATCGCCACTTGTAGGGAAGGCAATTGCACTTCAAGGGGTAGCACGACTTCTGAACCAAAAACCAAGTTATAGGGCGTGCAGCCAGTCACTGTTCGAACTGTGGTTTGATAAGCCCATGAAGCTTCGGGTAATTGCTTATACCAGTCCCTCCTTGATCTTGGGACCATTTTCTTTAGGATCTTACAAGGCACTCTATAAAATGCTTCGGCTTTACCGTTTGACGATGGATTATAGCTCAAGGAGAGGCTATTTCTGAACTGCTATTTCTCTGTAAGCCTTATCATCGCTTGATTTTTAAAGTAGAGGGCATTGTCTGAAATGATCTTGTATGGGACTCCATAGCTGTAAATAACGTGGGTCCTAATGAAATCAGCGACTTGTTTCGCCCCCACTTCTCTTAATGGAATGGCTTCAGTCCACTTTGAAAAATAGTCTGTGGCTGCCAGAATAAACACGTGGCCACGAGAGGATGGTGGCTTGAAATGTCCTATCACATTGAGCCCCCATGCATGGAAGGGCCAAGATAATATGCTTGGGTCGAGTGACTGTGGTGGCAGGTGGATGAAATCTCCATGTATTTGACAAGTTTGGCAAGCTTTAGCAGATTTTATTGTGTCTTGAATAATAGTTGGCCAATAATAGTCCAACCTTTTGATTTGGTTAGCAAGTTTTAGACCTGCCTGATAAGCGCCACATACCCTGCCATGGACTTTATTTACGACATAAGTAGCTTCCTCTCTTGACAAGCATCTAAGTAACACCACTTTAAAAGCTTTTCGGTATAAGGTGTCATTTTTAAATGTAAACCTTAATGCTCGTCATTTCACATCTACCTTTTTCCTTAGGTCAGTGGGTAAATAACATACTGGATGTACTTAATAAGAGGTTGCCTCCAGTATACCTCTTCTTTGACCTCAAAAATTGAGATCACATTTGTTTATTCTGTTTCATCAAAACAGTCCAAGGATGAGATCAGCAAATGATGTTCCCCGATTGTTATTTGAATGTTTCTTTCATCAGGGAATGTAAGTGAAGCAGCCAACTTTGCTAAGGTATCTACTTTATCGTTTTTAGACCTTGGAACATGGTTGACCTCCACTTGAAGGAATTGGGCGATAAGGTTCTTTGTCCTTTGGTAGAAAGGCACTAATTTGGCAATTCTTACTTTATACTGGCCATTTATTTGTCAGATAATTAGTTGGGAATCACTGAACACTTCTAGCCAGTCAATATGCATTTCAATGGTGAATTCAAGGCCAATGATGTGTGCCTTGTATTCAACCACATCATTTGAACATGTCTCGAGTAGAGAAAATGAATAAGGAATAATTCCTCCTGATGGCGTGACAAATACAATCCCTACTCCCCCTCCCCTACTTCTTGCTACCCAATCAAAATATACCTGCCACGATTTTGTTTCAACGAGCATGACGCCATCATCTGCTAGGTTATCTGACAACTCCTCGCTATTTGGGCACGAATGTGCTACTAAGAAATTGGCTACAACTTACCCTTTACTGCCGTCTGAGGCATGAACTTAATGTTAAATGGGGACAAAAGCAAGGCCCATTTAGCCAATCTTCCTGACAGCAGGGGCTTAGAAAGTATATATCTCAATGGATTTGCTTTTGAGATTACAGTAATCTGATGGGATATAAGGTAATGCCTTAACTTTTAAACAACAAACATTAAGGCAAGACAAATGTTTTCCATAAATGAGTGTTGTACTTCCGCACCTACCATTGTTCAGCTGATACAGTACAAGGCATTTTCTTTCCCTTCATCATTACGTTGCGCCAACAAGGCCCCTAGAGAGCGTTCCAGGGCTGCTGTGTATAAGGTTGGGGGTCTCCCTATATTGGAGCCATTAGGACAGGTCGCCTTGTGAGGTGTTGCTTGATGCTTTCAATAGCATTTTGACAGGGTTGATCACAAATGAAATGTGTGTCGTTTTTTAGGAGTCTTATGAAAGGTTGACACCTTTCTCACAAATTTGAGATGAACCGCTTTATGTAAGGCAACGTTCCTCGTAAACCCCGCAATTCTCTTAAATTTCTTACAGGGGGCATTTGGATTATGGCTTTGACTTTGTCGGGGTCAATTTCAATCCCTTCTTTCCGAACCATGAAGCCTAGGAACTTCCCCGAAGTAACTCCAAATGCGCATTTCAAGGGATTCATCTTGAGATGATGCATGCGTTGCTTCTCAAAGACCTTTCTTAGGTCATGCAGATGATTTCCTCTGTCTTTAGTTTTTGCAACCAAGTTGTCAACATAGCATTCAACTAGGTTGTGGATAAAGTCAAGAAAAATGATTGGCATGACTCTCTGGTAGGTGGCCCCAGCATTTTTCAAACCGAATGGCATTACCGTATAACAGTATATACCTTGTGGTCTCCGAAAAGCTGTTAACTCTTCATCCTCAGGGTCCATTTTGATTTGATTATACCTCGAGAAACTATCCACAAAAGCCAAAGTACCAAACCCTATAGTGGCATCCATAAGAAGCTCGGTGATCGGGAGTGGAAAATCATCCTTGGGACATGTATTGTTTAAGTTTCTGAAGTCTACGCGTATTCGGAGTTGGCCATTCTTTTTTCGAACTGGGAAGAAGTTAGCCAACCAAGTTGGGTATTGAACTTCACAAATGAAGTTGGCCTTTATGAGCTTGTCCACTTCAGCATTTATTTGGATTGTCAATTCAAGACGACAACACTGTTGAGGTTGTTTTATTGGCTTTACACCTTCAAAAACAACCAATTTATGGACGACAATATTTAGATCCAAACCCCGCATTTCTTGATATCCCTAAGCAAATACATCTTTGTATTCTTGAAAGAGTTGTTCGTATTGTGCCATTTCTCCCTCATTCAATACGACACTCGTAAAAATTAGCCTGGGGTCATAAGTTGTTACCAAATTTATCTCTCATAGCTCATCAATTGTTGCTTGACCACGATCTTCCATTTCTAGTGGAACTGCTTGAACAGCCTCGACAAAATTTTGATAGGGTTCTTATTCTATAGGAACTGAGTTGTCTTTTGGGCATTCAGGCAAATCGTCTTGAGCTCAAACTTAACGACACATTTCCAAGTCTATCATGGCGACCCTTTAATGTTTGGGAGATTCTAGACAAGGAAATTCAAAAAATCTGGGCGTCTTCCTCATCTTCGATAGAAACAACATTTACTTGGTCTGCTTGCTCAACTTCATTTTGTTCATGAGCCCAAACAAAGCTTCTAGGTAGTTGCCCTTTCTTGTTCAACTTCCACTTCTTTTGCTTTCTGACTCGGATGTTCTTTTGTTTGGGTTCATTGGCTTTCCAAAGCCTTTGAAAAATCGAGACTTGAGGTAAGACCTGTTTGTCTTGGGAGAACAACTTTTGTTATTGGGGTGTGAAAATTAAGTCATTTATTACATAGGCTTTGAGAACTCCCTCATCATGTGATACCTGAAGATTTTCAGAGGTGTCCCCTTGGAACAATCCTTTTAGGGCTCCACCTTCATGAGAAATGTCCACTTGCTTGTCAGTTTCGAGAAAGGCCATTTATTGCCCTTTTTCCGCCTACTTTGAGATGATGATGGCCTTCATAAAGGGGGAGCGCCTGAAGTAGATGCTTCTGTCAAGGGATTTGAAGAGTTCCGTCTTAAGACCACTCTTTTGTTGCTGAGTGATGTTCTGATGACTAAGTTTTCTTTGGGCATTGATTGGTCAATCCTTCTGAAGGGAAAAGTATAACTCGTGACAAAAGAGTTCACAATTTCCCTCACTTGTGTTAATGCCTTTTAGCCAACCTTTCTTTTGTCCTTAGGTGTATATTTGAACAATACCTTTGATCGCATGGATTGAGGCTCCTCCGCTTCATTGGTGTAGCTATTGATAACACGCATAACCTTTTAAGGTAAAGTATGAGCCTTGGCCATTTGTTCCCGGTTTTCCCCATCTGGAACTAAGGGCACTTGGCAGATTCCAAAGTCTGCTGACTTATAGAACTTGACATCCGCATAATTAGCGTCTTCTCTATGAAAATAATTTGTATGCCGTCTAATCATCTTTTCATTAACATGCTTATCGATGTATTTCAAACACTGGTGAGGAGTTGATGCTACTGCCTTGCTACTATGGAGCCAAGGTCGGCCAAGTAACGCATTGTAAGAAGTATCGACATCTATCACATGAAAGAGAGCATATGTATAGAGGTTATCTAGCTCAACTTTCAAAGCAATAGTGCCTAAGGCTTTTTGCCCCATTTGATTAAATCCTTTTATTGTGAGTAAAGTTGGGGACAACTGATTTGGTGTTATCCCTATCGATTTATCCTTCTATTCTCGATCATACCGGTGACATACAAGGGCCTGTTGTGATTTCTAGACCCCAACTGTAGGTCCTCATCAGAGAATATTATGCAACCCATGCATGCAGCACACCGGTTTAAAGGAGAGGATAACACCTCATCCACCTTAATAGGGTCAACTTGATCTTTTAGTCGTTAGGGCCCATTAACGCCTGAATAAGTGTACTTCTTAGCTCTTTGGCCATTTATGAAGTGTCGTAGACACTTAGGCATGCTGGGATTCACTTGACATGAGAGATGACATCATAACAAACCTTTTCTGCATAAGACCCTTGACGAACTTGAAAAGGGATTGGGACAAGAAGATCCTTCTCAGATTCCTTAGCTAAATGACTGTTCTCAGTGGTGCTTTTGCTATTTGAGCTTGAGGGAATTACTTCGTCTTCACCCTTTTCTTTAGCATTCGCCGATATTAGTGTTATGTCTGGTGTTCTTTCTTTCTTCTACTCTTTCCCCACTGATTCTGGTGGTTGGAGTTGAAGATCGAACCGAATAGTAATTTGATCCACTTCTTGAGTGGTATTTGTGGGCTTGACGTTCACTTCTTCACGTTCATCAGCCCATGAAATCATACAACATTAGGCAACTTCCGCTTCTGCAGGGTCATCATCCGAGGAGTCACTGTTGAAAAAACCCTTAGAGATGTAATCACCTAAAGTGAAAGGGGTCCTACCCGGCAGTACGTATTCCTCTTTGGAAGTGATCTCTGGCTTCTTTTTGGCCCTCGAATTCTTCTTCTTTTTTTTCTTGTTTTTCTTTGGTGGCTACTTCTGTCTTATCATTTTGACTCCTGGGGACTGAGAAGCTCGGCCCACTCCTTGCCGAAATAATCTTATGTCGAAGTAGGTTTACCACCCAAAGCCTTCATCATCATCATCTCTGATGTTGCCCATGCTTCTAAACTCGGGTCTTGGTAGAAGACATACATAACATTGGTGCTCCTGGTGATGGAGGAGGCATATCTGGATATGCCCACACTATTACTACATCATCATCAGCAATAAACGTGATGGGGACCGCATGTGGTGGCAATGACACCATTGGAATCCCTTCATTAGTTTCTAAGGATGATGGATAAGATTCATCCTTCTATTCAACCACTGAGGTTGCATGTGATGATGCAGTAGACCCTTTGGGTGGAGCTCCCTCTATCGCAATTTCTCCCCTTTTGATCATGTCTTCGATTATATCTTTGAAGACATAACAATCTTTTATGGGGTGGCTCATGATCCTATGATATGGACAATACTTAGGATCATTTGTCTTGTTAACTTCAGTAAGACGCTTTGGATCTAGAAGGGAAATGGCTTTTGCAGCCATCAACTCCTCAAATATCTCTTGAATATCATCATCATCGAAGGGATCTTCTTTTCTTTCTTTTCTCGGAGGGTGAGTCGTCGACCTTCCTCTTTCTGCTTGCCTTGGCTACTTTGGTTAAAATTGCTGCCATTAGTTGGCTTTGGGATTGTTCTGACAAATGTAGCCATCGACTCTCTCTTCTTATTTGACTTTTTGATTTCTTCACTCTTGGGTTGTGTAGTTTTTTGACGGGCAAGTTGTCTTTCTACATTGCTTTCCTTAGAAATGAGAGCATCAAAGTTTTGAGGCTCAGTAGTGCCCACGTATGTAGCAATTTGAGGGTTTAAATTGTTAGCACACATTTGAATTGTTGATTGCTCACTTCGCTTGTTGGGGCATTGCAAGCTTAGTCCACCTTGTAATGAAATCATTCAAACTCCCATTTGGCCTCTTGCGTGTGTCAGCAAGGTCTATTACGGACACCTTGCATTTTAAACTCATGAATTGAGCTAGGAACACCCATTGGAGGTCATCCCAAGTGTACAGTGATCCAAGCTGAAGCTGAGTATACATGTAAAGGCTGCCCCTTTAAGGGACTATACGAACTACCTAATTGGCAATGCATCATTCAAGGTAGTTTCACCACACGCCGAGTAAAAATGGGCTAAATGTTCATGTCGTGACCCATTTATCCCATCAAACTTTTCAAAGTTTGCCTTTTGATAACCTTTCGGGAGCAGAATCAAGTCGTAATGACTTGGATACGGTTTCCTATACCCCAATACTAGGGAATTCATGGCTGCTTGGTGCTCTTTGATCCCTTGGGCTATCAACTCCTTAATATTTTACGGGGTGACAACTTTGTTGCTACTGTCAGGCTCATTATTTTTTTCACAGACTCTATTTTCAAGACGGGTAGCAAGATTAGCAATTTTAGCCTCTTTTTCTGTAAGTCTCCTTTGCAGCTCTTACATTTGTTCCTTAAGGCTTGGAGTGCTGGTCACTAAGATCAGCATGTTGTCGGCTTGAACATCCTGGCTAATTTGGCCTTGTGGGATAAAAGCCAACAATTCTTCTTCATGGACAAGAGTTTTGAGATCATAAAACGCAGGACTTGTAAGCTCATGTTGTTCTTCGGGTTGGTCCCTACCTTAGCTGAGGGTGGTGACGGAAGATTGCAAAGTCACCTCAGCATATGTTAATGCTTTGGCACTTTATCTTGTGATCGGGCCACTATAGACTTGTGATTCCCTTCTAAGATCAAGTCACTTTGACTCCGTGATTTAAGAGGCAGCACACTCTTGTCTTTTGTACGAACTCAAGGAAGGGTAGCCTCGTCGACCTGCAAAGTTCCTGGTACCATGGTGGGGGTACTTGAGGTCAAAGGCTTGATAAATTTAACCTTCAAAGTTTTAGGTATTGTTCCCTCCTCTAAATAGGAGGTCATCATTACCTTAGCTACGGGAATATCAATGGGGATAGTCCTGATGAAAATTCGCCTTGTAGGGTGAATTTAAGGAACTTTTCTGACTCCTGAGGTTCCTTCCCCAAATGGCTTATTGGGGTTCCTCAAGGTTTAGGGGGCTTTTTTCTTAACCTTGACCCCTTCCTGGTGGATGTAGGAGCCCAAGTCTACATCAGGCCTGAGGAAGGAACTCGATCTTGCCTCAGGGGTAGATTAGGGACCCGAGCTTGCCTTGGTTAGATTGTCCCTAGGGTTGCTAGTGCCTCCCTTGTATGGGTTCCCGTCTAAGATGGAGCTTGGCTGGGGCATGAAGTGAGCATCGAGTTTAACGGCCTAACCAATGAGGGGCAAGCCATGGAGGATGACCTTTGCCGAGAAGTCCTCCTCAGGGTTGTTTTGGCTAGCTCCAAGGTTGGTGATGAAGCTAACTTCGGTGCGTTAGACTTAGCACAATGCTTGTCACTTCTGTGCTTGTTGCGCTTTAGGTTCTTGATCACCTTCTTGGTAAGCGGTTTATCGGTCTTAGGGGCGATCTTGCTTGGCCTTTCAAGGCCCTGTAGTGTTTCCATTGAATTTGACAATGGAAACACGGCAAAGATGGATCATGGCCCAATAGTGAAGACCACTTGCACGATCTTCCTTGCCTGGAACATCCCATGTTTGATCACGAAGGTGAAGAGAAGCTCATTGAAATTGATGGTGACTCGAGATGCCATTGTTGCTTTATGTAAAACACAAAAAAAAAACAAAAGAAAAGAAAGAAAAATAATAACATTAGTCAAATATATACAAATCAGAGATGAAAGGGAAAATAAGGTCCCACTGGGCATGCCAAAAATTATGTTGAGCAAAAATTTAATAAAATTTATATAAATGCACAACACAACTTTTCGATGTGTAAAAATGTACATTGGTTTATTTTGAATACGACCCTATTCAAGAAAATAAACCTCCTTAATTATGTCCCCCTATCGGGAAATCACCTTTTGATTCTGACTCGTTCTATTTAACTTAACTCTTTTTGTTTGGCCCAAATTATTAAAATTTAATTTAATTCGAGCTTCCATTTATTGTGTTTCAGACAATGATTTACTCAGACCCTTGACTTAATAGCATTAGATAGTGGTCATGTATGCACCTTCTAGGAATGGTACTACGCGTACACCTTATTCATGTGTAGGTTCGGGAATGGGTAATTTTGCTATATTTGAAATTTATGTTGCACTTACTTTTTATCGTAAGTTGCCTACATACCTCTTTTGTAGAGGATCAAACCAACCGTAGTTCTCTTAATTTTATTTGAGTCGATTTGTATTTAATTTAATCTTGATTTTGGTTAAATTAGTAACCATTTGGTTTGACTTTAATTTATTTAGGCTAATCTTGATTTTTGGCTTTGGTTTTGATTTAATTTTAAAAAATTGGATTTGATTTATTTTGACTAAATGGCCATAATTTGACTATTTTTATCATTTGATTTTCGACTTTGAATCTCTCCCGCTCATAGTCAAAACAAATAAATAAATAAAAATTTATTCCCCAACTTAATCCGTTTTGGAGTCAGTCCATATCAAATTGACAAAGTTCTTAACCCATATTTGGCTCTAAGCTTTGAATCATTTGGAGGGGAAATTTTGTGAGCTAAATTTGTAAAGGATTTATATTTTGAGGAGCTCATGTAATATTTACGAAGCTTAAGCCTTTTATTTATTTGATTAGAATTTCATCCATTCGATGCACAATAGGCGTTATTCTTTTCGTGGTTTAATGAACCCAATTCATTCCTTCCTCCCATTCCCACTCTTTCCCACACATAAACAAAAATACAACGCCTTTCCACTCTTACCCACTCCTTCCCCCCCTTTTCCCACACTCCATTCAACTCATGTCCACTCTCATATACTCCTTCCCTCCTTTGTCACACTTTAAAAGAAATATCACTCTTATCAATTCTCATATACTCCTTCCCCCTTTCCTACACTGACCCATCGCACATTTATTATTTCCCACTTACAGGGTCTTAGTTGTTTTGATTTCAAAGCCACGTGTGACTCGTGCAGGTAAATAACCATCTCGCAAATTGAAAATTGGTAACATTTTTTTTATTCTTCCTCCAAAGTCCTCTAGCAACTTTTTTTTTTTCACAAGGACATCAAAGCTGATGAAATGCCTGTGAGTTGTCAAATCCAAGCTCACTTTTGTCAAGGAAATGATACAATAATGCTCAAATTTATTTGTCTTTAGTGCATTATGCCAAAAACCAATACATTTATTGTAGACCTGGGAGTACATACTCCCATGCTGACATGGACCAAAATAGCCAGCTAAGCAATAAAATTAATTTGTTTTTTAAAAAAAATTAACCCACGACCCACCATTCCCTTCAATGGCAACAAAGTGGAAGAGCTGCTCCTGTAACCGTCATAAACACTCTGCATTCTCCCATCAATTTCGTTCACCATTAGAGCTCCCACTACTACCCAACGACTACATCTGCTGATCTTCTTCCACCACCAACGCCACAAATCACATAATCTAAAGCAAAAATCTGCACTTTGAAGAGCATCAAAATCGCATCAGTTCTGAACCCAACAACCATGATGGAAGATGGAGAAGAACCCATATGTGCAGCAAATGCAAATGAACCTGAAAATGCAGTGGATGACAATAGAAGTAGAAAATCTGCAGTGACCATTACATATAAGAGAAAATCGAGGTATATGTGTTTATCTAATTTGTGTTGAACGGTTTCAAACAACCCACTAAATTTGTCGCTCAAAAGCTTGAGTAGCGTGTGAATTGATGATTGTTATTGTTATTGAAGGTCATAGTTCAGAAGCTGAGATAGAGTTTTTAGAACTGTGGAGAACAAGATGGAATGTTCAAAGAGTTGGACCCCCAATAGGAAGCATGGATGAAGTAATACTAGATCGTGGTGGTCATGCACAAGAGTTCATTACTGACTTCATCACGTTATGCCATCGCTACTTGCATTGTGGGAAATGCAAATGGCACTTGCCAATCCCGGGTAGTTAAGTATTTGAGGAATATTCGATGAAATCAAAAAATGCAATTGGTGGATATACAAGAAAGTGCTTGAACGATGTAGTGGTAGAATGGAAAAAAGACAAGAGCAAATTCTTCACAAGATCGCTGCTATTCCTAATGGTAAGTACAATTATCAGCCCATTACATTTGTACGTATCCAAAGACTATGCACTTTGAAATAGTTCACTGGGTAAATGACTAACGCTCACTATGGACTTTTAGTTAGTTCACTAAGTAAAAGAATAGGTTAACTGAATAAACTGCAAGTGCTTTGTGTGTGTAAATTTTAGTTGGTGGGCTTTTAGTTCATTATAAAACTTGAATGTTATTAAAACCACAACCAACATGGAAGTTCACCCTAAACCCTAAGTGAGTTCAATGAGTAACTAAGAGAAGTTCACTCAGTACCGAAGCTCGCAATTCCACTACAAAATAAATACCGATCTCTGGTTTTTATGTTGAAGTTCACTACTTGGTATTTCACTAATGCATTAATGAAGGTTCACCATTAAAACTGATTGGTATTAAACATGAGCACACCATAGAATTGCACCCTAAAACCTAAGTGGGTTCACTCATGAATTAATAAAAGTTCACTCATTATTTAAGCTCACAATTGCACTATAAAATAAATACTGATCGATGGTTTTTATGTGTACATTCACTACTGACTTAGAATTGGTTCACTAATGTATTAAGGAATGTTCACTATAAGAACTGAATGGTGTTAAACCTTATTGGCATGATACCTTAAGGCAGCATTATAAGAACACTCTCAAACATAAAATCATAGCTTAATTGCACTTGTTTCACAATTAACGTTGCATAACTTCATTGATGAAGTGAGGAATGTTCACTTTAAAATCATAATATATGGACTGTTGTGCCGTGTAAGAGTCCACTCAGTATTCTATGGTGTACTATAAGGTCATCATTAGTTCTCTAAGTAATTGTACCAAGTTCATTATAAAACCTTAGTGAGTTCACCGAGTAACAAAGAAAAGTTCACTCAGTATTGAAGCGCAGAATTCCACTATAACATATAAACTGATCTCTCGTTTTTACGTTCAAGTTCACTGCTTACTTGCTATTTGTTCACTATTGTATTGATTGATGAAGGTTCACAATTTAAACTAATTCAAATATGGAATATTCAACTATTATGATAGTTGTTCTACATGGATAGAGTCCAATTCAGAGGAAGAAATGTTGAAAGATTATTCCCAACTGCAATTAATTGGGATACAGACAAGGTGAAAAACAGAGACAAAGAGGAACTAGAAGCGGGAGAGTACGGGAAAGGTAGGATAATAGCAAGAATTGACTACGAAAGAATAGTACACTTAGTTGAAGCAGATTTGGCGATCTATATTCAAGAATTGGAAGATGACCATCCTCAACAAGGAGGAGCTGGTGCGATGTCTAGGGCAACCACAACTAAAGAGCAACGATGTCCAGACTGTCCACATTGCAATGCACAGCAAGATGGCATCGTACTACTCCATTATTATGCAGTAAAATGTAGATTAAAACATACGTGCATAGTGCACACAGTGTTCCTGAACTCCAGCTTTTATAATGTGAAACTACAATAGTTCCTTTTCTATGTTCAATACAAGTATGTGTGCACCTATAGCAACAATATTGTATGTGTAACCTCACTGAGTAACTAAAAAAAGTACACTTATAGTTTAAGCTCACAATTCCACTTTCAAATAAATACTGATATCTGGATTTAATATATGTGTTCACGACTTACTTGGTATTTGTTCACAAATGTATGAAGGAAAGTTCACTATTAAAACTGATTACAACATAAAATTACACCATTTTAAATAAGAATAATGGCAACAAAAATACCCTTAAACTTCACGTAAAATAGTCTACTATTAAACTTGATAACAAATTAACATAATCAACGAATCCATTAATCTCATAAGCATAGAAATTTGAAACTTGTTGGCTTCCTCTTTTGCTGCAGCATACCACCCTCCTGAAAATAACTGTCAAACTATTGTAAAAAAAAATGTAAATCGAAAATAAAAAAAGAAAACTGAAAAAAAAACGGTTATCTAAAATGACAAAAACTGCCCCATTTTTCAACAAAAAAAATTCAAATAAATAATTTTAGTTTTTTTCAGAATTATATACGATGGCATGGCATGCTAAGGTGACGCTTACATAGATCTGGGAGCATAAACTCCCGGGTGTATATAACAATTTGCAGCCAAAAACCACCAAACCCACTTATGTTTTTGTTTATTGTCATTTATTAAGTCTAATTTACAAATCGAATATCCTCTACAGTTGTATTTCCCCCTTTTTAAGAATAAAATAAAAAAATTCTTTTCTTTCTGAACAGTCCTTTGGATATCATGGGTCAAACTGTAGTATTATAAATACGGCAGACTCGCATCATTGTTTCTGTTCTTCCATTGAGACCCAAGAAAAATACGCAATCAAATTTCCCTGGCGGAACTCTTAATAGAGGTTAGACGAACTTAAATTCTACCCTATTCCCTCTTATACAGTTTTCTTTTTAGACTTTTCAAAAGACTCAAGGGTTGATCTTATCATAAGGAGTTCATAAGACTCTCGATTTAATTATTCTGGCTATTTTAACTCCATATTCTATGTCCTCGTCCATAGGTCTCCAAAGACCTAAGATCCCTAGGGATCCTGATTTTTTTTTTTGAGTCTCTAAAGACCCTGGATTCCTAGGAATTCAAGTTTTTTAAGGTCTCTAAAGACCTATTATCTCCAGGGATATGATTTTGTGAAAATTTTGAATCCCTAAAGATCCAAAATTTTGTCTCTGAACAGGACGAATTCACTGAAGGAATGAAATTAGGATGAGAGATGTGGAGTTTCTCCAATGAAATCTCCATTTTGACACCCTCCTCTAATCATAGGAATAAATTTGATGGAAGATGGGGAACAAAATAACTGTTTATAGGAGCTTTGCACTTACCGGATTTTTTTAATTTTGCAATTCCTTCATGGTTTTTTTTTACGGTGATGGATTTCTCCTGATGTTCCCCTTTTTATCTGGTTTTTGCTTCCAATGTTAATTCTTCTGCAATCTGTTTTTATCTGTGTTCCGCATCCTCTCCTTTTTTCTTTGTGCCCTGGCTTCTTTTATATCAGTAGAAGAAACAGTTGAACTTTCATCCCCACTATACGATGAACCTCTATGAATCTAGGAAAGTGGGAAGTTAAAAGAGAAAGCTGTATCTAGTAACCTCTCAGTTATTGTGCCTTACATTGTACTGTTCCTATTTTTTTTCTTTTCCAGTCGTATCACATCACCAAAAGGCATGCTTTTTTTTTATTTCTTTTGAACTATAGTGTCTTCTAGGTCCACCTGATATTGTATGTGACATTGGGCCTTCTTATTTCATTGTCTTCTTACTTTTTTTGATTCCTTTTATATATAATAAGATAAAGAAAAGCCAACCACTATTTAGAATAAAATATAGACATGTATTTTTTTTTTTAATAACTTGGTGATACTTTTCTAATTTGCATGATATTCATGTCCTAATGGCTTGCTTGATGAATTTTTTTTATTACTTTGATTTATAATAAAATCAAGAAGAGTCAAACAAACATGAGTCTAAAGAGTTTTGAGTCCTCATATTTTCTTCCAACCGAATAAACTCTAAAGACCGAAGTCAATAAGCTTACACAAATTAAATCATGAAATAATGACTTGTTAGACTCTCATCCCTTTTCGAAAAACCCATATCATATGGACATGTACGTAATTAAGCACCAGCCCAAGAGAGAATTTTGTACATGTGTGTGTATATATATATTTATATATTAATTGTGAAAATTTCTCCTTTAACAAAGTTTAACATGACATTAAGAACCATTAGGTTCCTCTTTCCTTTTCTAAAATTTTCACCTTCTGTTTTTCTTTCTTCTATTCTCCTTTTATCTTTTCTTTTCTTTTCACACAATCTAAAAAAAACTAATTAAATATGATTTTGGGTTGCACCTAGTCCCACAAACCTCTCCCTCCAACCCAAAACTATGTATACTACATACTTATGACATCAACTGTATCTTCTTAGAGAACAACTCTAGCAATCAAGTTCAACGTGTTCCATTAACTGGCACAAACCCACATTAGCTTTAACTCTTCAATCATCAACATCTCACAATCCATCGACCAATAGTATTACTTGATCCATCAAATATTTAAACCATCTTTCCCTAAGCATTCTTTTCACAATTCTACGCTTCCTCAATCGACCTCAACTTGCCCTTGTGCCATTTGTTAGGATCGAACATGCTCTGATGTCACTTATTAGATTAAACCACTATGATACCATTTCTTAGGAATGCAAGCATAGTAGAAAATATTTGCCATACACATACATAGATGAAGAGAATGAACTCCAATAAATTTAACATAGAAAACCCCTCTAGATTGACAAGAGAAACCACGGCCCGAAACTAAGTGGTGCATTAACTAAAAGCGTGGTTGCACTCATGACACTACACCTCTACCAATCTAGCTGGTTCTTGAGTCATGTCCCCACAATATGAATCTATCTTTCTCCTCGGCACTCTCTCCCTAGTTGGGTTTCGGGCTTCCCATGATGCACCCCATTATTACCCAATCTCACCCACACAATCCTTACATCTCAAGCCTGCACCTCGGGTAAAGTAAAGTATGTCTCACTTCCTGGGATAGCCTTCAATCCAAACTAGAAAACACCTTTTATAATCATCATATGCTTGATGGGCTAGGCAATTATTTAGCTGAACAACCCTTGTAGCAAACCAGCTTAACTCCATGCCAACATTTTTTTAGGACTCATATCTACTATTGTGTCACGCATGGAATTTCAAATAATTACTGACCATAACTTAGGGTACTTTGTATTGGCTCCCTCCGAGGTTTTAGGTATTAATTAGTTTGACCTCGATATTTTAGGGTAAAATTTTACCACACTAAAAATTTTAGTGTTGTGTTATTGAAAAATTACCCAATAAGTATGTGAAGAATGAGAAGTGATTAACTTATTGACCACTTTATTAATCTTGCTAGCATAATCTCTCTATTTTAGCGAATTGAAAGGATGCATAATAATCAATCTCTTTATCCTTACCCTTGCTCACTCATGCCTTATCGCTTTCCTCTCCATCTTTTTTTCATTTATGTTTTCAACCAATCAAAAGAGTGAAAGAGTATGCTAGTAGCATCAAAAGGGGCAAATAAGTCAATCACTTTCCTTTCTTCACGTGTTCACCAAATCAATGCATTAGTAATACATAACTAAAATTTATAGGTTGGTACGACTGAACTCAAAGAGATTGAGATCATATTATTTAATGTTGGGAACCTTAGGAGGGGAAAGTGCAAAATATCCCCAA
The DNA here is from genome assembly GCA_017589665.1 of Selenicereus undatus. Classification (NCBI taxonomy): domain Eukaryota; kingdom Viridiplantae; phylum Streptophyta; class Magnoliopsida; order Caryophyllales; family Cactaceae; genus Selenicereus; species Selenicereus undatus. The sequence continues at coordinate 95,679,329 of JACYFF010031955.1, forward strand.
AAGCTTACCATAATGAAATCTAGGTATATTACCATACCAAGTCGAATGTGACATCAAGAACCATTAGCTTCATTTTTTTTCACTATTTTTTTTCATTTTTTTTCTCACTAATTAACAAAAAACTAACTAGAAATTACTTTTGGATTAACCCTAATCCTATAGGATTCATCCCAATTGAGGCATGGTGGGGTTTTCTTGCCCCTTGTTCCCCCTTCCCTTTCCTATTCCTTCACTTATCTACAGTTTTTCTATGAGATATAGGGCCCTATGTGCGCTTGTTGACCAATCTTTAAAAAGTATATATTTAACATTATGCCCTTGAACTTCTTGTACTTCATACATTTATTTTTCTTTTATCATTATACTTGGTAAGAAGTCAATTCACTTTCAAAATTTCGAGTGTAGAAGAAAATTTGAGGGCTCAAATGCTTTTCAGTTAAATGCTCATAGGTCAAGGTTATACTTTTTTAAATTAGGCTGATTTTTTTAAGAATTTTATTTCTCATACAAAACTGGCAAGATTGGTTCCTTAAATTTTATAGCCATCAGTTTCTATGATGATTCTAGGAACCATTAAGACCACTTTGTTGGTCCAAAAGTCTTCGAATGAATAGGCTGATTAATAAAGATTTGAAAGTTAAATTTTAAACTTTGACAAAAAGTAAAACATGTAGAAGCTAATACATATGTTAGGGACTATCAACAACAACAACTCCTCCCAGTTTCGGTCCCACTTTTATGGGGAATGGGCAGATCCATATATAAGCAACCTTATCTTTATAGAAAACTCTACCTGTACAGAGGCTAATTCCAAAAAACCCATATAAAAAAATTTCAAGGAAACATTTAAAAGTTGAAAACAAATGATAGATAAAAGGGAAGAGAATAACCAAATGCTGCAAATATATTCTAGCAATAGTATAAAAATACTAATAACATAATGAAGATGTAAGTACCATACCTTCATAACTCCAACGTACGCTTCATAACTCCGATGTACGCTATTATTGACTCCTGTAAGATGATGGTACTACTAACACATATAAAAGGCTACACTTGAAATAGATAAATATGCAATAACACACAACAACATTCCATCATACAATAGCCTATGATTGGCGAAGACGCCAGCTATCTATGATCCGTTACCTTCATCCTAGCCTGCCACATACTCATATCTTGCGTCATGTTCTTCGTTAGCCCTAGGAACCTTAAATCTTATCTAATCACCTCGTTCAAGCTCTTTATAGATCATCCCCTGCCTCTTCTATACTCTAACAAGTTAATCACCTCACATCCCCTCACAAGAGCATCCACGCTTCTTCTCTTCACATGGCCAAACTATTTGAGTCTAATATGTCTCATCTTATCTCTTATGAGAGCCAACTAACTCTGCTTCTAATCACCTCGTTTCTAATTTTATCCATCCTTGTGTCGCCACACAGCTATCTAATCATTCTCATCTCTACTACCATAAACCTTTGAACTTGGGTATTTTTTTTATTGTCCAACACTCCGGACCATACAACAAAGCTGATCTAACTACTATACAATATACTTTGCCTTTTAATATTATCAAGATCCTTTCATTACACAGCAATCTTGAAGCTTACTTCCACTTTTGCAAGCCCAATTTCATATTGGTTTATGTATTCGTAAATATTCCCTTTCTCTTAGATGATCGATCGAAAATATTTAAACTTCTCGACCCTCAGTATCCCGACCCCATCAATAGTGACTTTTGCTAACACACCTTTATACGGTGATTTATGTCTTCTTCAATTTCCCCCTTCTTTTGGATGATCCAACCTAAATATTTAAAATCCCAACACTCTATATTGCCACCCCATCAATGATGACTTTTTGGCCCTAAATATTTGAACTTCTCTTGGACTATCATGAACAATAACGTAAATATGTTCACAGACTTTTGATAGTGCAGAAAAAAAAAGGAGACAAAAACACTATGTTTACGAAGTGCATTATACAAAGGGGTTGTGTCTCATCTCACGGCTCCCCTAACCCCCAAAGGATTTCAACACCTCATAGTAATCTCCCTTGAGATAATGTTCAATGAGAGCCTTCCCAGAATCCTTGCTATAGTTAATAGTTTTTCAAACTCTTTGACGATTTTGATGCGTAGAGAAATGTAAGAACCACGACCCAAAACCTCAGGTGCGATTCCCAACGAATGGTTGGGTGTGCTAGGAGTACCCATGTGATTTCGTTCTTCTTTAATTTATTTATTTTCATAACCAAATAATCCGAATTTAGGGCAACATTAGTTTAGATCCCGAACTCGTGCTAGTTCCTAGCCTAAGTAGTGATCATTATTTAGCCCAAAAATTGGGATAGTACCTACCCATGGATCTCAGTCGGGATCCTAGATCCTAATTGGGATCTTGGGCTAGCACATAGTTGCACTTCCTGGCCCAAACAGTCACAAGCTATTTGGATCAGGGAGCTTGTTAAAGTCCCAGAATCCTTCCCCACTTTTCTAACAAAAATATTAGGTGCAGAAATAAACAAAATAAATGAACAAAACTGAGTTTATTAAAAAGAATAATGCCTCCAATGAGTTTTTTAGGAAAAATTACAAAGCCATTTTCTCTTTGAAATGAACCATAAACCAAATGAGACATTGGAAGGAAGAAAATGTTCATTTTAAAAAGGTTTGAAAGGCCTTGAATAATCCCCAAAGTGGGGACTATCTGACGCCATAGGCTTAAACCAAGGATCAAGATTCAGGGCGAAGGTACCATATCATGATGGAATCCATAATGATATCGCTCGTCATCACTTACGGCTTCTACTGATCAAAACAAGATATTAGAATCAATCTACCCCTTAAATACCTAGCATGCAGCATATTAAGATCTATGAAATCAAATAAGAAAATTTAAACGAACAATGTTAGTCTAAAGAAACATAGCGAAACAAAAGTAAAAATTTACAGTAGGCAGAGCCTAGCCTAATTTAAGATTAGATAATTCAAATTAAACACACAATCAAATAAAACAAGTAAGCAAGAAAAGGGAAGAGGGAAAAGAGGAAGGTAGGTTCAAAAGATTAACACCCCCATGTTACATGCCTAAATAACTTGCGGAACCTTGGGATCAAGAATACCAAGCCTTGACTTTTATCTTAGAAGGTTTTGAGAGTAGATTTAAGAAGGGTTTGGTTAGGTACTTTGAACTTCCTAATATTATCTTAAAGTTTTCAGAGGTCCTTATTCTGATTGAAGGGTAGGTGAGGGGCTGCATTTGTAGCTATTGGGAACGACTGCTTCATAGGGTTTGTTGGAGTTGATGCTGAATTAGGCTAGGATTTTCTTTAGGTTGAGTTGGTGGCGAGGGTTTCTAGGAGATAGGTCATAAAAAAATTGGTTGGGTTCTATTAGGTAGGAACCCGGTGATAAGCCTTTAATTTTGGTGTTTTATTCCCTTGATTCTACCACTCTTCTTTTTATATTTCCTACATTCAATGAGGAATTCAGTTGTATTTTGTCCTCCTTGTTCATAAATATCTTATATTGCTGAATTCTCTTTTGCTAAGTATGTTTATTCTAATTTGAGAGCATTCACGATTGATGATTCAAAGATGAGCATTGAGTGAGGTTTTGTCCAAAGAAGACGTTTGAGGAGTCGCCGACAGCGCTCAAGGGTGCGAGAATGAAGTTTCAAGCATTTCCACGGGTAGCCAAACATAGTTGCATGGCTGTTCAAAATGACTAATTTTGGCTAAAACGTTGAAGAGATGTACGGCTACGTACCGGTGCACTTCTTGCATGGTCATGCATATTCATCAGTTAGAAAAATTCGACAGTTAAAATTTTATATTTCTCATGCCATTCACACATATCATCTTAGTTTTACTTCCTGAAAAAGCTGGGAAAAAATGAAATGAAATAAGTGAAAAGAAAGAAAAAAAGGAAGTTGTGAATAAAGTGTTTGGCATGGTGGTGATTAATACAATAAGTTTGTATCAACTCCTTCCCCGCGGTCTTTTGTGGGGTGTGTGCTTGTTTTTTAATTGGGTGTGAAATTGGTGTTTTGGTGCTTGTTGTAGAAGTTTTCTAGCTCCCTAGTCTTTCAGCTGGCAGCTACACTTTTCCTAGATTAATTCCCCTTCTCACCTTTAAAAACCTTGGCACCATTACATCCTTTCTAAAAGTCCTCAAGATTGATGCGTTGCATTTGTCTCATGTGGTGGAGAAAGGAGAACCTTCACTACTAAAACACGCGAAATAGTGACGAAATATAGCAACAAAATTTTTATCCGTTGTAGATAGCGACAGATATGGCCACGGGCAAAGTGGGAAAATTTCTATCGGACATGGCGACGGAAAAGGATATCCGTCGCCTGTTTTAAATGCGTGGCGATGGAATACCCGCCGATGCATATTTTTTTATTATTTCTTTACTGTGCTACGCCGGACAGTAAAAAAATTTCAAAAAAAGCATGGCGACAGAGTTCTGTGGCCCAGCCGATTAAAAGTAGTTGATTTGGCTCTATTCTCACATTTTCGAAAGCCACAGAGAGAGAGAGAGAGAGAGAGCAAGCAAGCATCAAGAAACACCACGTGTCCAGTCCGCCTACCACTGTCCGTCCACCGTCGTCCACTGTTACCGTCTAGTCCCTACCGTTGTCACCCGCCACCTCTGTTGACCACCATCCTCCATTTTAAAGGTTTTTTGGTAAATTTTCTCTCACGCTTTTAGCTTTAATTCTTAAAATTATAGTTTTGATTGTTGAAATTTTATAGTTAGCTCATATTTATGTTGAATTATGAGAGGTGTAAGAAGTAGTTGCTTCAGTTTGATTCATGCTATTCCTCAATGTAGTTTAGGGTTTTGTTTGATAATTTGAATTAAAATGCCAAATTAGTGGCTTTTGTAAGTGAACAATTGGTAGAAATTGACATTTGTGTGAAGTAATTGTGTGAAATTTGTTGGATTTAAAGTGAGTGATTTGTGGGAGTTGAAATATGTGTGAAGTATTTGTATCAAATTTGTGGGGGTTGGTGTGAACAATTTGTAGGAGTTGAAATTTGTGTGAAGTGATTGTGTGAAACTTAGTCTAAATTCTCCATCAATGTAATTATTTAGGGTCTAGGTATGGTAAACCAGTTTTAATTCAGGGTTTTAGTTTATAAGTAGAAATACATAAAATTATTTCAATTTACATTTGAATTGTGAAATTAGTAGGAGCTGAAGTGAATGATTTTTTTTAAATTAGCATGCTTTAAACGTGATAATTGTTGATATTGGATGATGCATTTAAATGAGATTGTTGGCATAAACTTGAGGTTATAATGTGGCATGTATGATAATGTGATTTGATTTTTTTGTTGTTTGTACTTAGAAGTAGCTAGCAAATGTAATAGAATCTTTGGTAAGTTAAGTTGTGATTATTTAGGTGAATAATTTAAGAATGTATGAGTAATAGACCATGAATATTTAAAAGCTTAATGTATGTTAGTGTATGTACTTATATGTATTTTTGTGGATGAAGGTTAATGGATCATGGCTATTAAAATATATGTGTTATATATTTGAGTATTTTACATAATTATAGTTATATAAATTGAAATTAATGTTAATCTAATAACTTACATAAATATTGTTGTTTGAGCAGAATGTGACTGGCCATCCACATCGTTGGTGGATGTATAATAGATTGTCGTCTAATCGTAATTGTTATACACAAGAATTTCTAAGTGGAGTAAATCAATTTGATGAATCTTCAAGTAGACAACCATAGTTTCAAAGTGGGGGAAAGTACAGATGTCCATACGCTAAATGCAAAAATAGTGTGTACTTAATACCTGATGAGGTAAAGATGCATATCATGTATAAGGGTTTTGTGAAAGAGTATTGGTGTTGGATAAGCCACAAAAAAGTAGAACCTCAACAATATGACTTTGGGTATTCAACTAGTGAAATGCATGAAACTGACTGTTCAAGTCATATTAATCATGACTACAATGCATTCTACGTAGAAAGTATAGAGTACATTATTAGTGATGCTATACTGGCAAATCAAAATGTAAAAGATGAAGAGCCAAGCACTTGCGAAGAGCCATTTTATAATATGGTTGAAGCTGCTCGACAACCCTTATATGATAGTTGTTCAACCCACAGTGAGCTCTCTGCCACTATTGGGCTATTAAGTATCAAATCTCATTATAACATGGCACAAAACTATTTAAATGAAATTGTTCAATTAATGAAAGAGATGTGTTGACCTAACAATCGCATGCCAAACAGCTATAGACAAGCGATTAAGGTTGTCAAAGATTTGGGCGACGATGTGATACACATTGATTGTTGCCATAAAGATTGCATGCTATTCTTTAGAGATGACTCAAACCTCGATGCATACAAGTTTTGTGGGCATTCGAGATAGAAGAGGCAAAAGTCACAACAAAGAAATCAAAATCCATTACCATATGCAAGGATGCATTACTTGCCATTAAACCGTGGACCTTAAATATTATATGCATTAAGAACCACTACAGAGCACATGAGATGGCATCATGAAGATCGACGTGATGACGGTGTTTTATATCATCCATCAAATGGGGCAGCATGGAAACATTTCAATAACAAGAACCCTAATTTTGCTGAGGTGGAGCACTACTTAATGGTAGCCACAGACGGTGACTTTCGAATACCTGGATTTAAGGAAAATGAGCATAATTGGATAAAGAAGAGCATATTCTAGGAGTTACCTTACTAGCAACACCAATTGCTCTGCCATAATTTAGATGTGATGAACATAGAGAAGAACTTCTTCGAAAACATCATTAACACTGTTATGGATGTTCATGAAAAAACAAACAATACCAAATCAAGAATAGATGTCGTAGATATATGTGATAGAGAGGAATTACATTTCTAGCCAGACCTTAGTGGCAAAATGGTTAAACCAAAAGAGATGTTCGTTTTTCCTATGGATAAAGGAAGAGAGTTGCTTGAATGAGTAAAGAAATGTCAAATGCTTGATGGGTATTGCTCCAATATGAGAAGTATTATGGTCCCTACTGATGCAAAGTTTAACAATATGAAAGTCATGATTACCATGTGTTCATAGAGACTCTTTTACCTATTGCATTTGGTGCACTTCCAAATAACATGTTAAAACCTCTCATTGAGATAAGTCAGTTTTTCAAAAACTTGTGCTCAACAACACTACGAGAGGATGTGCTTGAGAAAATGCATCAGAACATTGCCATTTGACCTGGTCCTAAACATGTGGAACAAACATTTAAGGATTTAACCTCTGTATGGAACTAACCAATTTGACTAACAATCAAGCAGTACTTTATAATTAAGTAGTGATGCTTCACAATTGATAAGTTATCACTATTTCTTTTAAGTCAAAGTCAAATATGAGAATTCAATCAATTACTGATTCTTATAGGTTTGTACTAATCCAAACACATCAATTAAGCTCATGATTACCATAATAACTTTTCCAATAATTGATTCTACATTTAGAGATTGCATAATTAAGTAAAAAAATTAAGCAATCCTATGCCAAACGTCGTTATTTAGTTCCTCATTTAACATTTAATTTATACAAGAGGTTGATCAGAGATCTCATAATTCGAAATAAGCCTTGAGGATTTGATTGAAACATTCCTATCAAACTTGAAAGTACAGTAACGATAAATACAAAAATGGTTTTATTCAAAGGTTTAGCTAAAACCCCTAGATCTAATTAAACTATTCACACAAGATGGAATTATACCAAATAGTCCACATATGTGGATCCCTTCTTCAACAATATTGCGAAAGAGTAGTTGTGTGAAGAAAAGCAATGAACAACAACCTATCCTCCTCCTCCTCCTGGTGTAGGTGCCACTTACCTAGTGTTTGAGGAGATCTAGAAATAGCAGCCTTATCCCTGTAAGAACTCATGCCAACACAGGGACCAATTATAATAGACCGGCAAAAAATTTTCAAAAAGTGTTTTCTTAAGCTGGAAATCTTTTGAAACTCATTTGTAAAGAAAGCATTAAAAATTGAAATCAAGCAACATTAAATATTAAAGAAATAAAGAAATAAAAAAAATATAGAACCGTGTGTACGTAAGGATCACGACCAAGAACCCCATGTGGACCCCTAAGAATGGTCAAATCTGCTTGCTAGGTGCATCATTTGAATTATATTTATTTTTCAACAAAAATAATACACACTATGACAAAATTATCTAGATCGAGGCAATATTATCTATTTGGCCCAAAGAAGGTACACCGTCCTGTCGATCCATGAACCCAATTGGGTCGCTAGGCAAAGACGAGGCCTAATTTTTTGGCAAAAATAGTGTTGTTGCCAAGATCTTGATGGTATCCCTATTCTAGACAGACCGAAAAAGGATTTAATGAAATCCATAAAGTTGAGAAAAGATTTAACAAAAACAATTTATTTATAAAGTCACCAGTAAGTTTTTAAGAAAACTTACAAACCAAATATGCTGTCTACAACGAACTGTAACCAAAAGTGACACTGAAAAGGACGAAAAGATTCATTTCAAAAATGATTCCAAAAGACCCCTAAGTAATCCATGAAGTGGGTACCTCCGAACTCCATAGGTTCGAACCACGAATCCTGATTAGGCAGCGAAGATACGATATGATGGTGGAATGCATCACGACATTGCCTATCATCACTAACAATCTCTATTAATCAAAGATGGGAAATTAAAGTTAAATTACATATTATGATCTATTAAATCATATGACAAAAATAAAAATTAACGCTCATCTGAAGAAATTCAAAGGAACAACTCAAATAATTACAGCAAGTGGGGAATGAACTACTCAAAGACCACATCTTTGCTTAAACCTGAGACTGAACAAAATGATCAAATGAAAGAAAAGAAAGAGAGAGAAAAAGGATAATTGAAATCCTACCCTCAGGATGACCCACTTGATCTATTTGGGAACACAGTAGATTAACGTCATCTTTGTAATTAACTAATGTTTCCCCTTTCAATGCCTCTAAATATTCTGAGCATATGATATGTTTCTCTCATTATTTTTTAGTCTTTTCCTCTCCAATTTTTTGGTGTATTTTCTTATCAATTTTTCTATGCATCTAACCCCTGGGGTGGTCCCTTTTTATAGGACTTGGAGGCTGACACGAGCTGATTAAGAAAAACGCGGCCTAATCCCACTCCTAACAAGCTTAATCTCAGTGGAGAAACCAATCCTAATAGAATACCACTTGTTGAAACACATCGTGGACATTGACAAGACTGAAGAACTTGGTTGGGACCTTTGCTAGTTTAGGCCCAATAGGTCGACCTATCTTCTCTCCTTCTCTCTCCTTTTTTGGCTTCTTGTTTTCTTTTTTTCCTTTTAGACTCAAATTAAGGATTAATCTGTTGAGCCACCTATTACACAGATTGGGCATAAATTTCGTCATCCAGCATTTTATAAAAATCAAGACGCTATTTTTAAGCATCTATAGCTAGGCCCCACTCTGACAAACCTATGCAAGGTAAAGGTCAAAGTAGCTAGCTTTTGTGCTGTCTTATTTTATCACTCCATTTTGACCTTTTGCCAGTCTAGCGGACCCTTTCGCAATCTAGTGAACCATTTGCCGATCTAGCCAACCTTTTCTCGGTCTAGTGGTTCTGAATTGTTGATCTTTCACCGGTTTAGCCGACCTTTTGCCGATCTAAGGAATCTTGAATTCGACCTTTCGCCACTTTAGCGGATCTTGAATTCGACGTTTCATCAGTCTAGCAAATCATGATTTCAACCTTTCGCCGGTCCAACAGACCTTTCAATAGTCTAACGGACCTTGAATTCAATCGGTCACTGATTTAGTAGACCTTTCTCCAGTCTAGCGGATTTGAATTGTGACCTATCACCAGTCTAGTAGACCTTTCAAACTTGTAGCCAGGTCCTTACGAACTTGGTGGCATGAGAAGCCAAAAACCTGTAGCCAGGTCCTAGTGAACTTGCTGGTGTTTGAGCCTGAAGATTTGTAACTAGATCCTTAGGAACTTAATGGAATGTGAACCTGAAAATTTGTAGCCAAATCCCTATGAACTAGAGGGCGTAAGAGGCTGAAGGTTTGTTTGTAGATCCCTATGAACGTGGGTGTATACGAGGCTGAAGACCTGTAGGCAGACCCCTATGAACATGGAGGTGTGAGAAACTGAAGGCGTGTAGCTAGATCATTGTGAACTTGGAGGCATGAGAGCTTGAAAACCTGCAGCTAGATCCCTATGTATTTCGTGGCCCAAAATTTTGAAGACTTGTAGCTAGATCCAAGTGAACTTGGTGGTTTGTGAACCTAAACACCTATAGCTAGATCCCTATGACCTTCATCGTGTGTGAGCCTGAAAACTTGTTACCAGATACTTGTGAACTTGGTGGCATGTGAGCCTAAAGATTTGTAGTCAGATCACTGTGAACCTGGTGGCGTGAAATCCATAAAGACTTGCGGTCAGATCCTGGTGAATTTGTTAGAATGAGAACCTAAAGTCCTGTAGCCAGAAATCTTTGAACTTATTAACGTGTAAGCTTGAAGTCCTGTCGGCATATCCTCAACTTGTCGTTGGCGAGATGTTAAGAAATTGAATTTTTAATTTTGACTTTTCTTGGCTAAGGCTTTTTGTTCATCTAATGGAAGCTTACTTGAGTGTTGAAATGTCCAAGATGTTGAGATATCCTCTTATGCTAAAATGAATAGGATGGGAAGTTATCTATAGTTAGATCCTCCTAGACTTCGTTACTTGATAATCTAGAGTTAGGTTGGCGTCCTTTGCGTAAGGATATAGGTGACTTGCCCAAGGGTGATGATGCTTGCTTGTGTAAAGCCTGCTTTGAGGGTGGCATTAGCCCCTACTTTGACTGAGCCGATGCAAGATAAAGGTCAAAGGATAGATATCTTCTATAATATTTATTTATGCAATCTTAAGAGCCTTTAATGTAGATCCAAGGATGACTAGGGTTTTGCGCCCTTCCTATAAGATTGTTGTCACGTTTAAATGTGCACCTCTTTGATCCAACGTTCCCAAGGGGTCAAGCCAAAAGGCGGGCTAGTAAATGGGCTAAAAACCCATTTGTAGATGCCCATGCACTTGCTACCCTAGTTGAGACTATGCATGTATGTGGCTATGCATATATGTGATTACCTAACCTTGTATGCATGTCTATAAGATAAGGCGCGATTAAGGTAGAGGAGACTAATAGGTTAGGCACAATGTTGTTCTATAGCTTACCCCGCAATATACTATAGGATGATGGATGAAAAGTTAAGTGGTTGTTGTGCTAGGCTAGGTTATAAGATGGGAAATTGTTGTGATTTTTGCAAGCATATGGTTTTATCTTAGTAGGCACTTGATGGTGTCATCCTCAAGGATGGATTGTGAAATTAAATTGCTACTCAACTAATTTAAGTTATTCTGCAAGTGCTATACTATTGAAGGAAAACATTCACAGAAGTTGATGTCACTATGAGTTGACTTGGTTCTTTTAATTCACTAATTGCTAAAGAATTCATCTATTCCCAACTTTGCAGCTGGATAAGATGGCAACATTAATTTTAATTAATTGTTCCATTTTAAAGCGTATAAGGTTTGATAACCTTAATCAACACATTTAGGAAGACTTCTTAATTGATTCAAAACACTAACTAAAGATGAATTACAAGCAACAAGTACAATCAAAGTAGAATGGTGTTGCTTTGCAAAATAACAAAAACAAAGTTTAAGGACCTCCCCTAGTCTAATTAGGTAAATAGAGCAAACAACGAAACAACCATCAAGACAAGATCTAAAAATCAAACTTATTGCTTGTAACTCCGAAACCCACAACTCAAATGAAATATGGATCTAAAACTTAAAAAACTAGAATGAAGGAAAAAATTATTATGAAGACTCAAAACTAAGACTCTACTCTACTCTATGCTTATATGCTCCTAGCCTTCATCCTTGTGCAAATTATAGTAAAAAACACCACTTACATCTCTTCAACGGTCCCATTAATCTTAAAACCCCAATTACAAAGCCAGTTGAAGAAAAAGAGAGGAAATAACAGTTAATTGATGATGATTAATAATCAAGGAGGAAAGTAATGGGTAAATAATTAAGAAATGATCACCACGTGCGTTTCTTTTAGTAGGTAGAAGAAGAGTCTTGGGCTCTTGTGTTTCTGGGCAAAATTGAGGAAGAAGAAGGAAAGGGAGGAAGTGTATCATGTGATCTGCGCGTGGGGATTTAAGTAAGGAGAGGAAGGGATGTCTAGGCATAATGCACTGGATTGAGGCGCAACTTGGCCTTGGGTCGCGGAAGAGGAAATGCTGAGAAAAAGAGGAGGAGAGAGGATTGGGACTTGCTACTGGGACGGGTCGTGGGTGCACATATGGGCAACTGAATAGGGCTAAGGCCTGTTCTTCCTTCTCATCCTTTTTCTTTCTTTGCATTGTGTCCAACTTGATCCACATTTAATCTTATTTGAGCAAGTTTATTTATTTTTTTGGGTTTTCCTAATTCCTAAAAAATAAATAAAAACATTATTTAAATTCTAATGTAACTGTTTATTTATGGGCAAATACTATATAGTAAAGGGTATAAAATAATGTCATTTCAGGTTGAACAGAAATATTTCCCTTGAAGGAAGCAATAACCCTTAATTTTGCATTAAGTTCCCCTATTCTAAAGTCACCTCAAAATCTATTTTTTGTAATAGAAGCCCTAGATGTGTAAGGATGTAGAAGATGAGAATGTTTTGTTAGTGCTGCCAAAAGCAACCCCTAAGTAGAATATGGTTTTCTCCTTGTCGAGAAATGGAAGCCCTAATTATCTAGGGAATGTAGGGAGCCCCCATCATCTTAGAAAGGTTGAGAATGTAGAGCGGGTATCCAATCCTGAATTGAAGACAAAGAGTTTTGAATTTTGGAATGGATATGAGATTGGAGGTTGTGATGATTCAAAAGAAGTGGTAAAGCGAGTGAATGGTTTGTCCAAATCTGGTTTGATAGGAGTCGGCAATGGAATGCTACTTTGTCCTAAAAAACGAGGGTTTTATTTTCACTCTCCTTTTGCATACTCTACTTTTTCATGTTTTCGGACAAGAGACTCTCTTTTTTCTAGACGAAATGATCCATTAGAAATGAATCTTTTTAGCCATACCTCTTTTGAAGTTATCTAAGTATCTCAACTCAAGTCAGTCATAGTTCGGAAGTAAGATCTTCAAAAAGAGATGCTTCCAAGAGGAATTTTAAAGGCAAGCTTCAGGTAGCCTCCTAAAGGAAGGTAATTAACATGAGGGCTCAAATAACCCCCATGAAACCCCCTAGTGTGCATACGTGATGAGGTTAGTGAGAATCAACCATTTCTTCTTGTTTTCAAGCTTTTTTTCATTCTTCTCTTCTTCTCTTTTGTTTTTGTTTTTCTCTTTTCTCTTAAATTGGGCCATTTGGTTTGAACTCTCTTGTTTGATTCTTGATTTTGATGTATCCACAGCACACTACCAATCCCTTGTTAAGTCAAATGTGGCTAGTAAAGAAGTAGGCAAATTTGAAGGTTTAAATTTGTTTCTAGTGGAAACCTATTAGGCCTAACTAAGGTATTAATGTAGGCCATCAAAGGAGGTCTCCTCTCCTAGGCATGTCCTTTAAAACTACATAATATTGGAAATAAGTTTCTAATCTATTCCTTTTTTTAGGTGATGGATTGAAATCCTTTGTCTCTTTTTTAATTTGTTTCTCTCCCTCTGCTTTTGCTTAGCTCACCTTCTGAGGTTTTTAGGCTAGCTTTTCTTTTACTTCCCCCCTCGTTTCCCCTCGAATTCATCTTTGGATGAGAGAGTTCTATAAAAGAATAAAGAGGATATGTGTAATGGAACTAGTATAGCAAGATATTTTATTAATTATCAAGGTTACATAAAACTTGGACTTAGGATAGAAAATGAAAGAAGGATAACTCAACACATGACTATAAGCTAACATGACATGGGACTCAAAAATATTATATCCTCCAAATTTAATAGAACTCCGGGTCACTCATGTGGAAGCTTTTCTTTGTAGTTGCCTCATCGCCCATGGACATATAAAGGTATATAGACCTTGAACTTCAATCCATATATTCTTTTTATATAAATAGATGGGTCCTACTCTTTACTTTGGTGGTTTGAAATGGCTAGGATACTATCATATGAACCAAGTGGGGTACCATCATTGTTGGTTGTTTGAACAACCTTAGGAAGCCGAAGCTATACTGACTTGAACATGCTTTCTAATAGATTCTGTAAGGTCTAATAATCTTCAGTATGATGACCCCATTCTCAATGATATTTGCAATCCTTGTTTGGGTCCTAGATCTTGGAATTCCATGTGTTCTCTATCTTAGATCCAATTGGTGGTAGGTCAATCCTGCCCTTAGAAAGAAGGCGCTCCAACCCCTGAGTATATGTTGTTCTAATGGAAGTGTATTCAATGTAATGGCCTAGAGCATACAGCTCCTTGGATTTTGAACCATTGTCTTTCTTATCCCTATTTTTATAGTCTCCTTTCTAATTGTTAGTGGCTTTAGTGGGGTGTTTCTCGAGCTAGATCGTTTTCCACAAGAATGCCGACATTCTTCAATGTCATGAAGTTTTTGAAAGGTGTAAACGTTAGGTGTTATTGGGGATGTAGGTTTATGATGAACGAACTTACTTGATCAGCCTCTGAGGGTCGGTCCACCATATGGGCGGCCTTTGCCCTCAATCGAGCAAGGAAGTCCTTAAATATAATTGGTAGGTCAGCATTGTATGAATATTGGTGTATGAATTTCCTATAAAGATCAGCCGAGTTTATGGCCTTCAGTGGATCAACAACATTGTACCACCTCATTACATCGTTGTTTAATGTCCAAGGAAAAATGATGTGGAAGATATTCTTGCCAATGCCTTTCAAAGTCAAAGCACCAATAAAATTTCTCATATGAAGATGAGGGTTTTTAGTTCCATGAAACTTGATATCTGGCATAGTGAATTTTGGGGGATCAAAGTCAATCCCACATGACCAGCCTGTTAAACATTGATGACTCTTTGAGTAATAGCTCTATGCAATCTAATTGTGGATCGGCTTACGGGGAGTCCTCTTCCCCTTCATCCTCTCCCCCTCTGTCATCATTTTCTCCTTTCTCACCATCTTCTTCTTACACTTTGAGAATTTTTTTATTGTGAGGTTTGTCTCCATCTTTCTTAGGGATATCCTTAACAAGAATATAAAGTGTGAAGGCCATCAATTCCATGTTCTTTTCACTTTTGTCCATCCTAGCTTGCATGCTTTCCAACATTTTTCATAAATTTAGCCATTTCATTGTCTACCATGTGGATGAATAAGGGATTGGGTTTTGACTTTGACTTTAATTTTAAATTTGGACTTGTAGATGGGGCTTCCCTAGATTCTTATTGAGATAGGAGCCTCCCAGTTTGTGAGGTTCACTCTTATACCTTCTTAATCTTCCTTATCCTGATCAGTAAGGTGACGTTTAGAGGAGTAAAATGTTATATAGGTTAAGAATGAAAATGAAACGTTAGCAACATTGCTATTTATTAAAGTAAATGGTTAATGTCTTGCTATGGGTTAAAGTAAATGGTTAATGTCTTGCAATCCTGATGAGGAAGAGACAATGGCTTGGTGAGTTTGAAGGTTCAGGCTAGGATGGAAGGGATCGGGGCCAAGAAGTTGGATTTAGGCTGCCGATTTTAGATGAAATTGAACTTTACCCTAGGCTAGGTTCTAAGTTGGCTGTAAATCTATCTCAATGATTTATTCACCTATATTCGACCTAAGCATGACATTAGTTTGTTTTTCCTAGAATATGCTAGTTTAGACATGTGGATGGATCTATAAGAATCCTAGACCTAGGGAATGGATGTATGATGCATGAACCATGAACTTATGCATGGATCAAATATTTAGGTCTTAGTTGAACTTATGCATTATGAATATGATGCATAATTGGATGCAACCTAGAATGGACTAGGGCTTTAAAGGTCTAATGGGCTGCATTATAGACTTAGGGCCTAGATGGACTCATGGACGATGTATGATGAGGCCAAATGATGCATGACTCTTTGGACCCAAGTGGCCCACAATTGATGTCTTATGACCGGACAATGACCTTTAGAATTTCCTAATCATATAGTAAGACTAACAAGCTTATGACTTAAAGTGACTTGAACCTACACAAATGATGTCGACCCTTATATTATGATACATACAAGGCCTAGAAACTAGACAACTTCTTTTAACCCTTTTCTAATAGAAAACTAAAATACTTAGACTTGACCAAATCTAAGAAGCGTAAAACCTGACTACACCCTTAAATACGCTAGACTAACATTTTCCTAACTTTGGTTCCTAAACATAATGATAACATTATGAACCCTAAAGATCAATACATGGGTCGTTGGGTGTGGGTCAGTTTTATAAAGACCTTTAGCATTCTGAACATTCAGAGAATCACCCATGTAGTTAAATTCCAAACTAATCAAAAGTTCTAAGTTATAAGTAGTGTAGACAAGGTTTACAATAGTCCTATCACGACCCAAATGCTTCATAATCTAGGGGTGTATGACAAGACTAGAACGTTTGTTACCTTCTCATATATCATGTCGATTAAGGAACATATATCATGAGTGGTTGAAACAGTTGTCTGCTCAGTTGGAAGTATAATGGACCCATTAAGTGACCAACTATTTTCCATAGTAGGTAATAGCGGGGTTTGACCTAGAGGTGTTGTTAATCCCAATAGAGAAACACCATCAATACAACGATGCCTAATGTAGGTATATCTAAAACAATTTCCCATATAGATTTTCCAATCTCACCTCTTCAATAAAATTCTCCAGTGGAGTAGCCACTATAATGACCATGACTTAGAACCCTGGGTACAATTCCCCACGAACGGTCGGACCTTCTTGCTAGGTGCATCATCTGAATTATATTTATTTTTTTAGCTAAAATAGTACAGACTATGACAAAATTGACTTCCTAGTTTAGATAAGCTAGACGATGCCTCTTATCCAAGAACCTGGCCAAGTTCCTGGGACAGTACCATGTCCAGTTTTGTTGCTTGGTTCTAGACAATACTATCTGTTTGGCCTCAAGAAGCTACACCACCAAGGTGATCCAAGAACTCGATAGAGTCCCTAGGCCATGATGAAGTCTAGTTTTCTAGCCTATTGTGTTATTGCCAAGATTCCAAGGCTAAGCCTATTCTGTATAGTCTGGAAAAATATTTAATAAAAAAATTATTTAATAGAGTCGCTGGTGAATTTTTAAGAAAACTCATAAATAGAATGTACTTTCTAAAACGAACTACCATCGAAAGGGATAGAGTAAGGCCACCTGATTCTATACGTTTGAACCAAGAATCTACATTTAGGGGTGAAGGTATGATGTTATGATGGAATGCATCACGACATTGCTCATCATCATTGATACCCTCTACTAAGCTAAGATAGAAATTAAAGTTAAATTACAATTTGAATGTCAAGCATGTAGCATATTATGATTTATTAAATTACCTAATAAAAATCAAAATTACAACATTAGTCAGAAGACATTTACTGGAAAAACCAAGACAGTTACAACGGGTAAGGACTAGACTAGTCAAAGACTACATTTTCTCATAAACTCAATGTTAAAAAAAACGATCAAATAAAAGAAAAGTGAGAAAAAAGGGAGGATATTTGAGATTGTGCCCTCCGGATGACCCACCTGATCTATTTGGGAACCTAGCAGATGAACACCACCTTTGTAATTGCCCAATTTCTTAATTTTCAAGGGCTCTAAATATTCTCAGCATATGATGTGTCTATCTCAACATTTTTCAATCTCTCCCTCTCTATTTTTTCGATGTATTTTCGCATCAATTTTTCTATGTGTTTGACCCCCTGAGGTGGCCCTTTTCTTGTAGTGGTTGGAGGGTGACACGTCCCAATTAGAAAAAAGAAGACCTTCCACTCATATTAGGCTTAATTCGAACGAATAAACCAATCCAGATAAAATACTACCAGTTGAAACACATCGTGGACACGAAGAAGATTAAAGAAACTAGCTTGGCCCGTGGTTACAAGGCATGGTCGAGTTTGTAGCCGTTTCATGTCCAATGAGACAACCTATCCTCTATCCCTCTCTCTTTTTTTTGGCTTCTTTTTTTTCTAAATTTTCTTCTAATACTCAAATTAAGGATTAATTAATCTACTAGCCCCAAACTACACAGCTTGGGGCATAAATTCCGTCATCGTGCATTTTACAAAACTCAAGGCACCATTTTTGAGCATCTACAACATGACACAATAATATTGATAATATTAGCAAGTTGTCAGGACAACATTGTAATCTAGAATACAAGTTAAATAAAATTAGTTATTAGTATGCAACTAAAGCTTAGGGTGTAATAAACTACTCTTTAAGATCTACCACTTTAATTTAAAACCTCTAAACTCTCCCATCCTTAGTCATGCCTTTCATTAGTCTTAAGTGCCTCATATCTTAGTTGCCTCATTTCAATTCTTCTTTGATCTTCCCTTGTCCTTCATACGACATGTTCGTTATAAAGATATTGGAGAAGGGAATACCATATCAAAGTAGGTTGGAATAGATTAGAGCATGTTAGATTAACAATTAGTAGAATAGTGCATATTAGAGTAGGGAGCAGGTTGAAGCATGTTACAGTGGTTAGTCCTGTTTGAATAAGGCAAATCACTCTCGACGGAGGGTAAATAGGGTGAATAACAAGATTATGGTACTTTTTGTAAATAATTTGATCAAATTAGATAGTGATAGATAAAAACATATATAAGAAAGGTTAAAGCATATTAATTAAGATAAGCTCAAGGTGAAAGCTAGAAAGCAAAATAGAGTAAGCGAGTAAAGAGTCAGAATAGGATAGAGACACAAGGATTTTCACGAGGTTCAGACAAATCATTCTTGGTCTATGTCCCCACTTATGGCCCTTCCTTGACCTTAGGAGTTAATTAAATTAATATCACCAATAATAGTTCAGCAAGAGTCCTTTGACTCCTTGGATACAATCACCGTTTTATCAAGCCACTATGACAGGCCCAAATCCTAGAGTTCCCCAGTTCTTACATGAACATCGACCAACATGAGCTCTATAACTGCTTATTGTCCATGGAGTCTTCCCGAAGCACTCTATAATAGCTTATACACAGCTTAGTAAGTGCACCCTAGCTTCTTGCCAACACATAGAGTTTTCACAATGTACTTTGACAAGTCTACTCTTAGAGTTCTCACACATTCTTTATAAAACAAGACTCATAGTATAGAAGACGTGTCTCACACTTACTTCTATCACACCAATAATATAGAGAATTGAAGGAGATAAATCAAACAATGCAAATAAAGTGTGCTCATTTGAGTAATCAAGTGTCGTAACTTTTTGCCTTAAATCGGTTCTTTTTTTTTAGATCTCTTTTATAGTGTTTGAGCCATTGGATGTAGGTGATATATCTACTAAAATAGCTTTTAATCTCAACCCTGTATTTCGAGTTGCAAAGATGATTCTGAGAGCTGTCTTCGAGAGTTTGAACCTTTCCTTTTGGGATAAATTCCTTCGCTCATGCTTAATCAACTTTTTTGCTAAAGGGGAGTAGTTTACTGTCGATCCTCCCATGAAAATAGTCATAAATGTAGTCACTGTGCCTAAATCTTTTGACTAATACTTTATGATTAGCTTAATTAGGAAGCCTAATAGAAAAGTGCCCCGAGAGCATTAGTTGCTTAATGTAGACATCTAGTCACTTCTTTGTCCACTTTAAAATTTAACTTCCTTGCTAGTGGTTGTTTTTGCTTCACTGTTTTGGTGTAAAACACTCCCTAATATGATCAAGAAGGATTACGTGACTAATCATCAAGAAATATGTCAAGAAAAACATTAAAGAAAATTAATCTTTTTTATTTATGCACTTCATTCAAGTTTGAGACTAGTATTGCTGCTGCAATATCAGAGGTCTCTTTTACGTAGAGAATCAATTCAATCATCAGTATCCACAGTGAGCTTGAGTAATATGTCGCTAGTTGTGAAGTAAATATTCTTGTATAGATAAAAAAAATATCCTCAATAGTTTGTGAGGACTTTGTTTTGATGAGATTGCTTAGCGTTATTTAGTCTAAGTGTATGACTATGATGACATCTACTATACACGTAATTCTGACTATGGTCATGATACCTATGGCTTTATCACATAGTCACTCTAACTAGACTTTGATGGATCGTATTGTCGTTTATTAAAACTTAGTTCTGACTCACTTTATCCTACTATCTCCTTTTTTGTGAAAGATAAGTAAGCTCATCAAAATTCAAAGTAGTATAGCACTTTTTCGAGTAGAGTAAAATAGAGGAAGAGCGTCCCAGCTCTCCATGTCTATGATGCTCCCCCTAAATTGGGCAATTTGTACGTATCTAATGCTACCCTCCATTGTGAATTCCTAAAAAAATTTAAGAACACCAAGCAACACAATACAACAACAATATCATAGCGTTTCTCCCCTTTTGACTTTCACCAAACGGAGGTAAATAAGGAGAAATGTAGGCACAAAAAAAGGAAGTATTTGTGGAAAAATAATTAGAGTTGCTTCTCAAAGAAAACGATGATTTTTCTTTGGAGGGGTACGCTATTACATAATGTAATACCCTTTACCTACTCGCTATTACATAACCATACAAGGGGATGCTATTATAGAACCATAGAAGGGGAGTGGCAACGCAATAAAGGTCTTGAAGATACAATTAGGCACTTAAACACCAAAAAAAAATACAACAATAAGAGAGAAGTTGTTGCATGCTTGAGATGGTGGTTTCAATAAAGTTAGTTAATGGAATTGAAGACAGAGATTGGGTGGGGAGGGGGGCAGTGTGAGTGAGGTCATTTCTTGGAGGTAAAAGAATTAGGAATGGGGGTTGACTTATCACCTATGACTCATTGTTGTTTACCATGCAGTGAGCCTTGAGATTTCACTCAAGAAGAAAGTAATCAAAGTGTACTGCCAACGTGATGTTCCAATTTTGAAATCTTGCTCTTTGAGCTAGTGTTTTTCCTTTTGTCTGCCAAATCATTAGGATGCATCAATTTGTCCCAAACTTTCTCAGACTTCTGGTTGATTAACGTAGTCCCATCGGTGATGTTGAGGGATTCTCTGACACAGTCCTCCTTTGAGAGAGGAACATTAAACCTTTTTAAGATAAGAGTGAGGAGATTTGTGTAAGGCAGAAGAGAGTTCCCTTTGAAGTAATCGGTGTCTATGCTTTCCATCTAAGACAAAATTATACAAAAAAGATTAACCTTATATGGCCTTGTGAGTTGATACAAAAGAGTGAGACTTGATCATTGTTGTTCACTATAGAAAACATATGGGGAAACAAGGTGTGAATTATAACATACTTTAGAATCCAAGCCCGTAATGAAAGGCAGTGTAGAACAGGCATCCATTCTTCTTTTTAATCCTATTATATTTTTCCAAAAACTTTATGGAGGCTTCAGACTCAAAGAGGGTGCATAGGTTGGATCTTTTGTGATGGTTAATCCCTGGCCATTCCCTAAATTCGTCTATAGTGAACTTAAATTTGAGGCCCTTGACTAAAGAGGTGTGATAGAGCACTTCTTCAAAAAATTTATTCTTAAGATTGACATAAAACATAGCCTCACTTCGAATAAACTTCTTCTCCCAATTGGAAAATTTTCTCATAACCTAGACACTCTAGTTTGGACCAAAAGCTAAATCCACTATTTTTGAAGAACTCTATGTCAAGGTTTTTGTATATGACAAAGGCATAACTTTTAAAGGAGAGATATCTACCTACTGATGGATACTTTACAGGGATGTGGGTAGTTTTCTTGGACTTCTTCATCATCATCTCTGATACAAGATCCAGAGACATATAAAGATTTGTGATTAGCTAGATAGTGTTTATGTGCAATGACTCCCAATAAGCTCTAGCTCTCGTTGTTCACTTTGAGACCGAAACAAAGGCTTCCCCTAGTGCTGGTTGCTTGGTGGCAGGACAAGTTAAGGGAGAGTGGAGCAAAGTTATTAGTGTTTGCTTTTTGTTAGGATAGAACTTTGTTAGATTTACTCACACAAGGACGCAAGAGGGGGGTGAATTGTGTTTACCAGTTTTTCGGTTTACTCAAAAACACTCGTCGGAACAGTTTGGAATGCGTGGCTGCAGTAAAGTAGAAACAAGTATAATTATGTAAACAGTAAAGAAGACACAATATTTTTACATGGAAAACCACCTCTGGCCCAACTGAGGTGTAAAAACCACAACCTACCACAGTAAGATTTCATCAACTTTTTCACTAAACGGGTCGAACATGGTACAACCGTAACATACGCAACTTAGTCTACCCTAGACTCTCGTTACAAACACACATCCAAAGTGTCCCAAGACTTTGGACAGATACTCACGGACACAACGTCCACACATCCCTTACGGACATCCAACATCTACCAAGACTTGGACAACCTCTTATCAAGATACAAAAGAGATAATGAACACCTTACTTGAATGCTTCTAAATAAGCTGAGTGTAAGGTACAATACAACTCCTATTATGCCAATGATGAAGACTCGATTAAGCACTCTTCTGAAGGTTTTCTCACAGGAAAATTCAGACTCAGGAAAGCAATTTTAGCACTTGACAATCATGAAAAAACCTTGAGGAAAGTTGAGGGAATTGGCCGCTTTAAATAGTGGAACAATTACCAATCTTCCTTATAGGATAGGATCAAATATTTGGAAGATATATTTTCCTTAGGAGATAAGATCAAAATATTTAGGAAAGATATTTTTTTCTCTAAGATAGGATTAAACCTCACCAAATATTTGAAAAATATTTTGTCTCTTAAACAAGGGAAGAAATAGTTTTAGATTTTTAAGAAAAACGTTGAAATTTGAATTTTTATTCCCAGGTTTAAAACACTACAGACCTGGCCTCTTGGACCTGTTCTGAGACAGTGTTCTGAGTCATCAACAATATGCCTCAAAACACTGCAGACCTGGCCCCTTGGACCTGTTCTGAGACAGTGTTCTGAGTCACCAAAAACCTTTCAAAGTGAATGCTAAATCAAAGACCTTCTAATTGGCACATTAACAAGAATCTAAAAAATAGAACAGATGCTAAGCCTAAGACTCTTGTTATCAACTGGACTTCTTGCACAGGTCCATGCTTCCATTGCCAGAACTGTTATGAAGGAGTATTCTCATATTGTCGCGCATGTTATCAACTTTGATGCTCTATGCTCATTCGAACTGCTCCATGTATTTTTCGGATCCTGTCTTAACATACAACTCAAGCACAACACATAACTCACAGCATATTGACTACATCAATTGGATTGTCATCATCAAAACCTTATACATTAATTGGGTCAACAATTTCCTCCTTTTTGATGATGGTAAACCAAATGACCGTAAGTCGTTGTTGTTAACAAGGCAAGACAGGCTAATGCCAAAAATGACAAAGTCAAAGATTATGTAAGTCACACAGAAAAAGAAACAGGAGTGAGAGGTCAACTTGAAATGGGCAAACTAATTAAGACTTAGGTCATGCTCATCTTCCCCCTTTTGACATCATCAAAGAAGGGTAAATAGGTCAGATGGTCTGAGTCCAGTGTGGATGCAGTCACCACCAAAGCAGTAATGTGGGAAATAGCATCGATACACTCAAGCATACGATACAGTAAGGATACTAGCCATCCGAGTCATGCACAAACAAGTAGCACATAAACAAGTAGGGATTTTGGCCAAAATGCATTAATCATTTAGGAAATAGTCACAATCCACCATTTTTCATACAGTAGCAAGAAGAGTGGACAACAAAATAAGTAGCAAAAGGGAAAAGGAAAGAAGACAAAGTTAAGATCAGATGGAAGAAGAAGAAGGAGAAGAGAATTTGGCCGTGAGGGCAGAGATGGCACTCATAAGATCCTCGTGTCGTTTGGCGTTGAGCTCCTTTTCTTCTGCAAGTGCCTTCTTCATGTCTGCAATTTCTCCCTTTAGGGAGAGTTGATCCTGCATGAGAGTGTTTAGGGTGGGAGTACTGGAGGTTGAGGCCCCACTGGGAACAGGGGAGAGAGGTTTTTGGACCCCCTATTTTGAGCTAGCACTCCCACCTTTCTTCACTTGAAAACCACACCCAATCAGGGTACCACCTCCTATTTCATCAGTGATCTGAAGGCTCACTCTCTTTTGGAGAGGAATCCCAATCTGCTCAAACACAGACGTCAGCAGGAGTCCATACCCCTTGTCATGATCCTTGGACGTGTTAACAATGCGTCCAATGTGACTGATCATGATCGCGGGTAAGTTGGTTTTCTCACCCCGATCCAAAAGGTCAATGAGGCACATGTCCATAGAATCAGCCAAATTTCATCCCTAACCCCGAGGAATGACATTCTTGATTATAAACCAAAATAACAAGCGATGTAAAGGTATCATTTCCCCTTGACGTACAGATTTGGACATGGTTAGTTGGGGGTTTTGGGCTAGGTTCCTGGTCAGCTCTAGTAGTCTCTCCTCACCCAACACATTCTTGTCCTCATGGACATATACATCAAAACCATCAGATGGCACACCAAGCATCTCAACGAGATCAGCAGTATCAAACCAAATCCTATGCCCACCAACTATACTTGTCACCACCCCATTGGTGACCACACAGTTGGCGTAAAACTCAGCCAACTCAGGAATAGAACACCCTCTTTGAGTATTAGTAAATAGGTACTCTTAATTTCTCTAGGAATACCTCAAGCCCCTGCTCCTGGAAATAAGTTACCTTGACTACCTTCCCTAGAACTATAGATTTCTACAAGAAATGTTGGTATCTTTCAGGGAGTGTCATGCTCTTTTTAGCTT
The DNA here is from genome assembly GCA_017589665.1 of Selenicereus undatus. Lineage (NCBI taxonomy): Eukaryota > Viridiplantae > Streptophyta > Magnoliopsida > Caryophyllales > Cactaceae > Selenicereus > Selenicereus undatus. The sequence goes on from JACYFF010031955.1 coordinate 95,704,231, forward strand.
TCTTTCTTCTAGGTTTAGGACATTCTTCCACCTATTCTGACAACTGTTATAGAGATGCCCTGTTAGGAGCAAGGTTCTTGGAGGGAACAGGTCTGGGAGGTGCTTTGGCTGGTGTTTTGAGGGGCGTTTGGAAAGATGTTCTTCGGACTGTTTTCTTCTTTTTAGCAGGGCTGTCTACGGTATCTTTTGGTAGTGGCAAAACAAATGCAGGACCAGAACTTCGTGCTTGGCATTGATACAGTAGAGTATTGAGAGGGGCATTGGGTGTAGTTGTGGTCTTTCTTTGCCGTTTCAAGCTTGGTTTGAGTGTTGGTTGAGGAGTGGTCTTTACGGTTCTTTTGAACCGTATAATCGGTTCATCATGATCACTGTCTTCAATGAAACCACTAATAGGAATAGGTTCCTCAGCACCCATCCCAACCCCCAAATTATCATCACTAGCTTCAGTGAAAACACTAGTAGGAACAGGTTCTTCAGTACCCATCCCAACCCCCAAATTACTTGAACTTTCGACTCACTCGGTCGAAATTCCCCCTTTCACCAATTCAATTCTAGGTAGTTCATAAACAATCAATTCCCACCCGGTAATTGGGTTCATAGTGGGAATTGTTGTAGGGTTTAGACCAACAGACCTCACATCAAGACTCCTCAAGAACCCTTATATTGAAGAAGGTATAGAATAGGTGGGAGAGATAGGAAGGTCCATACCCGAAGAGATTCCACTCGATGAGGCCGCTGCAACAGTGCTCAACCAATTCTTGCTTCTTTTGCTTGACACTCGACTTTGAAGGGAGCGTGGACGTGTGGTCTTTCTTTCGGTCGAGGTTGAGTGACCATGAGTTCTTGCCATTGGAAAGTTTGGGAAGAAAGAGTTTAGGGTTTGGGATTTTGGAAAGGAAGGGGTAGAGATTTCCGATCATGTGTAGGGAAGGAGAAAAAGAAGATGTCGGGTCTCGAGAGAGAATGCAGAGGAGGGAGAAGGCGAATAGGCTTTAAATGAAAGTTTTAGCTTCTGCTTACCTTGCCGCCGCACCACTTGTCTGGTGGATTTACAAACAGTGGTTGGGTCTGTTCCTAGACCACGTTCTGACTGCTAATTGCTCGGTGTCTCAGGACAATAAGGGCAATATCATTAGACCTCAACGAGTGTCAGCATATTATGTTTCACATATGCCAGTAGAAGCACAAAAGTTGAATGCATCCATTATAACCATTTATTTGGCCTAAAAGCCCTTCACTAGTCAATCATTGGGGTAAAAACAAGCATGCTCAAGTCTTCTTAATTAAACCCAATTCAATTCTATTCCTCTCAAAATGCTCTTTACTTAGTGCCTTGGTAAATATATCAGCAATTTGTCTATTGGTGGCGTAAAAATTCATTGAAATTAATTGCTTTTCAACATTGTCTCTCAAAAAATGATGACGTATGTCAATATGCTTAGTCCTTTTGAGTTAACATGGATTTTTGGCAATTTTAATTGCGCTTGTGTTATCACAAAAAATAGGAATGCATCCAGTGTCAACACAAAAGTCCTTGAGTTGCTGTCGTATCCACAAAAGTTGAGCACAAAAAGAAGTAGCTACAAGATACTCAGCTTCTGCTGTGGACATGGCAACGAAGTGTTGTTTCTTGGTTGCCTAAGGGACCAAACAAGGTCCAAGAAAATGAGCCATACCTGAGGTACTTTTTCTATCAACCAAGAATCCAGCGTAATCTGCATCTGCATACCCAATGAGATCAAAATTGCACCCTCGAGGATACCATAAAGCTAAGTCCCAGGTGTATTTCAAATATCTCAAAATTCGTTTTACAGCTTTCAAATGTGTTTCTTTAGGATTTGACTGAAAATGGGCACACAAACTAACACTAAAAACAATGTCACGTCTACTAGCGGTTAGATATAGAAATGACCCTATCATGCCCCCATAGGATTTCTCCTCAACTGAAGGGATCCCATCATCCACAATCAACCTGGTTGAAGGAGAGATGGGTGTGTCTATGGGCTTAGCCGATTCCATTCCAAACCGCCTAATTAACTCCTTGACATATTTTTGTTGATGTATTATAGTTCCGCATGAGGTTTGCTTGATTTGCAAGCCTAAGAAAAAATTAAGATCGCCTATCATGCTCATTTCAAACTCACTCCTCATCAAATCTAAAAATTCATCACATAAATTATTGTTGGTTGCACCAAACAAGGTGTAAAACCCCATAAATTCGATTTGAAAAATTATGTCCAATTGGACCCACTTAGATCCAAGTCAATGCCAAATGAATCCTCGTGGAATTTTCTAATAAAAAAAAATTCTTTTAACATTTTTGGAAGTTTTAAAATCCCTAAAATTTTCCTTTTGATTTCTTTTCAATAAAATCCATTGTTGTTGTTGTTGTTGTTGTTGTTATTATTATTATTATTATTATTATTATTATTATTATTATTATTATTATTATTATTATTATTATTATTATTATTATTAATATCTCATTATTATTATTATTCAAAAAAAAAGAAACCCTACTTTACCAAACCCCTTAGCCTGCCCCCCTCCCAACAAAAAAAAAAATTGATAGCAAATCCTCCCCCTTTATTTTACATGCACCCTCCCCCCATAAACCCAAAACCCTAACTCTCTCTCTCTCTCTTCCCCCCTCTCTCTCTCTTCCTCTATCTCTTCCCACCCCCTCACGGCCACCGGACTACCACACCGCCGCCGCTGCCATGCCACCACTACCTCTCCCCACGGTCATCCTCCTTGTCTTGGTAAAGTTTACACAAAAGGGGAATGCTTGAGATCCATGCAACCCCATGCATTAAAAGAAAAATCTTACACTCTTAACTTCTCTTCTTTTTTGTGATTTTCATGATCTTCATGAATGAGAGTTTTGATTAAAATTTATTTTATTTATTATTTCTCTCAACTTTTTCGCTGTTGAATTTGAGCAAAGGCAGAAACCCCATTGGACTAATCCCGGTTTCGACTCATGGTAATTCATAACAATGATTTGATGGCGTTTTATTTTTAGTCTCAGTAAAAGTGATTTATTTTGGCATGATTGGGTGTGGGCAAGGGTTTAATGATATTGTTGAGAAGGGATAAATTTTTGGTGTACCAAAACTAAGCAAAAACCGTGCATAAAAGGGAGGAGAGAAAATACTCAGATTCATCCCTACTTTACCCTGACTTCGGAAATTCGTGAGAATTAATCTAGTTGTTCAAAAGTTCTAAAATTTTTATGGTAGATGTATTGTAATGTGAACATTACGTGGGTTTTTGAATCAAGTGAATTAGAGTTAGAATGAAGACTTAGGGTTGAAATACCAAACACCGTAAAAATCAAGACTATTGGTGTAGGTTTCGGTTTTTGAAGTTTTTGGCCTAGTTACGGTTTGAATTGGTAAAGGATGTAAATATGAAAGTTGTAGTACACAAAATTATATTTTCAATTTGGGGAAGAGGTCATTTTTTGGAGTTCTGGGGAAAAAGTTATGAATTTTGGAAGTGAGGTTAAAAACTTGGGCAGAAACTGGGAAGCTGAAACTGGGACGGTTGCAACCACAGATTTGAAAAAATTTCCCTAGGTCATAATTGGTTGCTAAAAATTATGAAATATATTGGGGGTGAACTTCTGGATGAAACAAAAATTTCCGTTTTAGAATTAGACCGTTTTGAGTAGCACAACCCACAATGCAATAAATTCTTCAAGGGACCATCATGGGAAAACAGTCACTGACCGTTCTGTAATAACTGAGATTTTGACCTAGTCTAGGTCAGAACTGAGCCAAAACTCGAACACAGGAAATGTAGGGAACAACTTAAGGATTCGGGATTGACTTAGAACCCTAGAATTGGATATCAAGAACCAAAGTTATAGCTTCTGGAAGTTGAACTTAGAAATTGGCCAGCCTGAACCTTAACTACGGTTAAGGTTTGGACAAATTAAAAATCTAGAAATCCTTTTATAAATTTGTGGGAGGGCCAAGGATGTCCTATATTGATCATGGACTGACTGTGGGCTGTGTATGGGCCCAGGTGTGGAGCAGTGAGCTGGCTTACGTAACCAAGCCCGTTAATTTTACGGTATCCAGGTAACAATCATGCCCTAACCCTTCCCTTGCGTTGTTGAACCCATGAGCGTTTTGGAACTTGAGTAAGAATTTCTGGCATTTCTTTTCAAATCTAAAGGAACACTGATGTATGAAATGAAACCGATTGCATGATGAAAACTGCATGTTGTGTTATGTGTGGAAGTTGAAACTTACCATGTCATGAGAGTTGAAATTTATTTTGATTGTGTTCGAAATTCCTGGATTTCTATTGTGAGTTCTGTGGGGGGAAGGTGTTTGAATATGAACGGACTGATTATGCTAAGTTACCTCCGGTAAGAGGTAAGAACTCATTAATTAACAAGAACGGAATAGGGTGAGTTAAATAGATTTGGATTGATTGAAGGCCATTGCCTTCCCCAAATAATAAGTGCATGCATGTGAGCAGCCACGTGCTCGGTTGAGACGTGGGCCAGGACTATCGGTAACCATCCGTAATGGTGGTAGGCTAGGAAAAGATAAGTGGTAACTGCCTGAGAAGCGGTAGGCTAGGAATGAGTTAAGCAGTTGCAGGCCGTGAGACTCACTGGAGTCGCTCACCCAAACGTTCACTGGAACATATGCATTTTGAATTAAATTATGGAATTATGATTTTGAAAGTGATGATCAAGGAAGATTGTGATAATGGGTTGTGTGCTTGGAAGACGTATCGTTGCCCCCTTCCCTTAAATGTTTTCAAAAATGGATTTGTGTGCGTGTTTCACTGTCAGGGGTGCTTGTTACTGAGTTTATCTCATTGTTGTAAAATGTTTTGTTTTCAGGTGATCCAGCTATGCTTGGGGCTGGGGACTCGAAAGTAGGGCAAGATTCGAATGAGAAATATGAGTGAAATGAATGATAGAAGTTGTAATAGACAATAGTTGATTTAATTTGTGATGTTAAGTTTTGAACACGGTAAGGTTGATTTTTTGCGAAGACTTGGTATTAATTGTTAGACTTGATATCCAGCCTGGTGTTTCCAAGAAGGAAACACGGATGTAACACCCCATTTAAGTTCTCGCTGCATTTTTCGTTAATAATGGTGTTTAATAATGAATTAGAGATCTGGGCTCTTACACAAGGTATTATCAACCTTGCCCCTTTGAAAACCATTATCAATTAAAAATTGTGATAAGTGTTCATACCAAGCTCTAGGAGCTTTTTTTAAACCATAAAGAGCTTTGTCAAGTTTAAACATATGGTTAGGGAAATCATGATTTTCAAAACTAGGGGGTTGGCTAACAAACATCTCCTCCTTAAGTTATCCATTGAGGAATGCACTTTTGACATCCATTTCTTATAACTTGAACTCCATGTGGGCTGCAAAGACCATCAAGATCTTGATAGCCTCGATCCTTGCAACATGTGCAAATGTTTCCTCATGGTCAATCCCTTCTTCTTAGTTATAGCCCTGAACCACCAGCCTGGCCTTGTTCCGAGTAATTGTTCCGAACTCATCAAATTTGTTCTTGAATATCCACTTGGTACCAATTATTGATCTGTCTTTAGGTCGTGGTTCAAGGTGCCAAACCTTGTTCCTTTTAAACTGATAAAGCTCTTCTTGCATGGCAGTAACCTAATTAGAATCTGTAAGAGCTTCATCAATATTTTTTTGGCTCAATGTTAGATAAGAAGGCATAGAAAGCACAAAAGTTTCTAACTTTAGACCTAGTTTGCACTCCTGTGTTAATATCAGATATAATCTAGTCGAGACGGTGCGAGCTCTGGTGCTTCCAGGGTGGTGAAGCAAGTGAATCTACAGCCATGAGTCTTTCCTGAACACTTGATGAAATAGGTTCTGGATTTGTTCTGGAGCCTATTCATGCGACTGTTCGGGAAGGATTAGGTGGAGTGGGTCGGTTCTGTCCCAAATCAGGTTCAGCAAAGCATCCCCCTGGCTGGCTTGCTCCCTACCCACCTTCCATATTTCCATATCCAGGACTTGTTTCCTCTTTAGGAGACATACTATTACCCACCATGAAGTTTTGAGTGAGTGTGAGGTCTTTTCTTACAAGACCAAGTTCGAACTCCTCATCCTGCATATCATGCTCAATCATGGAGTTAGTTTCATCAAACAAGACATACACACTCTCCTCAACACATAAGGTTCTTTTGTTAAACAGTTTGTATGCCTTACTGTGTAAGGAATACCCTAAGAATTAAGCTTCATCACTTCTAGGGTCGAACTTCCCCAAGAATTCCTTCCCATTATTGTGCACATAGCATTTGCAACCAAACACCCTTAGGTGCATAATATTGGGTTTTTGTCCATTGAAAAGTTCATAAGGAGTCTTGTTAAGTATGGGTCTGATCATGCATCTATTAATAATATAGCACGATGTGTTTAATGCTTCTGCCCAAAGGTTTCTAGGAAGACCACTAGCGACCAGCATAGTCCTAGTCATGTCTTCTAGAGTACGATTTTTATGTTCTACCACCCCGTTCTGTTGGGGTGTTCTAGGGGCAGAAAAATTGTGATCTACACTATGTTCATTACAATAATCAATGAAGCTTAAGTTTTCAAATTCTTTACCATAGTCAGATCTAAGACTTAGCAATGAGTATCCTACTCTCTTTTCAATTTTCTTGAGAAGCACAAGAAACTTCTCAAATGATTCATCTTTCGATGCCAAAAATGAGGTCCAAGTGAAACGAGAGTGATCATCTACTATACCAAACACATACCTCTTCCCACCTCTACTTGTGATCCTCATAGGACTACATAGATCAACATGTAGTAGTTCAAGAGGTCGGGAAGTGCTAAAACATTTCTTTGACTTGAAAGAAGTCATAACTTGTTTTCCTTTAGCACAGGCGTCGTACACCTTGTCATCATTGCACTTGATGGAAGGTAGTCCGACTGCTAGGTTCTTAGAAACAAGTTTATTCAAAAGAGAAAGGCTTGCATGACCTAGCCTCTTGTCCCGAAGCATAACATCTTCATTAAGAGCACTTAAACAAGTCAAGTGATTTTGGCGAAGTGAAAGAACGCACACTTTATACACATTGTTGTGTCGCTTCCTCCTCAACACAACACCACCAGAATTGATATTGGTAATCAAGCATTGATCTGAAGAAAACTCAACGTGATTACCTCTATCACACAATTGAGACACACTTAGCAAATTATATTATAACTCATCAACCAAGTACACATTATCAATAGAGTGAGAGAGTTATTTACCTACCTTACCTACACCGACAATTTTTCCAAATTTGCCATTGCCAAATGCCACTCTCCCTCCATCAAAGGCTATAAGTGAGAGGAAGTTTGATCTATCTCCTGTCATGTGCCTCAAGCAACCACTATCCAAGAACCATAGTTGGTTTCCTCCTCTCAATTTAGCCTGCAAAACAACTAAGTGTTAGTTTTGGGAACCCAGATCCACTTGGGTCCCGTTTTCTTTAACATGGAGATTAACTCATCTTTTCTAATCCATATTTGCTTAACATACACTGAGTTTCTCTCCACGGCCCTATTTCTCAAGGAGGAAGCATATCGATAATGACCAGTCTTACCACAATGAAAACATATTATATTTTCTAGAAGTCCAACATATTTTTTGTTTGCTGGTTTAGTGACACGTCTACTCACAAATCCTAGTCCCTTTTTATTATGGCTATGGTGAGTGTTTAACCAATTAAGTGCTTATGAGGAATTGTTCCAACACCTATTCTGAACAAGGTTAGATTTGGCCTTATGGTGCTTTTCAAGCAATTGACTGTTTTAATTTATCAGGGCTTCTATCCTGAGTGTTTCTGTGGAACTCTTCCTGTGCCTATTCTGAACAAGGTCAGTTTCGGCTTTATGAACCTTTTCAAGCAACTGATTGTTTTCCCTCACCAATATTTATATCTTAAGTTTCAGTTCTCGGGATTCTTGTTCTAGCTTTGAGAGATCAGTGTTAAACACTTCTTCCCTCTTGTTCATTTGTTCTTTTAGCATGTCAATGTCCCTGCTTAAGGAAAAAGTTTTTTTTATCTTGTTTAGACGTGAGAATCTCATTTGCTTGCTTAGCTTCTTGTATGGGTTTTTCAAGCATTCGGACATCCCTTTTTAACTCGGAACAAGTATCTTTAAGCATACAATTCTCAGTACTTATTGCCTCGCATTCATTCATTAAGGAAAACAATAATTTCAGAATTTTTGCTTTGTTAAAACCACATACCTGTTCCTTGAATTGGGATATGCTTTCGTCTGATTCTAAGTCAGCTTCAGATTCGCTTCTGGCCATGAGCACCAGTGCAGTAGCTTCATCTTGGGAGCTATCATCTTCTTCTGAAGTTTCACCCCATGCTGCCACCATAGCTTTACTGAACTGCTTGGCAGAACTACTAAGCTGTGGCTTTTTTTCGCGATTTCAGAATTGTTTTGACGCCTGTTCTTCCTTCTGCATGGGGAAATAGTTTACAATGTAGTCATGCTTTCCACATCTGAAGGTTTGGTCTTTGTCATTGTTCCTTGCTTTGCTGGTACTCCCCTTCTTGATGCTCTTTCCATACTTCTGGACGATTTTTTTGAACTTATGAGCTACTAAGGCCATTTCTTCTTCATTCAACTCCGAATCATCACTTCCCATGGCCTTTAGGGCAAGGCCTCGATCTTTCTTTATTTCCTCTTTCATCTGAGAATTTTTCCTCAACTCGTAAGTTTGAAGGCTCCCAATGAGCTCATCCAAAGAGATTTCATCCATCTTCTTTGCTTCCTGGATGGCTGCAACTTTCGTTTCCCACGAATGAGGCAAAAATCGTAGGATCTTCCTTACCAATTCCTCAGTGGTAAAGGATTTTTCCAAGGATTTCAACTCATTAGTGATGTGGGTAAAACATGTATACATATCCATCACTGTCTCTTTGTCACTCATTTTGAACAGCTCGTACTTCCTCATCAGCAGCTCGATCCTGGACTGTTTGACTTGGTTGGTTCCTTCAGGAGCCACGCGAAGAGCATTCCATATCTCTTTTGCCGATTCACACTCTGAGATATGAGTGTACTCGTCCGGTCCAAGGCCAAAGTATAGCAATTTCTTGGCCATTGTGTTTTTCTCCAATTTCTTGAAGTCATCTGAGTCAAACTCACTTGACTTCTTAGGAACTGTTTTGCCATCTTCTGTGGTTTTCATTGGAATGTAAAGTCCATTCTCAATGATCATCCACAACTCATAATCATCAGCTTGAATGTAATTTTCCATGCGGTTTTTCACCAATTGTAATGTTGCCCATTAAAGTATGGTGGCCGAGTCACAGATTCATCCTCTAAGATTCCTTGTGGTGACTCATCTTTTCAGGATCTCTCAAGGTGTTAACCTAAATATGAGAACTCTGTTCTGATACCACTTGTTAGATTTACTCACACAAGGACACAAGACGGGGGGTGAATTATGTCTACTAGTTTTTCGGTTTACTCAAAAACACTTGTTAGAATAGTTTGGAATGTGTGGTTGTAGTAAAGCAGAAACAAGTATAATTGCGGAAACAGTAAAGAAGACACAATATTATTACGTGGAAAACCACCTCTGACCTAACTGAGGTGTAAAAACCACGACCTACCACAGTAAAATTTCAGTAACACTTTCACTAAATGGGTCGACACGTTACAACTGTAACACACGCAACTTAGTCTACCCTAGACTCTCGTTACAAACACACATCCAAAGTCTCCCAAGACATTGGTTAGATACTCACGGACACAACATCCACACGTCACCTACGGACACAACGTCCAACGTCTACCAAGACTTAGACAACCTCTTATCAAGATACAAAACAGATAAAAAACACCTTGAATGCTTCTAAATAAGCTGAGTGTAAGGTACAATACAATTCTTATTATGCCAATGATGAAGACTCGATTAAGCACTCTTTTGAAGGTTTTTCTCACAGGAAAATTCAGACTCAGGAAAGCAATTTTAGCACTTGACAATCGTGAAAAAACCTTTAGGAAAGTTGACGAAATTGGCCGCTTTAAATAGTGGAACAATTACCAATCTTCCTTATAGGATAGGATCAAATATTTAGAAGATATATTTTCCTTAGGAGATAAGATAAAAATATGTAGGGAAGATATTTTTTCTTTAATATAGGATTAAACCTCACCAAATATTTGGAAAATATTTTGTCTCTTAAACAAGGGAAAAAATAGTTTTAGATTTTTGAGAAAAACGTTGAAATTCGAATTTTTATTCCCAGCTTCAAAACACTGCAGACTCGACCTCTTAGACCTGTTCTGAGACAGTGTTATGAGTCATCAAAAATTTGCCTCAAAACACTACAGACCTGGTCTCTTGGATCTGTTCTAAGACAGTGTTTTAAGCCATCAAAAACCTTTCAAAGTAAATGCTAAATCAGAGACCTTCTAATTGGCACATTAACAAGAATCTAAAAAATAAAACAAATGCTAAGCCTAAGACTCTTGTTATCAACTTGACTTCTTGCACATGTCCATGCTTCCACTGCCAGAACTATTCTGAGGGAGTGTTCTCAGATTGTTGCACATGTTATCAACTTTGATGCTCTATGCCCATTGAAACTGCTCTATGTATTTTTCCGGATCCTGTCTTAGCATACAACTCAAGCACAACACATAACTCACAGCATATTAACTAGGTCATTTGGATTGTCACCATCAAAACCTTATACATTAATTGGGTCAACAAACTTTTCAGAGAATGAAGCAATAACAGTGGAGTGATAAGGATGACGGTGATGAGATGTAAGTAGGCCTCCTGAGATAGTTGGAGAAATGAACTAATGAACCCTCATTTTGAAAGGTAAATCATTTTAATTAAATTAAATTTTGAAATTTTGGGATATATTTAGGGAAGAATTTAAAAAACTTTACCCATAACTACCAATTATTAATTAATAGGAATCGTGGGTTAAAATACCCTAAAATTTATTGTACTTAACCACAAGTCCAGAGACTGCCCATTGCAAGTTTAGTCTCCAACTAGGAAAGTGTGAAAGTTATGTCTGTAGCCTTGACCATTTCTTTGATCATTCTTCCTACATCATTTTTCAACAAACTTGTTAGCACCAAGGTAGGTAAGTAGGACAACTCACCTTCAATCTATACTTCTAGGTCTATCATTCCTAATTCTCTTCTAATGAATTCGAATTGTTCTTCACTTAATGATTTAGTGAATGTATCAACAAGTTGTTTCTTAGTGGGAACAAATTTGAAGGACACATCACCTTTTTCAATATAGTCTCTGATGAACTCATGTCGTACCTTGATGTGTTTCGTCCTTGAGTGTCATACAGGGCTCTTGGTTACCTCGATGTGTTTTGTCCTTGAGTGTTGTATAGGGTTCTTTGTTATGTTGATGGCACTTATGTTGTCACATCTGAGCAACATAACTCTATAATTGATTCAAAGATATATAAGATATTCTGACATCCATAGCAATTGAGTACACCAAGCTCCTGTTGCTAAGCCTTTTGCTTTTGCAGTATACAGAGCTAGTGATACTTGGTTGTGTTTCAATATGCATTTCTAAATTAATGAGTGTGTGTTTCCTATTTATAGCAAAATACTTTTGTATTTTGTAGATACTTGGCCTTAAGAGCTTGAACCTAAAGACTAGGTACATTAGTAAGTACTTTCCAGGTAGATTTACACTAAAAAGCCTTATTAACTACTTTTGTTTTCCGCAGTCCTAATCCTCTTCTAGCTTTAGGCCTATAAACCTTGTCCCAGTGCTATAAATCATAGTCCTTTTTCTACGTTGGACTTCTTCCACAATAATTCTCTATTTTATTTGTCTATATATTTAACAGTGTTTTGGATAACTTAAAACATTGCATTGCGTGTGCTAGGAATGATTTTAAATATTACTAAATCATAACTATTCCACCTGCTTTAGACAAGCAACTTGTTTTCCATCTATCTAGTTTTATAGTTGCTTTGTTAATAATTCCTTGAAAAGTTGAATTAGAAGGACGACCCTAGAAAATAGGGCATCCTAAATATTTTCCCCAGGGACTCTCTAAGCGGAATATTAAATATTGCAGTTATTAGTTGTTTTTTTATATTTGTGGTTACGGGAAAAGGCCAATATAGATTTGTGATAACTAACTAGTTGCCCTGAACTTGAACAAAAGAAATCGAGGATGCTTTTGAGTTTACTACAACTTTCTAAATTAGCTTTGCAAAATAGTAGACAATTGTCAGCAAAGACTAGACACAAATTTTGACAGTTGTTAGGCATATCTTAACTCTTGCTCAAGATTTTGGAGAATTGGCTTCTTTTAATAACATATGTTTTAGGGCTTCCATTCACAAAATAAATACACAAGGAGAGATAGGGTCTCCCTACCTAATCCCTCCCATTGAGGTGAAAGTCCGTTAAGTTCATCATTAATAATGACTAAGTATGAAACTGAAGAAATACATTCTTTAATCCATGAGATTCAAGTGGGGTGAAACCCTAGTTCCTAAAGGTATTTTAATATAAAATCTCATTTGATTCTATCGTATGTTTTTTCCATGTCTAATTTAATAGATGCCCAAGTAGTCTTAGTTTTAATATTCTTAAATTTATGCATAATTTCATGCTTTAATAGAATATCGTCATGAATATATATACCAGTCACAATGGCACTCTAGAAGGTTGAAATTAGACGGCGGAGGCATGGTCTCAGCCTATTAACTAGAATTTTTGATATAATTTTATAAATTATAGAATGGGTCTGTAATGACTAGTCTGTAACACTGTTCAATTTCAGAATAAGAGTAATAAAGGTATGATTAATCTCTTTACAAATTTCACCATTCATGATGAATTTGAGAATATAGTCGAAAAGATCATTCTTAATGAGTTGGCAATAGTTCTTAAAGAAACATGCACCGAAACCATCCGATGCCGATGTCTTATTAGAGTCAATACCAAATAGAGCATTTTCTAATCTCTTTGAAATTTGGAAGCTTGATAAGCTCATTATTATCAAGGCCTAAAATTAGTATTTGATAAATTTACTTTTTGTAATATTCTAGAGAGTTATGTGTGTATTTGAATCTCTACGTATAATCTGTAGTGAATTTCTCATCAATCATTTTGTGGTGATCAATCCAAATGCCGCAATCATCACCTGATTTCATGACTAATTTTCTCTTTCTTCTATAAGTGGCCTTATTTTGAAAGAACTCAGAATTTCTATCACCATTTACTAACCATTCTTTTTGTGCTAACTTCCCCTAGTATTTCTGGTTAAAAACCATAATCTTCTCTCATTGTTTCAAAAGACGTTTCATTCCAGAGTTAAATCTATGCCTATTAGGATTGGCTATTAGTCTTTCATCCTCATAATGTATTTTTTGTCCATTCTTGGCAAGTCTGTCATCGACTTTTTGACCAATCTTTGATATCATGCTCAATATTTTTTAATCTCCACAAGATTTTATACATATTGGTTCCTTCATGGTTACATCGTGAGTTCCTAGCAAAAATAGTATTTGCCATAAATTTTGGGAATGGAATGAATAAGCCTTAGCTTTTTGTTGTAAGAGAAGTTACCATGTGTTTCATAAAACATTATGGTACAAGTTACTCCAATCTTTTCTTGTTATAATTCTATCCAATCTTTCATAGATAAGATGAGTTCACATTCTTTTTTCCAAGTAAATAAGCAGTCAGAAACCTAAACACGTTCCGCATTGATGGTAGAGAGATGGATGTTTAATAGTTGAAATCTAAAGGTAGCAGAAGGTTGGCCTCCTAATTTCCTTAGGGCACAAAATTTCATTGAAATCTCCCATTAGGCACAAAGGTAAATCTATAACGTTATTTAGCAGAAGGTTGGCAAAAATCTGTCTGACCCGATTACCCGAATTTGTCCGACCCAGAAAAAACCGGGTACGGTCATCAAATTTATGTCCGAATTTAAAATTTGGACAACCGGTCATGTCTGATTTTAGATCCGGGTTGGATTCGAGTTTGGAAATTCGGGTTCAGGTTGTCCGGATTTTTGAACCATTTCGGATTCTGACAAATTCGGACAATCAGACAATCGGGTTCGAACATCAGACAACTACATTTATATGTAATTTTAGTCCAAATTCTTTAGAAAATTTTATAAAAATAAATTCGGACAACCGGGTTCGGACATTAAAAAATCAAGTTCGGGTTCGTTCACACAAAATTTCAGTCAGAATGTCCTAAAATAATATCACAAATTCTGACATTTGGACAACCGGGTCCGGACATCGGATACTCGAGTCCGGGTCCGGGTCTAGTTAAAGGGTCCGATTTAGAATCCGAACAAGGTCCGGGTATGAAGCTTTGTTCCGAATATCCGATTTGTCCAGACCTAAATTGACCCGGACCCGAATTTTTGCCAGCCCTAATCTCTACGTTGCATTGGTGTATAAATTCGTGAAATGATAGAATTTTACACCTCATTCGAATCATAAATTAACATATGAATAGCTATAGTTTCTTTTAAAAAAACTGATGCTTCATTATTGTCGTTCTTCGAAAGAACCACTGGACCCCCAAAGTGATTGATTTGTAAAATAAAATCAAAATGTTCAAATCCCATTAGGGGATAATATTTTATTTATATTTGATTCATTAACCATAATTTCTAGCAAATAAAGCATATCAGGCTTTTGAGTTCTTGTTAAGAATTTAACTTCTTGTAAAACCTGTGTTTTTTTAGCACCTTAGGCCTTCTAACTACATCTTTCATGAAAAATCCGATGTTGAAACTTGGTGCTTTTGCTCTGGTCTCTTGGTGCTTTTGCTTGTCGATTTTTGGGCCCTGGTTGGTTAGTGTTTGGTTCACCGGGATTGTGGGCTGCTTGGTTACTCTGGGTCTTGGGGAGCAGTCCTGTGTTTCCCCGTACCACTTGCCTCTGTGTTGCTTTTTGGCTTGCTTCTAGGGGGCCGTTAGGGTGGTAGCCTCCTTTAGGGCTGCTCTAGCATTTGTAGTGTGGGTTGGTTATAGTTTGCAGTGGTCAGTAGCTGGTTGTAGTTCGTTAAAGTGTGTTAAAGTTTTCTATTTAAGTTTGTAGTGTTAATAGCTGGTCCTAGTTGGTTTAAGTCCACTATAGCTTTTGTTTTAGTGTAGTCGTCGTTGGCTAGTTGTAGTCTGTTTTAGTTTGTTAAAGTTTTGTTATAGTTTGTAGTTGTCGTTAGCGGGCTATAGTTAGTCCTTAGTTGTAGTTAGTTGTTTGTGGTTTGGTTGTGGCTTTTTTGGGTCTCTTAGTTTGTAGATCTTTAGGGTGTTCATTGGCCTCGTAGGCGTCTGCGTTTGTGGCGAGCCATGTAGCTGTTTCAGCCTGTCCTCCAGGGAGCTTTGGGGTTAGAAGGGGGTTAAGGCTGCGGAAGGTATGCCTAGCGTCCTGGAATATTGAGTCCCTCATGGGTAAGTCGATAGAATTAGTTAAGTCTCTGCGTAGGCGTAAGATTAGTATAGCGTGTGTCCAGGAGACGAAGTGGGTTGGGGCGAAAGCTAGAGAGATTGATGGGTACAAGCTTTGGTACTCGGGGTCATCCAAGGTGAAGAATGGAGTTGGCATCTTAGTTGCGAAGGATTTGGCGGAGCAGGTGGTCGAAGTGAGGCGTAAGAGCGACCGAATTATGGCCATTAAGGTTTTGGTGGGTTCAGTTTTCATGAACATGATGAGCGTGTATGCACCCCAGGTAGGCATGCTGGAGGAAACTAAGAAGCTCTTCTGGGAGGACCTAGATGAGGTCACCCAGGAGGTACCTCAGAGCAAGAAACTGTTCATACGAGGAGACTTTTATAGCCATATCAGCGTGGAGGCAGCGGGATATGATAGGGCCCACGGGGGCTTCAGTTTCGGAGAGAGAAATGAGGGCGGGGTCTCTTTGCTGGACTTTGCGGTGGCCTTTGATATGTTGGTGGTCAACTCCTTCTTCAAGAAGAAGGAGGACCACCTAGTGACCTTCAAGAGTAGTTCTTGCAAGACCCAAATTGACTACTTCCTAACGAGGAAGGAAAATTGGAGATCGTGTAAGGACTGCAAAGTGATTCCTAGCGAGTTGCTGGGAACTCAACACAGGTTGTTGGTTTTAGATGCAGAGTTCAAGTATCCTAAGAGGTCAAAGAGGAGAGCCGGAGAGCGCAGAATTAAGTGGTGGACCCTCACAAAGGAGAAGGCGGGCTTAATAGAGAAAGAATAGCTAAGGAGAGAGCTTGGAAGAGGGCAGAAGACGTCGATTCGATGTGGCAAGCTATGGCGGATTGCATTCGAAGGTCTGCTAAGGAAACCCTAGGTCTTTCCAGGGGAGGCGGCAACAGGATGGAGGGCACCTGGTGGTGGAACGAAGAGATAAAGCAGCAAGTCAAGGCAAAAAAAGAGGCTTACACGGAGTTCATGAGCAGCTGTTCGGAGGATGAGAGGGAGCATAAGAAGATTGGATACAAGGCGGCCAAGAAGGTAGCCAGAAGGGTGGTGGCAGTAGCAAAGAGCCAGGCATTTGATAGACTGTACCATAGATTAGGGACGAAGGAAGGGGAGAAGGAGGTTTTTAAACTGGCTAGGGCGAGGGAAAGGAAGACTAGGGATTTGGGAGTGGTAAGGTGTATCAAGGACGAAGAGGATAAGGTGTTGACTGAGGATGGTGAAATTAAGGAGATATGGAAAAGGTTCTTTGCTAAACGCCTCAATAGAGAAGGGGGGAGACGACTGTAGTAAGGGTGAAGAGTGTAGCGATCAGCATGCGGGCAACATGATAACAAAGGAGGAGATTAGGGAGGCCTTGAAGAATATGGCGAATGGGAAGGCTTTGGGCTCGGACCAGATACCAGTGGAAGTTTGGAAGTTTATGAGGGAAGCGGGTCTAGAGTGGCTCATGGAGCTTTTCAATGTTATTTTCAAGACCGCCTAGATGCCCAGAGAATAGAGGGTCAGCACAGTCATCCCACTGTACAAAAACAAAGGGGATATCCAAGACTGTAATAACTGTAGGGGCATCAAACTGCTCAACCACACTATGAAGCTGTGGGAGAGGGTGATTGAGAGAAGGCTGCGAGAGGAAGTAGAGATTTCAGAGAACCAATTTGGTTTCATGCCAGGCAGGGCGACCATTGAGGCGATCTACCTCATCAGAGGGCTCATGGGCCTGTTCAGGGACAGAGAGGTGGATCTCCATATGGTGTTTATTGACCTGGAGAAAGCGTATGATAGAGTTCCAAGGGAGGTTTGTGGAGGTGTTTGGAAGAGAAAGGGCTATTGCCCGCGTACATTCGTGTAATTAAGGATATGTACGAGGGAGGTGGACGAGTGTTAGGACTCCGGGAGGGGTCTCCAATGACTTTGCTGTTAGTTTGGGCCTGCATCAGGGCTCCGCCTTAAGCCCGTTTCTTTTCACATTAGTTTTGGATGAAATCACTAGAGGAATCCAGGACGAGGTGCCTTGGTGCATGTTATTTGGAGATGACATCGTTCTTATTGATGTGACCAGGCAGGGGGTGAATGATAGGTTGGAGAGTTGGAGGCATACGCTGGAGGCTAGGAGCTTTCAGTTGAGTAGATCGAAAACGGAATACCTCCACTATTGTTTCAGCAGAATGATAGAAGAGGGGGGAGAAATCGTACTGGATGGGAGGACAATACCTAAAGTCGCTAAATTTAAGTGTCTGGGCTCGATCATCCACCAGAATGGGGACATTAACGAGCATATTAGCCAGCGGATTAGAGTGGGCTGTCAAAAGTGGAAGTCAACGTCAGGGGTGCTGTGTGACAAGAGAGTGCCCATGGGATTGAAAGGCAAAGTCTATTGGATGGTAGTTAGACCAGCTGTTCTCTATGGATCGGAGTGTTGGCCTCTAAAAAAGACGTAGGTCCAAAGGTTGATGGTAGCTGAGATGAGAATGGTCAGGTGGATGTGTGGTTTTATGAGATTGGACAGAATTAGGAATGGAGTAATCAGGGGCTTAGCTGAAGTGGCCCCCATAGAAGAGAAGATGAGGGAATCAAGGCTCAGATGGTTCGGTCACGTGAAGAGGAGAAGTGAGGCCACCCCAGTGCGAAGGTGTGAGAGGATCAACCCCCTCGGTGGTAAGAGAGGGAGGGGTAGACCGAAGAAGAGCCTAAAAGAAGCGGTTAGAGAGGACCTGAGAATTGTCGGTCTGACGGAGGACATGACTCAGGATAGGAGGTTGTGGCGGGACAGGATTAACGTCCCCGATTGTAGGGGACCGGCTCCATAGGGGGCAGTAGCTTAGGTGGTGTGGGGCGGGTAGGGTTTTTGGTTTGCTTGCCTGAAGGTCGTGCTTTTTTGGAATGTGACGGCACCAAGCGCCTCTGGTTTGTTGAGGTATGTCTCTGCTCCCCCTTTTTTGCTATCCGAAACCTTTTCTCTCCCTCTTTCTCTTACTCGGTAAATGGTTTTGCAATCGTTTTCTCTATAAACCTTTTTCACAAAACTGTTTTGTGGGTCTTATGGAATAAACCTCTTTATGGGTAGGAATACCGGTCGAGGTAAGGTTGCCTACAGCTGGATCTCCCCAGATCCCACGAAAGAGGGACCCACACTGGGAGTTTGTTGTTGTTGTTGTAATACATGGATACGACATGCCTTTTTGGGTACAATAAGGTCAAATACGACATATCTATCCTTGACAAATTACCATTATTTGACAATTTACTAAGGAATGAGCCCCAGAAGTATTCTTTACTATTGTTGATAAGCAATTTAATATGGTATATATCCATACTAGTCTATGCTTGTTAAATGCATATGCAAACCAAAATTAGCACAACATAAGTTGTTTGTGGCTCATCACGAGTCAGCCAAAAAAGATGTTAAGCGAGCATTTAGAGCGTTGCAATCTCAATTTGCTATCGTTCGACAACCAACTCATTTTTGGAAGGTAGAAAAAATGAAAAAAGTGATGAGAGCATGTATTACACTTTACAGTATGATCGTTAAAGATGCACGGGACACATATAGTTATAACTTCAGCCAACCACAATATGAACCATTAAACACGACTATCACTCCACCCAATCTTGGACAAACAACTAATTTTAAGGAATGGTTATGAAGAAATATAAAGGTTTGTGATATAGAGAACAGTAAAAGACTTCAACAACCACTGATTGAGCATATTTGGAATTGTTATAGAGGTAGCTAAAAGAACAATTGATTCACTGTGAAAAGTGGTCTTCCCATTTGTGTTTTATACAATGGGGAGGGGGTTGTGTGCTTTCATGTATTATTGTTTCATGCATTCTTTCATTAGCTTTTCTATGTTTCTTCGTTGTCTTTATTTTAGGTTGTTTTTTATTTTTATTTTGTACTTTTGAATAATCTTTGCATAACCTTATTTTATGAAGTCTTTCTAATTTTTAAGTTTCATTTTTTGTTAATAATCTCTCAAGTAACTATAATTAGTTAGGTTAATGAAGATCATCACAATTGAGAATCATCTAATTATATTATTAGCAACATCAAATTAATTTAATTCAATAACTAAATTATTGATGTTTGAAACAATAGAATATTACAAATGGGACTCACTTAAAATATAAGATATTAAGGGGCAAGTCAAGTGAGTTGCACCCTTTAACAATGACAACATAAATGGAACATCTTCCTTATTCGTGTGGCGTTTGAAGCACCTCAATGCAGGTGCTCTTAATAATGGTAGTCTTAGCTATTTTCTCTCCTCAACTTACTCAATGCACATGTCGGAGAGTTAGTGCAAAATGTTTTTTTAATAGTTCTGCCTTTGCGCTCAATTGGACATTCTTATGTGTTTATGTTCTTCATTAGTCTCCTTTGTTCATTTTTAGCTTTTAACTCAAAATATTTCTCCAATGTGTAGTCTTCATTTTAGCCTTGCTATTTCTCAATCCAAGTCTCCAACCTAAATTTCGATGTATCCTTGGAGGAGGTTTCCCTTTATTTTTTCTTTTTTTTAAATTTTTGAAGGGGGTGGCAGCGTGGCTAAGAGTAGAAAGCAAAAGGTAAGAGAGCAGTACACAGTTGGAGCAATTTGCAAATCTTTATATAACAAATGTTAAAATGAGTAGAGTGCTCACAATTGAGGAATTCTCAAATACTGCATAGAGAGTGATTTGTGGAGCTTCAGTAGATAGCAACTGTGGATTTAAACTCGATAGTGAATCCTGACCTTTCAATTATTCATATTATTTTAAATTTTAAAACAGTTAGAAATTAATTTGATTTTAAAATTTAAAATTCATAAAAATTCACAGGTCTCACAGGTCTCAGGATCAAAACCTGGCACTAACAAAAGAGTTGCTTCCTAGCCCTCCTTTGTTTTTTTGCTTTTCAAACAGCAACAATGGATTTAAACTCGACAATGAATTCTTGCCATTCAATTATCCACATTATTTTAAATTTTAAAACAGTTAGAAATTAATTTGATTTTAAATTTTAAAATTCATAAAAATTCACAGGTCTCACTGGTCCCAGGATTGAAACCTGGCTCTAACAGAAGAATTGCTTCCCTGCCTTCCTTTGTTTTTTTGCTCTTCAATTTTTTTGTTTTTTTTTTCTGGACAGGTGCCAGGATCGAAACCTGGCTCTGATAGAAGAGTTGCTTCCCTGCCTTCGTTTGGTTTTTCGCTCTTCAATTTTTTTTAATTTTTTTTCCTATTTTTGTTTGTCTACAACTTAAGGAAAAGCATGAAATAAGATAGGTTTACTATCAAACTTGCTAATAAGGGTTGAACTAATTATCTCCACATACTTACTCTTTCATTGATTAATACTGTGGTCAATGCCCTTGCAATGTAAGGTTTTTAAGAAAAAGCAAAAGTTAATCTTATCAACGTTATCGCACATAGTAAAAGAATTATATATATATATATATATATATATATATATATATATATATATATATCTTTAAAAGATAAGTGTCAAAATGAATGGTAGCCTAAGAATACCTCCCTCCCTTAATCCAAGCTTCGCATTAATTTCGCCAAAATACTCAAAATAATTAGAAGTTAATTTGATTTTAAATTTTAAAATTCATAAAATTCACTAATTGATATCCTTCCATTTCCCTACTTTCCCACGTCACCCTCTCCATCGTCAATGACCACCCAACAATACATTCCTGCAAAGAGACGATCGGGAAGATGTGGATATGGAGGACGGTTTCCAGTGGAAAAAACCCCAAAAAAAAAATCAAATTTCATTCTCATTTTTTTTGGAGCGGATCAAAATTAAGTAGCAATCTTAGTGTATCATAACTTGAATCATTATTTTGTATTTACATACACTATGTAAAGTATATCATAATCACCATAAACTTTTACTCTACATTTCTTCTTCTTTTTTTTTTGGAAAAAACTACATTTCATCAATGAAGTATATCACACACACACACATGTATATATCTACATACATATACATACATACATACATACATACATACATATATATATATATATATATATATATATATATATATATATATATACACACACACA
>JACYFF010031955.1:95730752-95749106 GCA_017589665.1 Selenicereus undatus
TGTGTGTGTGTGTGTGTGTGGGTGTGTGTGTGTGTATATATATATGTGTGTGTGTGTGTGTGTGTGTACACACACACACACACATGTACATATATATGTGTGTGTGTATGTGTGTGTGTGTGTGTGTGTGTGTATATATATATATATATTTATATACACACACACATACACATATGAATATAGATCGAAGGCTTTTTTTGGGTGGGGAAGAGAGATGCAGATGGATGATGGAGAAGGCAAAGATGTGGAATAAAGAGAATTGTCACCATTTTCTTCGTTTTTAGGTACAATCGCTAATCTGAATGTTCCCATTTAACTCTCATCCCTCTGATTTTCTGGCGAGTTTTGTGTCGAAGGCGGTCTGATCGGCTTCGGCCGGCGTGGAGTCGTCTTTCTTGGAGCAGACTGGTGGTTTGATAGTGGTGTCAAACCGAGGATTTAGACTGTGGCTTGGGACGTCGACGACTAGGATTTCGCCACTGATGTGGATGACGGTTTGATCGTTGATCGAATCGACGTGGGAAATTCGAGGGTGGTGTTTGGACCGGTGCCGAGTCTCTAGGAGGCCAAGGTTTCTACTTCTGAACTAAATGATGCATTTAAAAAGTAATTTCTCTTTCTAAACATCTGAATATCCTTTTTTGTTTAATTGATTTGAGATATTGAATCATTAATTGTCGTTTTTTGTCTTATTCGGAACTTCTAATTCTGATTTCCAATCATGTTTATAGCACGCTACAGGACTATTACTATATGGGTAAAAAATCATGAAATCATAAGTTTATTGAAGTGATGGTCGACTTATCTTTTTAATAATATTTTTTAAAGGTTTATTTTGTTAGGCACCGTGCAAAAGCACGAGTTTATTTTATTAGGCATCGAGAAAGGGTCATGTGGTATATTTTAATTTCGTTTCTCAATATTGTAGTAGATATGTAATGGAAGTTTACTTATAGTAGAAATTTAGATTGTGTTATTCCAAATCATAATTACTAATGGTGTATGGTGTTGAAATGAGCAACAATATTTTATATTTTTTGTTGTTGAAATGAGCATCAATATTTTACATGTTTTGGTGTTGAAATGAGCAAGCATATTTTACATTTAATCAATTTTTAATAATTAATATATTTCATTTTTTCAAAAAAAGAACAAATTTGATAAATATTGATATTCTATCTAGCGTTTATAATCCGAATTCAATGCAAGGAAATATATTCTTCAATGTTAAGTAAACTTTAATTTTGAAAAACTTAAATTAAAATATAATTAGCTTCTGACTTCCTATAAGGACAAATTTAATAAATATTGATTAGTACACAATATTAATTTGTACACATATACAATCGCAAGAGTCTTTGTCATTGGTTTTTAAAATTTTAATTTATTTTTTTTAAAAATATATCTTAAATTTAAATGTTCCGCACATAACACGGTTCTATACTAGTGGTCTTAAATGCTTAGACAAACAATGGCTACAAATAGCCAAAATGATTATAAAGGAGAAGCGAAAATTGTAGTCTTACTCAAAAACTGAAGTTGCTTCAAAGGACCCAAAGGTTAAAAAAAAATAAAATTGAGGCACTTGAAGCTCTTGAGATCTTTGTGGGAATTTTCTAAGGTAACTAGATCTTGGATCTAGCCCCTTACTTATATGTGAGGATTAGTGGAGTTCACTGAGGTCAGCCGTCAAATGGTCAATAAATCATGCATCATTTTTGTATGCGTGGAAGCTTCTAAAATTGGGTTGAACTTTGCATACTTTCTTAAAGATTGACTTGTTAAACTTTTAAATTAGGTTGGATCCCACGTTATTTACTCCCATAAGACATATTAGACTATTGAAAAGTTAGCCTAGTTGGCATAAAACTTGAAAATAGTTGATCATATTTGTCAGAAAGTCAGTAAACCAAGTCCTCTTTGATCGGCATGATTGATTTTGGGTTGTTTACAAAGATTTCTTGGGACCATGTTTTTCCCGCCCTTTTTTGCTTTAGGAGTCAATTTTTAAAATTCTTTGGGACTTTCAAAGTTTTTTTGGGTTCAACATTCAAGTTCTTCAATAAACATTACTCCCCTTATTATCAATGGCTTAAAGAAAATATTACACATTAGATTCAAACCGAAGTTGGGAGGATGATGATAAAATTAAGTACCATATTTAATTAAGCATTTGCTTTTAAACTTACTTTTGATATGTATGAATATTGTTAACTGTTGCATTAATCGGGAATTGGGTTGATAGACATGTGTATTGTTGATTGTGGCATTAATCGGGAATTGGGTTTACCTTTCGCTCATTCAGTCTCGAGTCCATGAACTGATTTTTCCAACTTCCTGAAAACTCATTTATCATGAACCTTATGCTATGAACATCAACCGCAAAGTTCATAACGCCGGGCTACACGACGCACGACAGCATACCGACTGCAAACCTACCCCATTTTCATCGGGTAAGTAGAATAACGGATGATACAAAAAGGACGGTGACCCAATCCATATTCTTTGGGGCCTACCCACTACCATAGTATCTTTTACAGCCTCTAAAGCCATTTTCACGATGGCAACACACGCATCCGGAATGGTCCCCCTCAGCATCAGCGCTCGCTCACTGCTTAAGTTTCACGCTCCAGCAATCGCCACCCACTTCGCACCCCTCCGCCGCCGTCTCTCCGCCACCCACATCAGAATGTCTTCCGCCGCCTCCGCCACCACCACCTCCACCGTCGAACACATCGTTCTCTTCAACGTTAAAGAGGGCACCAACGACTCCCAACTCTCCGCCATGCTTACCGGCCTCAACGGCCTTCGATCTCTCGACATGGTCGAGTACATTACCGCCGGTCCGGTTTACCGCAACCGGTCCTCCTCCCTCAAGTTCACCCACATGCTCCACAGCCGGTACCGGTCCAAGGACGATCTAGCTGCTTACTCGGCCCACCCGGCCCACATGGACGTGGTCAAGTGCAGCGTTCTGCCCATCTGCGAAGATCTCATGGCCGTCGATTGGGTTGCCCAGATCCCCGAAACCGGTTCGGGTCTGGAAGCCGGGGCCGCCATGAGAGTCAAGTTCATCAAACTCAAGGAGGGATTGGGGGAGACAGAGAAGGGGGAGCTGTTGAAGGTGGTTGGGGGCCTCGATGAGAAGATTAATGGCATTGAGCAGCTTAGTTTTGGGGAGAATTTTTCGCCGGCTAGGGCTAAAGGGTTTTCGATCGCTTCGATTGGGGTTTTTCCGGGACTGAGTGAGTTGGATGCTGCGGACCAGAATGTTGAGATTGCAAAGGAGAAAGATAAGGTCAGGGATTATATTGATAGTCTTGTTATTGTCGATTATGTTGTTCCATCTGCTCAATCTGCTAGCCTTTGATGTCGCTTTTGAGAAGAAAAAAAAAGTGATTCTGATTGCATTCATAGCAGTGGGTGCCTGTGGATTAATGTGATTCTGTGTTCAAATGAGAGATGGGAAGAAAATTATTGGGCATGTGTTGGTCAGAGAACCCATTCTCTTTTCCTTGATACAAATGGGGTTTAAATTCAATGCTTTAATGTCCTATTGTTATCAGATTTCATGTACTCGCACTTATTTCTTGTTGCTCTGAAAGTTGTGCTGATCATCGCATGATCTTTGGATTAAACTACATCTGTGCGGAATCCAATTCAAGTACCATCGGAGTCCAACAGCTCTCCACTTGCTTTGTGTTCATGTTTCAAACCTTTTCGCTGTGTCGACTGGAAAGTGCTATAGGTACAACATACAACCGATGGATCCATTATTTGTTGAATGGGTGAAACTACATAACAACTGCATACTTGTCTGAGCTGCTATAAGTGATTCTAAAATGACAATCCTGATTTCAGAAAGAGCATGGCGTTGTAATCCGTCAGGTTTGATCTCCTCTGTGATATGAAGCCAATCATCCTTACCCTTGTTATGTGCGTATGCGTACTAATCATGTTTGGAGTCGATTAGGGTATTTGTCAAACATTCATGATCTTCTTGTATTTGGTCAGCTTCTTCGCAAGTCTCAGTTCATAGTCATTGGGAACACTCATTAACCCTCCAATTCTGGTACCAAGCAATCCTAAACACAAATTTAGCCTAAATTTTTGTCATAAAAGATGCATCTGTGAGTTATACTCAACAGCTGTACTCTGGCATTTGCAAACTCCTGTTCGTCAGCTTGAAATTTGGCCTTTGCATTGGTCAATCTTCTCTTCTTTTGAAAGTTGAAACCTTATAAGTGTAATCTGTTGCTATCACGGCTTAATTTTAGCCTGGAAGCACAATGAAATTATTAGTAGATCTAGAACACGGTAAAGAGATGATAAAAAGGTACACCGTTGGCGGTGTTGTACCTCTATTACTCAGTCAGTGGATGGGTTTTATGATCTCCCCGCTTCTCTGTGTCACCTAAATGTGCTGGCCATCCTGAAACACTTCTCTTTTAGTCCTTGCATTAAAAATGACAGAAGAAATGACTTTGAAAGCTTGCCCAACAATGGGGCAGTTTGCTTGAAAAAGTTGGGTGACCCTTTTGTTTGGCCATCATATCGAGGCATATGCATGTCAAATGGGTATATTCTTGACTATGTGGCTGTTAGGGTATCCGTTTTCTTTCTTTTGAGAAAATTGTGCTTGAAATTTGTTGTGTTTCTTGTCTAATAGGTATCAAATTTAAATAGTTGTTATTGTGTCCTGTTCCTATCCAATTTCTTTTGCTTATACTTTATCATTACATATTGTTTGGATGAAATTACTTAAAGCCAAATCCGGTTGAAGAACCATCACAGACCAATCAGTTTCCACTTAAATTTCCTCTTGCACCTTCTACAGCCAGCGAAACCACCAATATGAACTGTAAAATGCCATAGATATAAGTGAGTAGTTCTTTGTAAAAAGCATGAAACTGCCTGATCACTGCATACTTGTTCAAGCTTTTCTTTTGATTCTAAAGTCTTAAACTTGATTTGAGAAGATAGCTTATACCCATACAATCATTCTCCACCCGTTTTTTTATTCGGAAGATTACCAATCTTGCATGAGTGGCTTCTGTCCCCCCCCCCCCCAAAAAATCAATCTTGTATCTGTTGTATGTGTAGAGTGAAGCTGATGTTATTCTGATGGTGATCTTCTTTCCGCTGTATGCCTCCTTTACACATTCGCCCCCTCCCGCGGGGGGGGGGGGGGGTGTGGTTCAGAACGACTCTTCCATCCGTATCCTTCTCTTGGTTTCCACCTTGTGTTACAACTAACAACTGAGTTTTAAATGCTAAACAACCTTTCATTCCCTTTTTTTTAAAAAGGAATAGAAAATTTTATTCTTTGGGTGTGGGGTTGGCTCTGGACAGTGAAATTTGAAGGTTAAGAATTTCTTCCAGACTAGACGTTTGTTGATAGGCGATGGAAAGCTTAAAAACATTGGTTTGACTTGAACCCATTGTGGGAAATGCGAATTAAGTCTTTGGTCAATTACCTCTTTTGAAAAACAAAAAATAACAAAATTCAAAAAATCTTGGGTCAATAAAATAGGCTAAAAATCAACATAACTGCAAGTGATGTGCTGGAGGCTGAAAAATGAATAAAATAGGATTCCTCCTGTGACATTACTAGACTTCCCCTGGTTGCAGTCTGTACATAGAGGCTCTCATACTCAAATGCAGCTAATTGATAATAATACCTTATTCAGGATTTTGACAAAATGAAGTGCGGCTATCCGCAGTTTCTCCTTGAGATTTTGACAAAATGAATTGCAGCTATCTGCAGTTTCTTATTTGCTTGTCTCTTAATACCCTGTTTTAGTTGGCCAGCTTATAGAAGAAGCACTGCCCACCGGAAGAATAAGATGATCCAGTCTATAAAAAATGAGCAAGAAGCCTTGCTCCGGTTCAAACAGGGGATTCAAGTTGATAATTGTGGGTTCCTGGTTCTTTGGGCTGGCCAAGAATGCTGCTTTTGGCAAGGTGTATGCTGTAGCAACCGCACCGGTCATGTCATTTGCCTCTATGTCAGTGGGGTTCTCAACTGTTATCGGAATCCTGGCTTCTATGATCTCCAGGGTACACTCGGTCCATCCCCAATTGAGTTGGGATGTCTGATGTATTTGGACCTTAGCTACAATTATTTCCAAAGCCCGCCCTTCCCGACTTTTAGTGGTTCTATCCATAGTTTGAAGTACCTCAATCTGTCTCATGTTGGTTTTCAAGGAGGAACTTCTTATCAACAGGCAAATCTTTCGAACTTAACCTCTCTGGATCTTAGTTACAATTATTCGCGCTTTTACATTGATAGCTTAGGGTGCCTTTCCTATCTAACTTTGTTGAAGGATGTCTACTTTGGTTTTGTTTATCTTAGTCCTGCCGGACTGGATGCAATTCATTTGCAGCCTTCCTTTCTTAAGTAGTTTTCAAATGGATGCATGCAGTCTTTCTCATTCATCAGTTCCCTCTAACACTTGTGCACAAATTCTTCAACTTCAGTCTTGTAGCAATCATTTCAATGATAATCCGATATTCCAGTTGCTTTTCAGCTTCAGTACATTTGTTTCTAGCCTTGTGTATCTTAACCTTGGTGATAATCAAATTCCTGTTGTCATTCCCATTGGTTTAGGGAGCATACACTCACTTTCATATCTCGATCTGTCATATAATGCACCAGAAGGTCCTATTCTTGAAAATTTTCAAACGTCGAGCATCTTACACGTCTATCTCTATAGGAACAAGTTTCGGCTAGATCGGTGCCATCCAAAAAGCCTGTGGAATTTTTGCAGCTTACAAACACTATCCTTAGGTGAACTTACCGAATGGGCTCTCTTCCATATTCCAAGTGTGGTGCCGATCTACATGTAGCATATTGACATTCTTGCCTTTGCTCCACCCTCTCCACCTAGATTCAAATCTAGGTGGGGACCTTCCTTTGTCAATTGATTGGATGAGGGAGGGGCTGTATGGGTTGGGCCTTGGGCCCTGACAGCTTTGTTCCTCTTCTCTTGGGCTAGTTGGCTTGTTGGGTCTTCCCTGAGATAGGGGACCCAATAGGTGGACCATATTTACCATTGTAAAAAAATATATATATTACAAGTGTAGTGTAAGTCACTAATTTTTCTGGACATAGGCAGCCACCATCCTTGGGATTTTATCCCAGATGAGATCAGCACATTTTCTCCGTTACGTGAACTGTATCTTGATGAAGACCAACTAAATGGCACATCAGTCCAAGTTTAGGGCAACTTTACATGCTTGAGATGTCGTATCTGTCTATGAACTCTTTGAAGGAAGACTCTCCAGCTATCACTTCTCAAATATTTCGAACTTGATTCATGTGGACTTGTCTCATAACCCAGAATATGTGGTGAGCGTTAGTGCCAACTGCGTTTGTCCATTCCAGTTATATTATATAGATTTATGGCTCTCCAATTTGGGCTCTCTATTTCCAAGGTGACTCACTCAAACACAGTTCTCCACCTTTGATATATCGAATGCCAACATTTCAGACACCATTCCAGTTTACTTTTGAAGTTCATTGTCAAATGTGCAACAGTTGGATATGTCTGAGAATATGATTCATGGAAAAATTGCGGACACATCAATTTCCTTACAAGTGTTTCCTGAAATAGACTTGAGTTTGAACGCCTAAGAGGGAAGAATACCATCATTTCCTTGAAATGCATCCGCATTGTGGCTAAATGAGAGCATGTCCTCTCACTTGGCTCCCTTCTTTTTGGGCGTCCTGAAACAAATTGGTCCTATCCAATCGTGACCTATCGGACAACTTGTTACTAGGGCAGATCCCAGATTGCTTGGGTTATTTTGATCATTGATATATCTAGGCCTGGATAATGATCTTTATGGCAGTTTACCTGTCTCCACTGGTGTGTTCATGCAACTCCAATAACTTCATGTGCTCGACAATAGCATTTGCTGAGAGTTGCCCGTGTTAGAGAATTGTACAACTTTCGCTATTCTAGACCTTTTTTATAATTCTCTAACTGGGCAACTATCTGACTTCATTGAGAATCATTTTGATAGCAATCTATTTGCTCTTATTCTACGGGACAATAATTTTATTGGGGCTTATCTTCAAGCCTTTGTCAATTGTTGAAACTTCTAATCTTAGATCTGTCAAGCAATTGTTTTTCTGGATCTATTCCGAGATGCATTTATAATCTTAAAGCAATGGTCAGTTCTCCACATCTTTTCCACCTGGACTAGCTGTGACTATTCCGACTCATGCTAACATGCTTGGTGGGTGGTCATACGATGGTGCTGAATGGCTTATGCGGAAAAGATAAGAGAAGCTTTAGATATTGTTTAGGACGTGTTAAAGCTATTGATACTTCGGACAATGAGTGAAGGTCTACTTCCACATGGAATTTCAGGCCTGATTAGCTTAATATTCTTAAAACTTACCAAGAAACCGATTGAATGGAAATAATATTACACCTAAATTTGGTCAGCTTTTTTTATGCAGTTTGTTGATTTGTTGAACAACGTACTTTAGGGTGAGATCCCTGTAAGCCTGTCCAATTTCACCTCTTTGGAAATATTAGGTGTCAAACAACTTCTCTGGGAGAATTTCACTGGGTACTTTAGGGTGAGATCCCTGTAAGCCTATCCAGATCCCTGTAAGCATATCCAATTTGAGCTCTTTGGAAATATTAGATTTGTCAAACAACTTCTCTGGGAGAATTCCGCTGGGTACTCAGTTACGAGGTTTTGCTCCCTCATCATACCTGAAGAGTCCTGGACTTTGTGCGGATCCACTTCCAAAATGCCCTGGAGATCAAGCACCCACCAACTCACCAAAGGAAGACCATCCAACCCTTGAAGATGTAAATGAGAAGGATGATGATATTTTTCCCAGTATGTACGTTGGTGTGATGTTTGGATTTATAGTAGGATTTTGGGGAATGTGTAGAACATTAGTGATAAAGAAATCTTGAAGACACACCTATTTCCAATTGTTGACGGCATAAAGGACAAGATTTATGTGATCGCCACTGTAAATTTTGCCCGAGTTTGGAGGACCACCTAAAGGTAATCCATTGGTAAGTCCGGTGTATTAATTTCTCTTTTTTTGTTAGTACTTCACCTCTACCATTCATATATTATTATAGTATTTGGTTGGGGGAAAATTATTTTTATGGAAAATGATTTTTCAATTTTTTTTATTGTTTTGCATAGTGAAAGATGGAAAACTATTTTCTAAGAAAAATCATCCCTCCCCCCATGGAGGAAAATGATTTCTATCTTCGAAGAAAGTTGATTTTCTTCTTTGCAATTTGTTGATGATCTGACCTGTCGTACTTAGAGTGCAAAATTTGATTTTAACTTTTCATATTGAAATTTGACTATCCGATGGAAAAGAAATAAGCTCAAATCCAGATCTTGAGCTCAACTTTACTTTATCTAGTCAATATTTATTTCCATCAAGACAACTCAATTATAGTTGCTTCTAAGTCTCAACCCCCCCCCCCCCTCCAACCCCTTGCCTCCTTTCGGATATGGGTGGGGGTGAGGGGTCAGGAGTCAGGACCAATGTAGTTCCTCTTTGGATGTAAAGAATGTTGACTCGTCTGGTCGTTGGGAAAACCAAGTATTCAGGCTTGAAAGCTAAGGGGTCTAGTGACAAGTGAGGTCACATTAAGTCAATTTTACTCCTGACCAGTCAGCGCTAAGCACAACAGAGCAACTCACTAGTGCAATGGTCGAATTGCTGGTGGTGACGGCAACATACTTGTTTAGTATACACTCTTAAATCTCTGCCTTCACGATTAGCATGGTAGTAATGCGTAATTGGTACCTACATATTTTCTGGACGAGTTAGATTGTTCTAAGATAGTTTACTCATAATGTCACCCCCTTCGTTTTCTTGACCCTAATCCTTCCATTGTTTTTGATCGAATGTTGATACAGTTCGTCACATCCATCTGTTGTGATCTAATTCATCGTCATCAGCTTTCTTCTGAAGTAAATTCATATTGATCTTATCAAGCCTATGAGCGTTACTCCCATGGAGTTCAACCTGTTATAGTGCGTTTGTTCAGCTTCTGCATGCCATTTGCTAAGAGATCCTTCCCATGACTTAAAATGCATGTGACATGCAGCAACACTTCTCTTCTATTCCGTGGATGCACAATGAGGGGAGAGATGACCTAGTACCCTTGTCTAGATAACGGGTGGATTGCATGAAAAGGGTGATGGGACTCCTGATTTGATTGGCATAAACATGTCCTCATCTAGCAGCACCATCACCCAAGGGAGTATGTCTGGCTAAAGGATAGAGCCCGCAAAGACAAAACATGACACAGTAACCCAATATAAATCCCATTTGAAATGACTAGAAATTTTTTTTGGCAAGACATGATTCAATCCTTGGATTAAAAAAAGCATGAGGTGCAAAAAAGCGCAATGGGTCTTAGGGCCCCAGGCGTAGGTTTCAAAGCGAATGCATGTGCTTTTTAGATGTAAGGTGTACTTTTACTTAAAATGCTTGAAAATAATTCCCAAATCATATTTTTGGCAAAAAAAGATATTTGATGGCATCAAATAAGAGATTAGTTATCATAATGACAACAAAAAACACTACATATAGTCATCATTTCTTTTCGGGTCTAAAGATGTAGATGAGATCGAACCTGATAGAGTACCAAATAGATCTTCCATATGAACCAATACTCAGCATAACAATTGAATCACTACAATTTTCACCAAAAACAAAAATTGGAACTAAATACAGATTAACATCCTTTTTCCAACATATTTTTCGTTGGAAAAAGCTGTCTTTTCCGTTGAGAAAATAATTTTCAAACATATATTTTGATGAATGACGTCCGTCGAAATGGAGCCAATCGGGGAGGAGGTCTAGCCAAATTTGTCAGTCTGTCGAACGCATTTTGACTGACCGATACATTCTGTTGAACAGTCCTTCCAACGAAAGACCAGTGGACTGCCGACGGAGAACAACTTTCTAACAGAACAATGCGTTGGATAACAAAAACGATAATTTTAGAATTTTTTCATTAAAAAATCTTTAAAAACTCGGATTCAATTGAAAATTTTGTCAAAATTCGTTGAAAATTTCGTCAAAATCCGTCAGAGTTCGATGGAAATTCCATCGGGAATTTTTTTGGGGACATGTAATTTGAAAAGTAAATTATCCAATTATAAAATTAACAAAACATGTAATTGTTAAAATTACAACAACCACCACACGTGGTTAATTTTACTGAACCACCACAAATGAACAAGTTAAACACAATCGCATCAAATTTCTAGTTCGAACTCACAAAAGCATAACTACAAAGTTTAGCAATTCCAAACCTAGACCTGGTAAGACTGACACAAGACCCGAAACTTGAACCAAACGACTCGGATCCATACCCGAACCGACGCCCGAAATGGGATGAACTGATTTGGACCCGAACACCGAAGTAAACCGATCCATAACGAATGAAACACGAATTGTAGCATGAATTGAAATGACCCACACCCGAAATGACCCGACCCAATTCAAACCCGAACCGAAGTGACCGGAAAATGAACGACCCGAACCCGACCCGAACTGTACCTGTTTTAAAACCGATTCGATTCATACCTGACTCAATTTTACCTGAATTAAACTCGAAGCCGATTATACCCGACCGACATACAACCCGAACGGAAGCATACTCATAAGTCATGACCAGTCAACCCAAAACTATTCCTAATTCCCTAAATTTCATTGTTAAGGCTTAGAAGAAAAGCTCCTATTGCAATTTAGCACAAGTTTGGTAAACAAGCAAATCATAATCTACCTATAACCATAGCACATAATTCATTAAAGTTTTTAACCAAGTAGGTAAAATGTAATACTTTTGACATATTTCAACCTATGACTTGTTGCCTTGCTGGCTTGTTGCTAATCCCGTAAGTTGCTAATCCAATAAGTTGTCAATCATTACAGTAGTTCAATACTTGTAAACAAGCTAGAACATAAACAATGATCCGCATCACAATGCCAAACTCAACGGGCTACCCCACTCAGAGACATGGGCTGACATCCCCCAAACTATGGCATTAGTACCACATGCAAATTCTTAGTTCAGCTATTACAAATGCAACACCAATCCAAAATAAAGTTTAAATCAAATATAAAAGTTCACATGATAATCCTCGATCATCTCCTTAGTTACATAGCTAAGCGTTAATGAAGGTCACACAAATTACAATAATAAGAGGAAGACAATGCGACTAGGTCTCCAAATTTGAGCAAATAAAAGAAACCACAATCTCCATAGTCTTCCAAACTTGGAAACCGAGATACTAGAAAAGATTAGCAAACAAAAACAAAATGGCAATGCTTTTGGCATCTTGCTATTTTCACTTTACATGAGTCTTTATAGTTTGCTCCCTCCACTAAAAAATAACATCAGATATTTACATATAATATCACAACAATGAGACTTGAAAAATTAAAAAGAATAGAGCAACTACCTCGCATCTTGAATCAAATCCATCAGAGAGACCCAATCCAAGGTCCTATCAAAAGGAAAAAAATTCTAAAATAGTCCAAACCCATAAGAGAACCCCAAAAACTAGGGACATAGGGTGAATTAACCAACCAAGTACTAAAGTAAGTGATCAATTACCTTGGCCATCATTTACGCTGAGGGGAAAATCTAACACCTTTAGTACTTGACCAATCCACGTTTAATCCAACGAATTCTTCTTCTTCTTCTTCTTGCGCTAAAGTGAAGCAAAATGCACAACAAAAATTCACAAAAAGTAGGAAAAAAGATAAATATAAACAAATAAAATGGAAGATATTCAATACTTACATTGAAAACCATATAACCAAGTCTGAGTTGCTATCAATGCTTCCACATTCTCAGGAATGTAAGAGCTTCTCTACTTATTTAAAATCCCACCTCCACCGCTAAAGGTTGACTTCGAAGCAATGGTAGTGAGTTGGACGCTTAAAGTATCCCTAGCTAGATGAGAGAGTTCACCATACTTCTCTTGATTGGTTTCCACAACTCTAAAACATTCAAATCCACTCTACGCTCAATTTTGGGGTCCTCCAAATAAGTATTAAGTATTGACTTTCTACTTCCACTCGAATACTTGCTATCATTCTCATCAAATTCCTGCAAAATACAAAACTACAATTAATATGTAGAAATTAGAAATAAATTTTTATCACCTTGATATCAATTTAATTAGGGAAAAAACAACTTGATTGATCTCACTATGTTGCCCTTAAAAAAAAAAAGAGTCAGATAGTATACAATTATAGAAAACATACCACCAAATAGTCAAATTTGCATTTGCGGTTTCCAATTCTTGAACACGATCCACTTGTGTGTGATGATGGTGTTGATGATACAATAGAAGTTGGAGGATTAGTGCTTTGGGTATACCCTCTAAGAAGCATCTCCAACTTGAATTGTATATCGCTCACTTTTCTAATTGTCATTTCCTTATTTTCATAAAATTTCTCATAACAATACTTGATAAACACCAATTTACATCGAGGATTAAGAATTGTGGCAAAAGTAAATAATAAGGTATACTAACTCCAACACTTATCAAACTTTGCTCTCATCTCCATGATCATATTCTTGATAATTGGATCATCACAATCTAATTGCTCTTTCAAGAACATATCAATCTTTCATACATTTTCAAAGTACATGTTCGATGTAGGATACTTACTGCCAGAAAACATATGAGGTATATCACAAAATGGTCCAAGAAGCTCATGAATTCTTATAATCCTTTCTCATTCATCATCTGTGGGAAGCAGACATGGAAAAAACTGACCCGACCCAAAAACCTGACCCAAACCCGTCCGAAAATTTTGGGTTTTGAACACGATTTTTTCGATCCGAACCCGACATAAACCAAACCCGATAAACCCGCAAAATTTGGGGTCAAACCCGCCCTGAACCCAAACCCGCCTGCTCAACTCAAATATTATATCTTTATTTGTTATTTTTCTTTAGTTTTGTCCCCTCAAAGATAATAGCTTTTCATTATAATGAATCGTTTAGGGAGGCATTG
Organism: Selenicereus undatus; assembly: GCA_017589665.1. Taxonomy (NCBI): domain Eukaryota; kingdom Viridiplantae; phylum Streptophyta; class Magnoliopsida; order Caryophyllales; family Cactaceae; genus Selenicereus; species Selenicereus undatus. The sequence goes on from JACYFF010031955.1 coordinate 95,744,796, forward strand.
TGTAACTATTGCATCCCTTCGCAAATTAGACGATGGTACTCACTCTTTTCCAAATTCATTCCCGTAAAATAACGTCATATACAACTTATAAATTGAACAATCTAGAAAATGGGCATGAAATATCTAGTTTTAAGAAAATCAATTAGAAATTATTAAAAATGTTCAAATCGTACCATTATATTTTTAGTGAAATGAATACATCTTATCGCATTTTAAATAATATTACTCTGTAATAATCTAAAATTTGATGCTATAATTAATAAATAATTGTCATATCTTGTGAGTCTACAATATTCTTTCATTTGGCTTCCTTCTAATTGGTCTCAAACGTGATGTCAGTTGGGCAATGGACCAACTTGTGTTCGTTTAAGATTTGTCAATTAATAAAACATACATGATTAGGTAATGGTAAGTTAATTAACAAAATATTGAATCATTGAACGGTTTATTAACAGGTCGAACCACTCCAATCTACAATCATGATTTAAATGGGCCGGCCCATGAATGATCCGACCTATTATTAATATTTTAATATACGGACCAACCCACTAAAATGTAACTCATTGTCTACCGGTATATGACATTCATATATTTTATTGAAAAGATTGAATATTTTTTATGTTCTTGTAAGAAATTACAATTAGAATGCTTATTCATTAAATATGCCAAGATTTTGATTTTGGGGAAGAAAAAAAAACTCACTAAAAAGGTGCTCCAAACCCGTTGGGTTGACCTGAAACTCGTAAACCTGAAATACACCCGTCCGTATTTTGCCCGAACCCCAAATACACCCGACCCGTATTTTACCCGAACCCGAATACACCCGATCCGTATTTAATTCGTCTGCCCGAATTGACAAGTCTAGTGGGAAGAGTCTTGTACATATGATTAATTTGAGCAAGTAACTTAAAAGCATCAACATAAAGTAGTGCTCTATCAATTGATAAGCAGAGTTCCACCTAGTAGGCACATCCAACCACAAAGCCTTGTTTTCTATGATCATACACCATCTGACATAATGCTCAAAAGTCCTCTTTCTAGACTCCGATACCTTAACATATTTCACACTTTCTCTAACCTTAACAACACAATTATCAATTGTTTTCAAGCACTTCTCATCAATCACAAGAAACTCTAGCCACACCGAACTTCTTTTTTTATCATCTTCGACAAGGGCGTCAAGGGCTGTTATTGTAGAAACGGAATTCAAATTTTCATTGGCATATATTTCGTTTTCTTGTCCTTCAATGTCCATAGCTCCCTGCATTTAATTCAATAATTAGTTTGAAAAAACATATATACTAAAACTAATATAGCAATTTGTGGAGTGTACTAAAACATATAGCCCCCTCAATTGCTTTTTACTAGTATTTTCGCATACCCATAACAAATTTGATTTTGCTGGAATAAGGACAGTTACACTAGTAGGTCCTTAGAATCAACGGGCACAGTCAAGTTAGTCAAGTGGCTAAAGCGTTCCAGATCCTAGCTCAAGAGTTAAGAGATTCAATTCTAGGTACCAACCACAAAGTTGCTTGGGCTTTTCATTTCTCCTTGGGTGCCCATGTGGGCCTTTAACTATCAAACATGGGTATACACATAACACATTCAACAACTTCATTTGAGGCACAAAATGCATAATTTCTTTTTTTCAAAATTGCAATGTCAAGTTAGGCATTTAGATAATTAGACATGATCAACTACTTCTTCTCTTCACCAAATACAAAATCAGCATTCAAGTTGCTTTTGATATTTTTCAAATAAATGATCAACCCAGGGCTATATCAATAATTTTAGGGAACACTTGATTAAGTGTTCAAACCATTACTCCATTAATCACAAAAAGCCCTTAAATTATCACAATCCCAATTTCAAAAATCAATCTTTATATTAGTTTCCAAAATTAAAGAACTAAACCAAACTTACCTAGAAATTAATACACAATTAAGCACAAAAATTAGGTTTTTAGTTTTGACCCTTTGGGGGGGGGGGACTGGGCAAAGAAGAGTAGAAGGCAGAGTACCGGTGGGCGATGGCATCAGGCGTGAGGGCGGGTGAGGCTGTGGGCAACTCGGTGTCAAACTGGGTGAGGTTGTCGGCGCGAATGGCTGTCAGCATTAGGGCGGCGTGCTATGAGTGGGAGATGAGTAGATCTATAGATGACCAAGAGATAAAAGGAGAAAGGGTGTGTGGCCGACACTGAGGGGGTGATCGGCGACGGGCTGACGGTCGATTGAGTAAGAGAGAGAAACTGGGAGACTGAGAGTGTGAGAGAAGAGAAGGCTCAAGGCACAGGGTTGCTCGGCCTCAGTGTGAGAGACTAAGGGGGGTTGTGGGTTGTGTTGCCTGGGTTGGATTTAGCATTTAGGTTTCCTTTTGTTAAAAACTTAAACTTATAAAATTATTATTAACATTTATTTTTTGGGGGGGGGGGGTAATTTTCTACTATTTTACACTTTTTGCTTTTGTGCGGGAGGGGGGGAGATTCTGAAATTTTAAAATCCATTTAGTGGAGTTTAGGAGGGAAAAGAAAATTGACTTAAGACTTAAGAGGGAAATTTTATAAATGAAATCAAAGAAAACTTAAGAGCAAAAAATAAAATAGTTAATAGTTTTTAATTTTTAATTTTTAATTTTTAATTTGACAAATACGTAATAAAAATATAAGAGGTATAACATTTGGTCAAAATAAGAGCTACGAAAAGATAAGCGTAATTAACGAATTAATAAACTTTTCAGGATCTAGCAATATTATTTTATTATTTAATTCACTTAATGACTTAATGCAGGATTATCCGAGTATAATATCATTCTATGACTACTATCATTCCGTCAAAAATATTGCATTACTGATCTACAGACTATGATCCTAAATTATCTTCATACAACAACAACAACAACAAACTCCCAGTGTGGGTCTCGCTTTCGCGGGGTCTGGGGAGATCCAGCTGTAGGCAACCTTTCCTCTACCGGTATTTGTACCCATAGAGAGGTTGATTCCATAAGACCCACAAAAAACTGATTTGGGAAAAAGTTTTATAGAGAAGAACCATTGCAAAAACCATTTACAGAGTAAGGGGAAGAGGAAGAGAAAAGGTACCGGAGAACAAATAAAGGGAGAGCGGAGACATACCTCAATAAGCCATAGGCGCGTGATGCCGTCATAACTTAGAAAAGCATGACCTGCAGACAATCACACCAAAAAAACCCTACCTGCCCCGCGCCGCAAAAGCGACCGCCACTTACGGAGCCGGTCCCCTACAGTCCGCGACCCTAATCCTGCCCCGCCACAGCCTCCTATCCTGAGCCATGTCCTTCGTCAAACCGATAACTCTCAGGTCCTCCCTAACCACTTCTTCTAAGCTCTTCTTCGGTCTACCCCTCCCTCTCTTGCCACCAGGGGGGTTGATCATCTCACACCTACGCACGGGGGCGGTCGCACTTCTCCTCTTCATGTGGCCGAACCATCTGAGCCTCGATTCCCTCATCTTCACCTCTATGGGGGCCACTTGGGCTAAGCCTCTAATGACTCCATTCCTAATTTTGATCAATCTCGAAAAACGACACATCCACCTGACCATTCTCATCTCGGCTACCCTCAACCTTTAGGCCTGCGACTTTTTCAGAGGCCAACACTCCGATCCATAGAGAGTAGCCGGTCTAACTACCATCCGATAGACTTTGCCTTTCATTCCCATAGACAATCACATAATCATATATTGCAATTGCCTTTGAGTTTTTGACTCATTGTGAACATGTAAATCAAGTTGTTAATCCCACAAAGACAAATCGTTGAATCTTGATATGTGATCACTTAACGAGCTATCGGGAGAACATTAAATCTATTATTGAAATTGTCGACTTGAATCAACATGTTTCTGTTTACCAACTCAAATATGACAAATGTGAAGTTATGTACCAATACCAGGGTCAAAATAAAATTTTATCATTTTATCACGAATCATGAGAAATCTTTGAATCTTGATATATGCAAATGAGACAATTGACTCATGAATCATGCTTGACATTAGGTTGGTTCACTACTTTTGTACAGCATGACTTCAATTGAGATACTTGAAACTTGACTTAACAACCCGTAAATCCATAATCCTTTAGATAATTGCACATCGCATAAGATATAAAGCCATGGATGGGTTGTATTTGTAAGTTGTAACTTACTAACTTTCATAGTAAATGTATAATTAAGCCCATAAAAATTTTCGTTACAAAAGTTCCTTTTAATTTTACTTAAGCTTTAAAACTTACACACACACACACACACACACACACACACACACACACACACACACA
>JACYFF010031955.1:95754825-95784825 GCA_017589665.1 Selenicereus undatus
TAATTACACGTTTTCCCTGTGGACCGACCCTTAAAGTACTACGATTGGCAACCGTAAGTGCTTGAGGTATCCCTTTCCCCTTTCATTCACTCACTTTAGTTTAGTTTTAATTTTCCACCTCAAAATCACTCAATATTTATATAAAGCTTGGAGAAGATGGCACCCTACTACATCTCTACAAAATCTCATTTTCTTTGCCTCTCTTGAAGAGTAGTGATTGTGAGTCCTCCATTTGTTTCAATCTTTGGTGCTTAGGCTTTATAAAGTTGAATGATCTGTTGATTAGTCTAGGTGGTTGTTTAGCCTTAATCTTAGACATATCTTCTTTTGATTGTTGTTGGCTCTAGTCTTTCTAAAATCAAAACCCATAAAATTTATTTTGATTTGGTTTGATCCTTGCTTCGAGTTATAATCTTGTTCATCAAGGTGTTCTTCTTATGGATTATTGTTCATCATCCTCATTCTGGGAATCATCATCAAAATCAAAGCCTTTATTTGGTTAAAGGGTGTCCTCTTATGGATATGTTACATGTCTTTCACTAAGTCTGTCATGCATTTGGTTGTATACTTCATATACACCATACAAAAAGGAGCTTTAATTAAAGAAAACTATTCATCACTTTGGAGACAACAAATCAAAGCTTCATTCAGGATATGTGAAACACTCATCATTTAAATATTAAGGGCCTATTCATTATAAGCATTTTAGAGTAGCATTTAGTGGATTGGAATATTTTGAAATATTTTATAGTGGAGTGTTTAAGATTAGAAGTTAGCATTCTGGAGTAGGTAGGAATAGGTTAAAGCAAGAGGGGGTAGGTTGAAGCAGGCTGAGAACCCATTTGTTTGAGTTCAACTCAAATGTAGATGAATGTGGGCCTAAGGAGAGTAAGAATGAAGAAGTTGGGGTTTTTGAGAGGGTTTGGGGATACCAATGATGGAAGAAAGATGGATTTTTCCCATATTTGGAATTTGAATGGTGTTCTTGAGATTTTTATTGTTAAATTTTTTGAATAATAAACAATCAAGTGAATGAGTCATGAATTCAAGCAAGTCAAAGAAAGAAAATGGATTCTATTGCGGCTTCATGATGAGAAGTAACTAGTTTTAGGTTGTACTCATAGTGATGGTTGTCGACTATGGTACGCCAATCGACCAAGCTGTTAGTGAGAATGGTTGTGATGACAAGCCCTGGGCTTACTCTTAGTTGACTTATCGCTCAACTGCGCGAGTTGATGTGTCTGCTTCTTGACGACTTGGATGAAGATCGAGACTGGGTGTTTTTCTTGAGGAAGGCCCGGTGCTCAAGTCATTCCTAGAGTGAGGAAAAGTAACAGAAAAAGAGAAAAGAGGAGAGGGAGAGAGAGAGAGAGAGAGAGAGAGAGAGGGGTTGTTGTATTTAAGGAGTATATAACGAGTGTGTCAAATAATAAATAGTGAATAAAGCCCCCTAAAAGGGTAAGTCTTTGGGGTATTTGGGATAGCACCCAAGGGAAACATGGTAATTTCCCAATCTAGAAATGAAATTACCCTTTTACCCCCCCCCCCCAATGTGCATCTTCCTCCCTTGTGGTCAACTTTGAATTTATGTTGACCTAGTCTGCACCACGTGTCACCATCTCATTGAAGAGGTCATTAATATCCCAATTACTTAGCTCGTTACATCTTAATGGAGCATCTCTTGAGGTGCTCAGATGAGCTATGGATTTACTTGATCGGCCCTTTCAAAGTGGTATTAATAGATTTACTGCCTTCACTCAAGGCTTATTACATTCACAAGTCCATAGTGTCTAAGCATGAATTTCCCTTTCTTAAGAGTGTGAAAGGTACCAAAATCACTCTATCCAGTCCTCTTTCATCTTGGTCATTGTTCTATACCTACTTTGCAATGACTAGGTTTGAGTGCTATGCATATGAAATCGAGGTTCCCGAGATAATGCGATTGGTCTTCTATACCTTCGTCCTTCAGGACGCCATTTGCTTTGAAATTATCTTGCCCCTCATATCTCAAGACGTGACCAAGGCTTGAAGGAGTTTCACTGGGAGAGTTTTGAGATTTGGTTGGATGCAAACAGGGACCAACGTGCTCAGTGTCACTAGTAAGAGACATGCACTAATGTCCCTGTCGGTCATGAGGGTGTTTTGAGCTCAGACTCGTTCATATTTCCTCTCTCTTTCTCCTAAGCATCCCCATAAAGGAGTGGAAGAGATCCCTACTAAAAGAAAGAGGATGACTCTCCTTATGGAGAGAGGGGATAGCCCTTTGAGGGAAGAGTTGAGCGTTGCTCTAGAATAGAAATAGCTCATTCTAAAGGACAAGGACAGGGGTGCTCATTGGGTGGAGATATGTGCCCTTCTGCTAATAAGAAGAGACTCATTCACAAACAGAAGAAAGGGCTTCCTCAAGCTAAGAAGAAGTTCAACTCAACTTCATCACTTTGATGTTGTGCAGTTAGTGGTCGCTTGTTATAACTGATGAGTTGAAGCACCCTAGGTTGTTTAGCCATTTTTGTTTTTTTTGTAACGGGCCTATTTGCCCCGTTTGATTTGAGTCTGGGGTGTAATATCTCTTTCTTGTTGCTTGTTACTTCTCTTTAATTGATGAATTTCTTTCTACACCCCAATCAATAAGAGTTTTTAGGGAGTTCTCCTCACATTGCTCATCACTATCTAAGGGCCAGGAAATCATTGCATCTTTTATGCTTTGGTTGCACTTTAACCCACAACATATACCCTTTCCATACAAGTTACGGGTTAGAGGGGAAATCTTCCCCTCTCCATTCGACTTGGCTACATAGAGGGGGTGGGTCCCTCTTTGCATTCGACTTGGATAAATACAAGGGGAGGATCCCTTCTTCCATTCGGCATGGCTGCATAGAAGGGATGGGTCCCTCTTCCCATTCTTCTTGGCCGAATAAAAGGGGAGGAGCCCTCTTTTCCATTCAGCTTGATTGAATAGAAGGGGATATGCCTCCCTTTTATTCATCTTATTTTAAGAGAATGAGGGGGTTTTCCCCTTTGCTCGACTGGGCTCACCAAGTGGGCTGCCTTTCCTTCTTTTCTTCTTTTTTCTTCTTGTTTATCCATTTTAGATTTTGACACTTGGCATTTCATTTGATGTTATGCATATCTTGAGGCAACACCAGCACATATATGCACGCTTTACTCTAGTTCATTTCTCATTTCCATTTATGCTTCATTCTCAAAATTCTCTAGAAAGAGACAGTTAGAGAGAGAAACTCTGAATAGTGATTTCCTTACCTAAATGATCACAAAGGTATTGGCCTTTCCTTTCTTCCTTTAGCATTCCTATATCATAGCTATGTCTTTGCTTACTTATTCGTCACGGTAATTCTCCAGCCCCATGTTGGGCTTTGGAGAGGATAGGTTTGGTAATAACTTTGTTGATCCATGTTTATCCCCACCCCTTTGGGAAGACGTCGGCTCTTTAGAGGATTGTTATAATAACTTAGAACTAGAAACCAGACGCCCCTGAAGTTGGCTCACTATGATTTCGTTGCTAGATTTTATTTGTACTAACCCGAATTTTCTTGCGGAGAGCTCCAGTAGCTCGTTATCCCTTGATTCTTATTCTTCGGGTAAACTTGTTTCCTATCCATGGGAGGTGTCCATAACTAACAAACTTCTTAGGCCTTTTACTAGTGTAGGCATGCTGCCTACAAATGCAGTTGAGGAGCCATAGGATCCAACCCCTTCTAGTGGCGCTGCCAAATCCAACCTGGAGGACAGGCCTGACTCCCATTACATCAACCTGTTCTTCCGTGATGAGCTTAAGAAGATTATCAATTTTGAGGTAAATTTTTCTTTAAAACGCAACTATAGGGTGGTCGTTCCCTCAAATGCAACTATAGCATGGTCTTTCCTTACTTATTGATAGCTGCTTGGGGCACTACCACTCACTTATGAATCCTACTTCCAAGAGTTTTTGAACTTCGGTGCCCATAGTGGCACTCCTTTTTGCCCCTATGTGCCTTTGTTTTTGAACTATTGGTTTATGGTTCAGATCCACATTTGGCTTGTGTTCCATTATATCGAGAGCTACACCTGCCATTTCGGAATGATTAAATGTAAACACAACCCTCTATTGCACCAAGGATTAAGTGATTCCATCCTTTATCCGTGCTTGTTCATCTGAATCGTCTGCTTTGAGGACCTAGGGTTGAAAAGGATGGGAACCATTTCACGAGTATGTCCTTGGTGGGGTTTCCATGTTGTTCCACCGAGGCAGAGAGTACCGCCATTATTTCTATGGCCACCTTTTTTCCAGGCTTGTTTGGTAGAGACTTCTCATGCGTTTGAGGTTCTTGCTTCTATCCTAAGGACTTCAGACTCGTATAATAACATTATCTTGCCATCTTTTGGTTTCCGTGTAGTTTTCTCACCTTATTTTCTTCCAGTTCAAACTAAATGAGTAGCAGGTAAGATGCCACAACTAGTTTGATGTTGTTAAGGGTCGGACATCTTAAAATGGCATTATATACCATAGGAATGTCCACCACAAGAAAGTTTGTCTCTACAGCTCATGAGTTGTCCTTATCGACTACCTGGACAGGTAGTCTTTTAATTCTGGGGGGAATGTGGCTTGCTCCCCAACTACCACAATGGTAATCTTGACTGCTTCTAAGTCATTCTCATTTTATTGCAATTTCTTAAGACATTCAAGATTGATGATATCGACGAAACTTTCCGTGGCCCTAAGTATTCGATGAACCACAACAGTTGCTATCTTAACCTGCATCACAGAGGCATCATTGTAACCTGTTTGTAAGGGACATGTCTTCTAAATCAAATGTCATGGTTGGCACTATGAGCAGTTTCAACTTTCTGGCTGCCATAACCTGGTTGAGCTTCCGGATCTGGTCATTTTAGTACCCTACGTTCAATTCCTTATCATCAATCCCTCTAATGATGGTTCTTATTGTCTCTGTGTTGCGATCAACATCATTAACTTTCTTTCCTTCTAGATTGCGACAATTGCGATCCTCTCCTCTTCTCCTCCTTAAGAACCAATTAAGCTGCCCCTGGTTAGCTAGTTCATGGAGTACTTTCTTGAGTTCACGACACTTAGAGGTAGTGTGCTTAAAATCCCCATGGTATTCATAATACTTATTCATGTTACTGAACTTCACCAAAAAGTCTCGATGGGCATTGGTCGCCTCAACATAGGATTGCCCTTGATCTCTATGAGAAAGTTGAGAGGGCTGGTATGGAAGTGCCCAACTCTTTCCCTATCCTTCCTAGGACGCTTGTCTAGCTAGGAACTCATATCTCCCCCTATTCTTTTTCAAGTCTCTTGTTAGACGAAGTTGTCCCCGGTGTATATCTCCATAGCCCATATGAAATCTTCAGTCCTTCTTAGGGCTTCTACTAATGTTGTTGCCTTACTTTCAGTGTGGGAAAATTTGAGCACTCTAACATATATGTAAAACTCAAATTAAGGGGCCCCTTAAAAAAGTTAGCACAATGTGGTGGGTACCTAAGAGAAATTATTTGATTCCCTTCACTCCAAAATATATGTAAAACTCAACTTTTCAAGGCAGGATTGATTAGTTGTATGTCTTTCACTATATCTATCATACATCCAGGTGTACACTGCATGCATACGTATGAGAAAAAGAGCATTAATTAAAGAAGGTTATTCTTCACCTTGGAAATAGCAAATTAAATGTTTATTAAGTGTGTGACAAACACTCATCACTTAAATACCAGAAAAAAAAAACTACATAGAGGCATTATTTGCTTATTCTAAAATATTTTAAAGGCCCTCTGATTTGATAACTAATTATAAGGTGTCCTATCATTTGAGGTAACTAGAAAAAAGGACCCTATTCACTGTTCACCTATATTGCATAAGCACGCTAAACATTTCATATTTGCAACTCTACCCTCAATCTTTAAAAACTTACTTTCGAAAAATCGAACTTTGTATTTGTGAAATTTTGCTCTGTAATACTAGTCAAAGCCCTCTCTCAACTGGTATCAGAGCAACGTGACCGAAAATAATTAAGATACTTAAGTTAATTAATAATTGATTAAACTAAATAACTATGATTAATGCTTGAATCATCACCTGCTTGCCCTGGACCAGATTATTCACATATTGTTTACTCACTAGAAGGCCTTTATACAATAGCACCTCAATTAAACTATATCACTGCTATAATTTTAGAATTAAAAGCAGAATTAGCTAAAATTAAGACCAAAGTCAAGGAGCTTGAGAAGCAAATATCTGTAATTCACCTTTCTCTAGTTAACGAAGTTAGACATAGTGGAAAATCTACTTCCAATATTAGCACTCCATTTTAGCATAAATATCTTTTCCAAAACCCAAAAAATAAGAATCCATTTCCTTTGCATGATATAAAAATTCAAAAAGAAGTAGGAGAAAAATCAGGTGAAAAATCGACTAAAAAAATAGAAAAAGAAGAAGATGATGGAGCATAAACTGTATACTCTTAAAGAATTACAGAATATGTTCGAGAAGGAACAAAATCCGGAAGAATTAAAGAAAATCATGAGCGCAATTAATGATAAACATGACGTATTATCTAATGATAATGAAGAGACTAATAATGCCCAATTAGAAGAATAAATATATCAGCAGATGAACCTTATTAAACTTGATGATTTTAAGGCGCTACCATTAGAAGAAATAAAAAGAAAATTGGATAAAAAAAAAAGGGAAAATGGCTGTTGAAGATGAGATTAATGAAATCAGAGATGAACTGGATTTAGGTGAAATAGATACTAATCTGATTAACAATGTTGTTCCTAAACCTGAAGGGTTTGGTGAACCTTCCAGAAGAAACACTCATTTTATAAGACCTCAGTACGTTCCAGCAGAACGTACAACCAAATTTTCCTTTGGGTTTATCCCAAGGAAAACTACCACTTATGAAGAAATTGGTCTTACCTTAGTTAGCCAAACTGGATACATCTTAAACATAGATGGAGCTCGTAATAGAGAAAAATATTTGAACACTAGAAAAGAGGCATGAATAGTGTTTTAAACCTAAATACTACATGGACTATTGCAAATTTCCTAAATTAAATTGAACATAGTTTCTCTGGCACTATAGCTGACTGGTATAATTCGCTAAATGAAGAAGGTAAAACACGTTAAAAATGATGGAAGTACCAGCTGCCATGTTCAAAAATCTATCTAAGGAAATCAAAACTGAATTTATTGGAGCTAAACTTGATTCCGAATTTAGTCGATTTTATTACAAAATTGGGCATAATGAAACCAATCTTGTTATGTTTTATAACCAATTGTCATTCCTGATAAATTTCATAATTAATGAAAAATACATTGCATGGATTGAACGAGCAGATGTCATTGACACTCTTGGTTCGAGAATCTCTTGTTTAAGAAAATGGGTCAATGATCAATGTCTTGATCTCCAAAACCAAAAGAAAATTAAAAAGTAATTTCTAACTTAATGGGATTCGTCTCACCAATGGGGAAAAGAACATGAAAGGAGAAGAAAGAGAAATTTTTATAAGAAAAAGAGCCTTAATAAGCAAAGGGGGGAGAAATATAGAAGAAAATATTATAACAAACCAAGTCCTAGAAAACGAAGATTTATTTAAGAAAGCAGCGTATTGTAAGGAAATTTTTAGTGTCAAATAAAATGTCGCAAGCATACAGCTTTCGCTGTAGTACTTGAGAGTCGTCTCCACATGGACGATGGAAAAGGTTATGGTCACAAAAGAGTGAATAAACTAATTAATCTGATGTTAACTACATTAAACCAAATTAAATCATTTAAAGAGAACTGAAACCCTATAACTAAGAATCTAATGCATACATCACCATTCAACTATGCATAAGATGAACTCACTAATTTAATCGCCATTCAACCAAAATTAAAACCTAGTGCCAGAAAACTAAAGCGTGAACTGACACTACAAGAAAGAAGAAATTAGCCTTCTGTTCTTAATGACAACAAAACGAATTAACTTCCATGTTCCATTCTTATGTCCATACCAATATAAAAGTTGAACCATTGCATCAACAACCATTATTATCATCATTTAGATAACCAGCAGCAGAGCAACAACCAACAAAAGCCAAGATCGATTCATCCTGAATTACTAAGAAGTAAACACCAGAAAACTAACATATCAAAATAAAATCAACGAAAATTCATCTAACATCAACCAATGATATCAACTCAGTAAAATCACCTCAACAACCCAATCGAAGAGCATAAACAGATGTTCCAGTCTAGAATTGAAGAACACAATCGAAGAGCACAAACAGATGTCAATTCATCCTAAGCTACTTAAACAATAATTGATTCAACTAAACCAAGAAAACCAGAAACTAAGCAAGAGCGTTCGAATTCTCAGCAATCATCCAACAAGCATAAAGCATAAATGAATATTAAGATTCAAACCCAGACCATGACCTAGAGCAGAACAGCGAAACAGGGCCTTGAACCAAGGAGAGGAGCGAGATTCAGCCATCCATTGACCCAAGAAAATCAGACACGAGCTTCAACCGTCGCCAACATTGGCGGAAACGCCATTACTATGCTCAACGAAATGAAAACAGGGGAGGGGTGACCGAAATTAAATAAACCAACATCCACAATCTTACAAAAGCAAACTAAAAACCATGAATTTCAACTAGCAAACACAAAATAGTAGCATAATTACATGAAATTCAGAACCAAAACTCAATCTGACATCAAACCCTAAATCGAGTTTTCGAGACTAAAACCCTAAATTTGGAAATCGAAAGCTTACAAAATTGAAGCCTAAAAACTTGAAATTAAAAATAATTCAAACCCTAAAAACTTCCTAACCTCTTCTCTAGAGCCGGCTCCCTTCAAATTATACCCAGCAAGCTTCGATTTCAACCCTTGATTTGCTTGTGCCGTGGACGGTGGAGATGAGGACGTAGGTGGCAATTGATGGGTGAAAGACAGTGATGTATTGGCGGTTTGGAGTGGTGGATAGGGATGAAGATGGTGAAGTGATGTTTTAGAGAGAGAGGAGATGATGAGGACGATGATGGAGGAGCAAGGGAGGAGGTATCGGGTTTTGGGGGTTGGAAGCGGAGATAGTGGAGAGAGAAAATGAGAGTTAAAAGGGGGGTGAACGGATCACGTGAGGGGCGCGTGAGCTGGGGGGTTTAGGTTTTTATTTTTATTTTTGTGTACTTTTTGCCTTTTTTCACAAAGCTTCCCTCAATTTATTCAACACCTACAACATAAAATAAAATCAATTGAAAACGTAAAAATAAAAATTATAACGAGCATAAATCAGACGTAAAAATTTTGTAAAAATAACACATTTTTGACAAGAACAAACATGCTCACACGAAGATTTTGCTTGTCCTCGATTAAAACAACTAAATTAACTAAAGGAAATGAAAAATAAGAAAAAGAAAATCCTAACTCACTGTCGTAGGAATCACGGTTGCATTTAGCGCATGCAACAAGCCCTTTAACTCGGTCTCCCAATTGGACGAGTAAGGTCTCGTGGGGGTTTTTCTAGTGAAAAAACTTATTTCAAAAAGAAATCTTTTTGGTTTTTTGTCAAAGATAATATGTACAGAATTAGCGAAAGATATGTACACGTTCTAATCAACTAAATCACCTATGTAACCAAGATATCGACCTGTATATAAACAGAATGTACTTCAAAGTCCTCTATCCCATAAATGACATCAGAGCAATAATTTTTCACCCCATTGTACATCAAGATTCTGAATCCATCACAGTGCTTTTGTGCAAGTGTGTCATTATCCCAAGACTTAGATTTACAGAATTAGACTCACTCCCACTTGACTGACACAAATACATTATTAACATATTAACATTGGAAGTAAGTTTTTTCAGTAGTAGTATTGCCTCAAAGGGTAACACCCAGTAGCACATGCCTCAAAGGGTAACTCCCAGTAACGCGTGCCTCAAAGGGATACTTGTTATTCCAAATTTTATTTCATCTCTTTTTCTTTTTCTCTTCTTTATTCATAATATTTTTTTCCCTTTTTTTTTGAAAGTTGCAAAATCAAAAGTAATCGTGTAACAAGCAAGTGGAAGAATCATTCACGGAAGCCTAAGACCTAAAGATAATGATAAAGGGATAAACAAGAATTGGATTACACATCTATAATGACAATTGGGATTAGAATTAGGGCTTAGAATGACATACTGAGGTCAAAGACCTATCATGCACATCCTGCTTACATACAAGCTAATAATCAAAGCACAGGGGATTCAAGCTAATCAGAAAAAGTACAAAACGTCCCGCAAAAACAAAATGAAAATCTTTTTGGATTTTTCAAAAAAAGTATGTACACATGGGCACTTCACCCCCACACCAAAATCTCACAATGTCCTCATTGGGAGTGGGAAAGACATGAAGACCAAAAAGAAAATATAAAAAAAATTTGAAAATAAAGACTCAAAAAAAACAAAACAACCAATCATAGAAAAAGAAAAGCAACCAACTATAGAAAAAGAAACTGGAATAAGACAAAGATGGAAGAAAAGAAATTTCTAGCAAACTAGGTTGAGTGCTAAGTACACCCAAGCTATCTCACATCACAATCACCGATCACGACTCGGTTCATGGAGTATCAGACACTCCACATCTTCTTGGCCCGACAGCTCTAAAAATTGTTTCAAATGCTGGCCATTCACTTTGAATGCAGCACCACTCTGAGGATCCTGAATTTCAACTGCACCATAGGAAAAAACATGTGAGACAATATAAGAACCTGTCCATCGAGACCTCAATTTTCCCGGAAACAGATGGAGCCTAGAGTCATGCGAGAGTACTTTTATTCAAGGGGCAAACGCTTTCCTAAAAATATGTCGATCGTGAAACAACTTCACCCTCTCTTCGTAAGATCGAGCACTCTCATAAGCCTTAGCTCTAATCTCATGAAGCTTACTCAGTTGTAGTCGTCTCTCCTCACCCACCTCCGTCAAGTCATAATTAAGCTTCTTAATGGCCCACCAAAGTTTATGCTTTTTCCTCACAGGTAAATGACAAGGCTTTCCATAAACTACCCTATAAGGTGACATACCTAAGAGAGTTTTGAAAGCCATCCTATATGCCCAAAGAGCATCCATCAGCTTGTCAGCCCAGTCTTTCCTATTCTTACTCACTGTCTTTTCCAAAATATGTTTGAGTTGCCGATTGGAGACTTCAACCTGGCTACTGGTTTGGGGATGGTAGGGAGTAGCAGGCCTATGGACTATGGAATACCTCTTCAGTAAGGCATCAAAAGATCTATTATTAAAATGGGTGCCGTGATCACTAATGACAGCACGGGGCATACCAAATCGAGCAAAGATGTTCTCCCTAAGGAATTTCACGACGACTTTAGCTTCATTGGTCCTAGAAGGGATGGCCTCAACCCATTTAGAAACATGGTCCACAGCTAACAAAATGTATTCATTCCCAAAGGAAGATAAAAATGGTCCTATAAAGTCAATACCCCACACATCAAAAATCTCTACAACAATGATGGGGTTCAGTCGTATCATATCTCTCCTACTTATTCTACCCAACTACTGTCATCTAGGGCAGCTCTTGTGGTACTCAAATGCATCTTTAAACAAAGTAGGCCAATAAAAACCACATTGAAGAACCTTGGCTGCTGTCTTCCTACCACTAAAATGTCCCCCACATGCTTGGTCCTGTAAAAAAGAGAGGACGCTTCTCACCTCTAGGTCGAGAATACACCTCCTAAAGACTTGGTCAGAGCAGTACTTAAACAGATAAGGGTCATCCCAAATAAAGAATTTCACAAGGTGGAAGAATCTATCTTTGTCATTCTTAGTCCAACCCTCAGGGATCCTACCAGCGACTAAGTAGTTCACAATATCAGCATACCAAGGAACATAGTGAACAACATACAATTTCTCATCGAGGAAGCACTTAGAAACACTGGACTCACTCTCTCTATCATAGAGGATCCTAGACAGATGGTCGGCTACAAGGTTTTCAAAATCTTTCTTATCCTTGATTTCAGAGTCAAATTCTTGCAAAAGCAAAATCCATCTCACAAGTCTAGGCTTAGCATCCTTCTTAGAAAGAAGGTGCTTGAGAGTAGAGTGGTCAGCATAAACAATCACATGTGACCCAATCAGATAGGGTTTAAACTTTTCGAAACCAAAGATCACTGCCAAAAATGCTTTCCCAGTACCAGTGTAATTCAGCAGGGCATCATTCAACATATGGCTAGCATAGCAAATAACATGGGGTTTCCTATCAATATGTTGTCCTAAAACAACCCCAATAGCATAATCAGATGCGTCACACATCAATTCAAATGGTTCTCCCTAGATAGGAGAATGAAGAATAGGAGCAGAGGTTAAGGACTCCTTAAGCTTAGAAAATGCCCCAAGACACTCCTTAGAGAAATAAAATGGCACATCCTTAGCTAGCATATTGGACAAAGGCTTTGCAATCTTACTAAAGTCCTTAATGAAATGACGATAAAAGCCAACATGTCCAAGGAAATATGGCACCTCTTTCACACAAGTGGGAGGGGGAATATTAACAATCAGGTCAGTCTTAGCTTTTTCTACCTCAATTCTATCTCGAGAAATAATGTATCCTAAGACTATACCCTTTTTAACCATGAAGTAACATTTCTCCCGGTTCAAAGTCAAGTTTTTCTCCCTACACCTCTCCAACACCTTTCTCAGATTAGATAACCAATCCTCAAAAGAAGATCCAAACACAGAAAAGTCAACCATGAAAATTTCCATGCATTGCTCAACTAGATCTAAGAAAATAGAAATCATGCATCTTTGAAAGGTAACAGGGGCATCGCACAGTCCAAACAACATTCCTCTAAAGGTATATGTCCCAAATAGACAGGTGAAAGTAGTCTTCTCTTGATCCTCAGCAGCAATAGAGATCTAGGTATAACCGGAATATCTATCTAAAAAGCAATAAAATGAATGTCCAGCCAACCTCTCTAGCATTTGATCCAAGAAGGGGAGGGGAAAATGGTCTTTCCTAGTGGCAACATTCAATTTTCTATAATCTATACACACACGCCACTCAGATTGAACTCGAATAGGGACTAACTCGTTCTTATCATTCCTAATCACGGTAATACTGGTCTTCTTAGGAACAACTTGAACATGGCTAACCCACTTACTATCAGAAATAGGATAAATAATCCCATGGTCTAACCATTTCAACACTTCCTTCTTAATTACTTCCAGCAAAGTGGGATGTAAACACCTTTGGAGGTCACGGTAGGGCTTAGTATTGTCCTCTAAATGAATTCTATGTTTCACAACAGAAGGACTAATACCCTTAATATCCCCTAAAGTCCATCCTAGAGGTTCCTTGTTTTCTCTAAGTAAAGTAATCAGTTTTTCCTCTTGATCCCGGTCTAGATCAGAAGCAATTACAACAGGTAAGGATTCATCGGGCCCTAGAAATGCATACTTAAGAGAGTCAGGAAGAGGTTTCAATTCAAGAGCAACAAGGGAAATAGATTCAGCAGCAGATTCAGAAACACCAGTGAGCAGACAACCAACAGTAGAGCACAAGTCATCAAATTCAAAGACATCATATTCAGGCTCATCATCTTTAAGAAATGACCCAAACTCAGTAGCAAATACATCATCCAAAGCATCATCAAATACAGAATCCCCTGCCCAGTTAAGAACAAAAAATTCCATATCATCAAATCCAGAAAGCTGTCTTTGCATGTTAAAGATGTTCAATTCTACAGTCATTTTGCCAAAAGATAGTCTTATCATACCATTCCTGCAATTAATGAGGGCATTGGCAATGGCTAAGAAAAAACGCCTTAGAATCACAGAAACCTGACTAGCTAAGTTGGACACCTTCTCAGTTTCAATCACAACAAAGTCCACTAGGTAAATAAATTCATCCACTCTGATCAGCACATCCTTGACTATCCCTCTAGGCACCCTAGTCGACCTATCAGCCAGTTGAATGAATATCTTGGTAGATTTCAGCTCACCCAACTCTAACCTCTCATACTCAGTAAAGGGTATCAGGTTAACACTAGCCCCTAGGTCAAGCAATGCTATGTGAATAAGTTGGTCGCCTATGACTATAAACACAATAGGGCAACCGGGGTCCTTATACTTCACCAGGATCTTAGAAAGGATAGAATTAGCACTAGAGGTCAAGAAAGTCTTCTTAGGTACAACAGTTGCTCTCTTGGTCGTACATAGCTCTTTTAAGAATCTAGCATATGGAGGTATCTGCTGAATGGCATCGAGCAAGGGTATGTTGATCTTTACTTGAGAGAAGGTCTCTCTCATCTTCTCAATATGATCTTGATCTTTCTTCTTTAGCCTATGGGAAAAAGGAGGTAAAGGCATCTGGATTTTCTTAGAAGAAGAAGGGAAGGAAGAATCTTTAGAAGGTGAAGAACTTGCCAAGTCGTAGGAGTCTTTCTCTTTAAGCTCCTCTTGCTTAGAAGGCGACTCAGGAGGAGAAGGACTATTTGAAGCATTGGGGGCACCGTCAATAGCATCTCCTGACTGACTGGATGAACCAGTTTCTGGAGGAGAAGAGGAAGAAGAATTTTGGAAGAATTGGTGAGGATACCTGTAAGGTTCATTAGGATTTCTCACTTGGTTATCAACCTCTCCACTAGAACGGAGAGATATAACTACATTCACTTTCCTCACAGGCTCACTAGGGTTACCAGAAGAAGGGGAGGCGTGACCCTTAGTGTTCACCTTAGGTTGACTCGGGAAAGTACTTGGTTCCCTAGAAGATTATGCAAACCGGGAAAACTATTCGGTCATCATTCTCATAATTCTTTCCATGTTAGTATTAATCATTCTCTCCATATTGTTATTGATTCTGCTATCTAATTTATCAATATTAGTATAACCAGAGGAGGTTGAACTTGAGCTACAGGAGGTGGAGGTCTGTGTGCATTAAGCACATCTGAAAAAGTCAGTCTCTAAAAGGAGTTTGAAGCATGAGAGATGGGTTGAGAGTTGTTTTCAGGAAACATCCCAAGTTGAGAATTAGGAACTGTAGCATTTGGTCCATTAATCCATGAAAAGTTAGGGTGATTTCTCCACCCTGGGTTGTAATAAGGGGAGAAAGGGTCATTCTTATGTCTCTAGAAGCCCATACTCGCTTGCTCTTATTCAATTGCTAACTGATGAGCAAAATACGGATATGCACTCAACGAATGATCTAGGGCATGGCAATGAGAACAAGACACCGTCAATGTCTGAGATAACTGGGACATCTGCGGAGATAACCCCTTCAACATGTTTTCTAAAATAGCAATCTTAGACTCCAAGTAACTTACATCAGAAACAACCCACCCCTTGCAATCCTAGAACTCAGGTTGTCATCATGAGCGGTTTCTCACAGCATGGTTTTCTCAGCCAAGTCCTCTAAAAACTTCCAAGCAGCTGTGGGGTTCTTAGAAAGAAAGTCACCTTGACACATGGACTCTACCATGGTTCTAGTCTGTTGGTCAAGTCCTTCATATGCAATTTGGCACAAGCGTGCTTGGTCTAAATCATGATGGGGACACTGGGCCAACAATGTTTTGAACCTACCAAAATATATCCAAAATGATTTCCCATCAAGTTGCACAAATTGATTGATTTCATTCCTGAGCTTAATGGTTTTGGCATTAGGAAAATATTTTCTTAAGAACAATCTTACAAAATCATTCCAAGAAGTAACAGAATTAGCAGCCAAGCCATACATCAAACATTTAGCAAAATCTTTCAAAGCAAAAGGAATCAATTTCATTTGCACAACATCAAAGGGAATATTAGGGAAATGTTTCATAGAACAAACTTCTTTGAATTCCCTTAAAAATAAATAAGCATCCTCTAAACTTGTGAATTTAGGGAACATCTAAGTATAATGGGTTTTAATTTGAAGGTCACATTTAGTGCGAGATTAGGCATAACAAAGCATGATGGCAAAGCAGCCTTAGGAGGATAGAAAATATCAATCAAAGTCTTTTCTTATGCCATATTCCCTAACTCAAGCTTAGGTTTAGGTTCAGGTTCTAAGTCAGGGTTGGGCTCACTCCTAACGAGTCTTTGATTTTCAGGGTCTCTAACCCAACTAGTCATATAAACCCCAGACCTTCACAAAAAGTCCTATTTTTGGTCTTTTTTCTCTTTCAATTTTTTTGAATTTTGGATTTTTTTTTCTTCTTTTTTTCTTAGGTACAAAGTCACAAAATATTTCTCAATCCCAAAGACGATTTCCAAACAAGAGTTAGCCAAATCAAAAAGTTAATCAATCTTTAAAATAAAGATAAGACACATCCCAACAAAAACTAACTTCAAATTACTAATTCTAAAACTACAAAACACCTTCATCAACAAAAACTATAAATCAATTCTAAGTCGTTTGTTTTTAGAGTTTTTCAATCAAACCTTTTTTTTTTGAAGTCTCAAGTTTTTCTAAATTTTTATGGGTTTTTGGATTTTTTCAAGAAATAAACTAACTAAATCACAACTAATAACGAATAAAGTAAGTCAAAGAAAAAGCAACTAATAAGAACGAAACTAAGAAAAAGAAAAGTACTCAAACTGAGGGAAACATAGACTTGCCACTTTGTTTTTTGAGTTTTTAATCTTTTGATTTTTTTGTGGTTTTTAAGTTTTTCCAATTTGTTTTCAATTTTAGGCTTTTAAAAATTATTCTTTTTATATTTTATAATAATTCAAGGAATACTTTAAATCAAGTCACAACTTAATACAAAATAAAGCAACCTAATATTAAAGTACCTAAGAAAAAGAAAATACGACATAATCTTATGCCGTCGTCCCCGCCAACGGCGCCAAAAACTTATAAGGTAATATTCAGTGTCAAACAAGGTGCCGCAAGTGTACAGCTTTTGCTGTAGTACTTGAGGGTCGTCTGCACAGGGACAATGGAAAAGATTATGATCACAAAAGAGTGGATTAAGTAATTAATCTAATCTTAACTACATTAAACCAAATTAAATCATTCAAAGAGAACTGAAACCCTCTTACTAAGAATCTAATTCATACATAACCATTCAACTAAGCATCAAATGAATCACTAATTCAATCACCATTCAACCGAAATTAAAACCTAGAATTTGAAAACTAAAGCGTGAACTGACACTATGAGAAAGAAGAAATTAACTTTCTGTTCTTAATGACAACAAAACGATTAACTTCTATGTTCCATTCTTATGTCCATACCAACATCAAAGTTGAACCATTGCATCAACAACCATTATTATCATCATTAAGATTACCAGCAGCAGAGCAACAAGCAACAAAAGTCAAGATCAATTCATCCTGAATTACTAAGAAGTAAACACCAGAAAACTAACATATCAAAATATAATCAACGAAAATTCATCTAACATCAACCAATGATATCAACTCAGTAAAATCACCTCAACAACTCAATCGAAGAGCACAAACAGATGTCCCAGTCCAGAAGCGAAGAACACAATCAAAGAGCACAAACATATTTCAATTCACCCTAAGCTAGTTAGACAATAATCGATTCAACTAAACCAAGAAAACGAGAAGCTGAGCAAAAGGGTTCGAATTCTCAGCAATCATCCAACAAGCATAAAGCATAAATGAAGATTAAGATTCAAACCCAAACCATAACTTGGAGTATAACACCGAAACAGGGCCTTGAACCAAGGAGAGAAGCGAGATTCAGCCATCCATTGACCCAAGAAAATCAGACACGAGCTTCAACCATCGCCAACAATGGCAGAAACGCCATTACCATGCTCAACGAAATGAAAACAGGGGAGGGGTGACCGAAATTAAATAAACCAATAGCCACAATCTTACAAAAGCAAACTAAAAACCATGAATTTCAACTGGCAAACACGAAATAGTAGCTTAATTACATGAAATTCGGAACCAAAACCCAATCTAACATCAAACCCTTAACCGACTTTTTGAGACTAAAACCCTAAATCTGGAAATTGAAAGATTACGAAATTGAAGCCTAAAAACTTGAAATTAAAATTAATTCAAACACTAAAAACTTCCTAACCTCTTCTCTGGAGCCGACTTCCCTCAAATTATACCCAGCAAGCTTCGATTTCAACCCTTGATTTTCTTGTGCCATGGACGGTGGAGATGAGGATATAGGTGGCAATTGATGCGTGAAAAACGGTGATGTGTTGGCGTTTTGGAGTGGTGGATAGGGGTGAAGATCGTGAAGTGATGTTTTAGAGAGAGAGATATGAGTTAGAGAGAGAAAGGAGATGATGAGGACGACGATGGAGGAGCAGGGGTGGGGTATCGGGTTTTGGGGGTTGGAAGCCGAGATAGAGGAAAGAGAAAACGACAGTTAAAAGGCGGATGAATGGGTCACATGAGGGCCGCGTGAGGTGGGGGTTTAGGTTTTTATTTTTATTTTTGTGTATTTTTTTCTTTTTTCAGAAAGTTTCCCTCAATTTATTGAACACCTACAAAATAAAATAAAATCAATTAAAAACCTAAAAATAACAATTGTAATGAGCATAAGTCAGGTGTAAAAATATCGTAAAAGTAACACATTTTTTACACGAACGCATATTGTCTTGCAAGAAAAAACAATTGCAAATGTTGGGCATGTGGAGAGGTTGGACATTATGCTAATGAATGCAAAAATAGGAAAAATAACAAGCTTATCGAGACCTTGGGTAGCCTAGATTATGTTGGGCTTAGTGAAGATGAGGCGTTAAACCTAGTTCTAAATAACAACAAAGGGATTGTTGAAATTATCTTGGACAATGAATATGAAGAAAGTGATCATGAAGAAACAAGTCATATGATGAAAAGTAGCTCAGTTAATGTTAGTGATCTTCAAGAAGAAGAGTTTGTTATAGACAATGATCACAAGGAAGTTAAAGGAGATTAGGTTCTTCCTATAATCCAGAAAGACATGATCAATAAAAAAATTATCTTTTAATTAAAGTGTAAGTATGTTTGCGACGTGATGGAAGGAGATCTAGAAATCAAAGATTGTGAGTGTGATGTGGGAGAAGGTAATCTCATTAATTGAAAAAACATCCTTAAAGCATAACAAAGATAGAAAGGATAGGTATATCCATGTTAGAAGTGTCCAAGTTCAAATTACTCCGTTACAATATTATGGCAAAGATATTGATCTTTATGCATTGCTATGTGATATTAGGCATACCAAATTTAATAATAAAATTATTACAGGGATCAAGACCAACTTATGCTACGAATCGGTAGGATTCAATTGCCGACCTGGATATTATGTGAGTCTAAAGGATTAATTTACTAAAAATTTTCTATCCCTTAAAATAAAAACAATTGGGATGGATATGAAAACAGGAAAATATCCATTAAGGATATTTTGGAACATTATCTAAAAACTAGATGATACTATAGATCCAAAAACTAAGGTCACAATGATAGAGGTAGAGAAGTTTGAAAGTCCTACCCCTATGCAAAGGATCTAGAGGATTAAATCCAATCCAGAGGAAATAAAAATTGATTAGTCATGGATATCTACCTTTGCCAGCCCTACAAAGATTAACAAGAAAAATGTGACAAAAATTGATGAGAATGGTAAAATAACCATTCAACCCCAGTTATTATGAAGAATGAATACGAGATCAGAATAGGGAGAAGGATCTTCGTTAACTAAAGAAGAGCTTAAATAGGATGATACAACTAGTATGACCAGTGAAGTAAGCAGAATGAGTTTTGAATCTGCAAGACCCAGTGTGGACTGAAGCATGAGTCTAGAAAGAAAGGTCATTAGGCACAAAATAAGAACTATTGGTGAGCTAATTTATGAGGATAAATTAGTCAAAAACATGACTATGGAGATATGCTATGAAGTCACCAACACAAATCCTAATAGTATCTATATCCCAATAAACATATGCTTATAGGGATATAATAAATATAAGTTGCATGCATACATAGATAGCAATTGTTCTGTATGCTTTGAAAAAAGATCATTATTTTCAAAGTTTATGTGGAAAAGAGTTAAAAATTCTTTACTAGTAAGAATAGATGATAATAGCATTATGAGTCACAATGAAGCTATAGAACGGCTATCCATGCGATTAGGAGGAGTTCAATGCATTATACCATTTCCATGGGCTACTGATCAACCCTCTCATGACATGATTATTGGAAATAATTTTCAGAGATTATATTATTCATGCACACAGACCATAAACCAAATAATATTCACAATTAACGGTCACTCTATTCTTACTGAAAAGTTGAGCAAGGCTTACACTTATCAAAAAATTGAATTTACACGCAGCCAATGTGGTGAGAAGGTAATGCTGGCACAATGAGAGGTAGCATTAACAATTTCATTACTCAAAATATCTATTAAAAAGCAGATTGTCAAACAACAAGAAAAACTATGCAAAGAACTCTACTCTAACAATCCTCTAAAATTTTGGGATAAATATAAGACATTTGCTAAAATCACCTTATTAAACCCCAACACTATTATTCGAGTCAAACAAATGGTGTATATACACCAAGACATTCAAGAATTTGATAAACAAGTTAAAGAACTTCTGGATAAAGGATTAATCAAGAAAAGAAAGAGTCCTCACACCTGTCCCGCTTTCATGGTAACAAATCATGCAGAAGAAAAAAGAGGAAAAGCAAGAATGGTGATCAATTACAAAAAGCTTAATGATAATACTGTCTTTGACGGTTATTATATTCTTAACAAAACAATCCTTTTCAATAGAATTCAAGGAGCCTCTTGATTCTCGAAAATGGATTGCAAAAGCGAATATTGGCAGATAAAAATAAATGAGGAAAGTATTCCTTTAATTGCATTATTGCCCCACAAGGACATTATGAATTGATAGTAATGCCATTTGGTCCTAAAACTGCACCTCAAATATTCCAAAGAAGAATGGATAACATCTTCAAAGACCTTAATCATTGTTGTTTGGTCTACGTTGACGATATCCTTGTCTTCTCTAAAACCATACAACAGCACAAATATTATGTCTTAGCTATCACCCAAAGATGCATTTATCATGGTATCATACTTGGTAAGAACAAGTGCATTTATTCTGAACAAGAAATTGAGTTCTTAGGCTTAGAAATAAAAGCTGAACAAATAATCTTACAAAAGCATATTCTGGAAAAAATAGAGAATTTCCCTAAAACAATTGAAGATAGGAAGCAACTAGAAACATTCTTGGATGCCTTACTTATACTTCAGATTTCATTAAAGATCTAGCTAAATTGAGAAAACCATTGCAGCAGAAGCTCAAGAGAGAAATAAGTTGGACATTGATCACTAATGATATAAAGATTGTTCAAAACTTCAAAAAATGTGTAAAAATCTTCATGTTCTTAATTTGCCTAATGAAGGAGATGATTTTGTTCTTAAGATAGATGCCAGCAATGAGCATTAGAGTGTGGTACTCAAAATCAAAGAAGGAGAAAAACGCTACAAATATCGTAGTGGAAGTTCTAATAAAGCATAATGCAACTATCCCATGATGGAAAAAGAAATCCTTGCAGTCATATTGAAAAGTTTCTTATCTTTTGAGCCCCCAAACCTTTTCTTATTCGAACTTATTACAAAGGAATACTTGGTTTTATGAAAAAGAATTTATCAAATATGCAAGCACAAGGGCGGCTCCTGTGCTGGTAATTATGGTTT
The DNA here is from genome assembly GCA_017589665.1 of Selenicereus undatus. Lineage (NCBI taxonomy): Eukaryota > Viridiplantae > Streptophyta > Magnoliopsida > Caryophyllales > Cactaceae > Selenicereus > Selenicereus undatus. The sequence continues at coordinate 95,776,483 of JACYFF010031955.1, forward strand.
AACCAGTTTTCCTTTTCCGTTGAATATATACAGGGATCGAAGAACTCTCTGGCAGATAGTTTAACTAGAGAACTCACCAATGGTGATCATCAAATCAGAACTCCTGCTAGAAAAGGGGGAAACCCATAATGAAATGCCATTTTTACTAGAACGGGTTACTCCTTCTAGTAAAGTCCTTATTGAAAATTTGGAATTCCATGCAAAAAGTAGATCACGTTTTGGTCTGCTATCTTCTGCCTACTTAATAGCCTAAAGATTTTCCCCTCTAGAGTTACAAGTTAATTACTTAAAATGTCCTTATGATATTCAAGAAAAAATAAGCTGCTATGTCCAAGAAAAATGATTCAATGAATGGTATGCAGCCTGCATCGACTATTATCATCACTATTCCTATGATATTTGGGAGTCTTGGAGTACCACAATCTACTTTCCTGATAGGTCTGGAGTTGGTGGTGTTAGTTTTTCAGCAAATTCACTCTCTCCAAACGACCCTGTCATGAAAGCCTGAGAGCACAGGATGGAAGTTTATTTATGGAGTTCCCAGATCCGCGGAGTTCCCAGATCCAAAGTTCCCATTTTTCTTAACACTAACCAAATTCCAACAATGCATGTTCAAGAAGACCCACTGGATTCTTACATCTCCTGATGGTCCAACAAATATCCCAAATAACAAATGTCTATATGTGGAGGTACATTGTACACTAATCGAGTCTGAAAATGGAAAAGCCAAACTGGCTCATTATCTAGTACAGATAGTTGATTTCGATGACCCCGAAGATCGATGACAAGAATGGAATCCAAAACGTCGAGAATTAATTACTGATCCTGCTTTAGCAAGAGCCACCGCATTTTTCAACATCTATCAACAGAGTTAGAGATTAATTGAACGAGGAAAAACACTAATGCATTGCGAAAATGCTACTTTCACTTATCATAATAAGTGTAGGGAATATATGAAGATAGACGGAGAAACTTCAGAAGATGTTTTTGATTATCTCTTTAATGTTGTCGCCGGAAAATTCTTATTAGAAAAAGGAAAGAAATATCTTCTTGAGTTATCTGAGAAATGGGACCCAGAGCACCTTCAATTAGATGAAAATTTTGATGATTATCTAGATAATAATGATCTAGAAGATATAATTGGACATGAAGCATGTAGAATCTCAATAATGATGATTAGTCTTGTCATCATTAAAAGTTGTCCATTATTATACTATTTTGACAAGTGTCAGATCTGAAAAATAAAGCAATGTACTGTAGCCATGTGAAAAATCAATGTGCACTATAGCCATGTGAAAATTCAGTGTGTAGCCATTAGGGTATCCTATGTACCCCCAACCTTCTATAAAAAGAGAGGCTGAGTGCTGAAAAGGGACATGATTATTTGAGCATTCTTGAGCACAAGAGAAGTCGGAATTCTCCATTTCTCTATGAGCAAAAATCTCTAACGATCTTAGCGTAAGTCCCTCTTCAAGCTTTCCATTGTAATACTTCCACTTTAAAGCTTTCAATAAAAGAAGTTTTTTAGTAGGGAACTTTATTCAATTGAACCTTATGTCCTAAATATTATAATTTCTTGATTAAAGTCTCACTATTCGTTAAAATACTTAAAATTTGATTAGTGGCTATGGTCTGAGGTAGGAAACAGAACATATCTATGTTGTGCCTGATCTAAGAAAGATGGGGCTGAGATTAGCAATTTCTGTAAACCAGAAGCAAAGGAATGCTGGAGTCCAGCGCTGACTAAGTTCATGTAATGGTCAAAACTCTCTAATTAAATTTTAATTATTTTGCTAAGCATGGTGGGCTAGCCTGTTAACCATAGAAAATATAATATTTATGATATAAGTATTAGATTGTGATAACTAGTACCAGTAAAGTCTTTAGAAGAAGTTAAATCGTTAAAAACAAGCATGAAACAGCTTATTTGCATAGTTTACCCAAAGCAGTGGCCTTTCTGCAATTTCTAAAAGTTCAATGACTAAAATAATAAGAAAAATGACCTAAAGATTGGTTACCTGGAAACATAAGATACCCTAGAATTAGATCTCAAATTATAGTAGCTTACAAATAGTTACTAAAGAACTTAGGCACCTAAGAGTCACTTACTGCAGATACTAAGGGCCTATTCTTTATGAGGATTTTAGAGGAGCATATAGGTTGGAGCGATATGAAATATCTTACAGTGGGAAGGTTTTGGATCAATAGTTAGCAAGTTATGAAAGGTTACTACAGTAAAATTAGCCTTTGGCAATGGACAAAATTGTTGCCATAGGCACATAAACTGTTGCAGTAAGTCTGGCGCAATGGTTTGTTGGCATAGCATTTAGTGGGTGTTGCATTAGAGCTAATGCAATTGTTTTTTGTTCTAAGGTAACAGTTCTTCCAACTATTGCAATAGAGTATAAAAACCATTGCAATAAGTCTTATTGTTGCAACGGTTGTAAGTGAATGCCAAGGCAACACTTCTTCTATCTGCTGCAATAGTTTGAGCCAAGATAAAGGCAAAAGCAATTTTTATTAATAACCATCCATTGACAAAATTATAATTTCTTATAATATGTCAATCATTGCTAGTTACATGCATAAACAACACTCCCACTTTCCAATATTTCCAATGAAAATTCATATTTTTTTATTAATTAGGCGTTAATCACCCACAAATAAGTGTACATATATGTAATACATCATCCACACTACCAAACCCATCAAATTTATACGAATGCACTCAAATCCAAAACATGGACTTTTTCTTGCAAATTACAAAAAAAAGGAGCAAAAAAGCAAAAAAAAATAAAAAATATCAAACTGAGTCTTTGGGACAAGCCTTGTATCTTCTTCTTATGGTGAAACACTTTAGGCACATGACAATTATTCTATGAATAAACAAAAAGAAAAGAAAGTCAGACAATTATATAATATTGTAGATGACCAAATGTAGTAATGCCAAGATGCAAACATGCTAAAATGGTTCTATTTGTCTCTAATTTCTACAAATCCCAAATTTCTTATAGTCACACTCTACATCATATTCATTTTTAGTTAGAACCAAAAGAAGGTAAGTCACACCACTTATTAATCCAGAGAGAACTTGCCTATGTCAAAAAAAAGAGCAGACATTATCTAAAGATGATATATGGTCGTTTAGTATAATAGTCTTGAAGATTAAGTACATGTAAGGAACATTAAGAAAGCATCAACTCACACATGAAGAACTAATAACGGAAGAAATAGTTGGCTTTGAGTCTATCCTTAGTTGATGTAAAATCCATATCGCTAATTTGCACCTAGTAGCTAGTAGCATTATTAAATAATCTAAGAACATTTATGGTCAAAGCATAAAATCTACAAATGCCCTTTAACGAAGAAAAGATAACTGAATATGAATTTTAATGATCCAATAGAAGACCAGGAATATCAAGCTTTAAAGGAATAAGATCCAACACACTGTGCTTTTGAGACATGCAAAGTGAATTTGTGCCATCATAATCACAAAAGCGTAGCAATAATAAACTTTCATTATCAGAAGTGAACTCCAATCCTTAAACATGAAAGTGGTAAAATATACAAGCTCAAGACAATCTAATTACTGTAGTATATAACTCTTTTATAAATAGCGCTGGTAGCAGGCGTACCACAAGACATACACATACTCCTTGAGGGGAGTCCCAACAAAATAAAAAAGATCACAAAATCCTTGATAAACCCAAAAGGGATTCAATCGTTACTGGATGAGGTGAATCCCCTCAAATAGCATATAACACACATTTAAATCTTACAATAGAAAAGTGTTAGGGTTGAAGCGAATCGCAATTCGATATCACAGCGGAAGCAATTAGGATGAATAGATAAACAGAAATATGAAAACCAATAACAAGAACAAATCACACCAAGAATTTACGTGGAAAACCCCAATGTGGGTAAAAACCACGGACGGCGACAAGCCAAGAACAATTCACTATGAGAATCAAAGTACAAAGATTGCAATCACAATACGTGATTCAATCTGGATGTTACAATCCCTCAATTTGCACTCAATCTCACCAATTGTGTTTGGGAATAGGAATAGAGAACTCAGAATCGCCTTTTCGCACTTGCACGGCGGCCCTCCTATGTTTTTTCGCTCAACTACAAAACCTAGGTCGCGAAACCCGAGAAATCTCGGTTTCACTAAAGTGGCACGGTCGTGCCATGTGGCACGGTCTGACCGTGCCAATTCTCTGCCCGCTGAAATCTTTGTCTTTCTTCGACCCAGCGCCAACTGGTGACCATGCCACCCAGCAGCACGCCCGTGCCTCAGCCCGTGCCGCCCCGGTGGCTCAGATTTTGGGCCATAAACCCAACAAAAAGAAATTACATGTACCTCTTTCATTGGACCATGACCATTCTCTAGTTATGAGACCATAGATTTGAGAAGCAGGAGTAGTTGTACAATTAAGCAATCTCATTAACTATATGAATGACTTGGGAGGCCCGAAACCTAAAGAGAATTTGAAGGAGAATTTGGGGGGGGGGGGCGCAGAGATGTCAGAGAAGAACAAGTCATTTTTTTGAAGTTTATAGGGTAATGAATTGAAAGATCTGAAATAAAATCCATAATTAAGGATAGTTTTAGGACTTGTAACGTTCATGAAGCTGCAAATTTTGGTTCCCTCATTATAGTTTTATACATGGTTAACATACCGGCAATATAATACATATGGTCATAGATTACTGGAATTGAATTTTGTAAGAAATATAAAGAATTAAATACATAGAACTTAAAGAGATTACTCAATTGCTAAATTGCTAACTGATGCACCAACTTCCATCTCAAAGCTTCGAAATTGACTTCATTTATCCCCAATCTGTTTTGCAATTAAACATGTACATACATGAAAAAGAAATACAGCTACAATTACTAAACCAAGCATACAACCAGATTACCAAAATCACTGAAATAAACATATACAACTAGATGACTCGAATCACTAAATCAAAAACACACATGAAAACCAAAATTACTTTCACTTAGGCTCAGGGGAATTGGTAAAAAAGCCAGAAATATGAAGATTTGAAATATTGAAGGGCAAACGAAGGTGGTTGTATAGATTTGGGCTTAGGGTTTGAAATACTATATTGGCAACTACGTGAGTAAGAAAAAGTTCAACTAAAAATTACCTCACCAAATTGGGTTAGGGTTTCAAATATGTATTTTGAGTTTGCTGCATCTCTACAACTGTGGATGCCAGTGGTGTAGCTATGGCCATGGCGGTTTTGCTCCGGAAGCACCAATGAGAACCCAGCAAGCCATAGCCAAGAGAAAGGCAAAGGTAGGTGCTTGAATTGGGTTCAGGTCGGGTGAACCATCATTCGCATCCATCACTATCCACTTGATTCGATCCAACCATCATCCACAAAAATCTAATTCAATCCATCTATCCACCATCCGCGGGGTGAAAATGGGTGGATCGGATTGTAAACCGTTGATAAACTTTTATATGTAATATGTGAGAAAACTTATATAAAAAGTATGGTTTGTCTTTTGAAAAGTTTTAAAAAAATATCTTAGGAACAAGAAACGAATAAATATCATAGTCATCATATTAATTTTGACGGAAATCATAGAATTGACAATATAATTGTCCAAAAAATGAGCAAAATTTAAAGGGCCAAATAAAAAGTAAACTAAATGTATGTAGGAGATAAACAAGTGGATGACTAAGTGGGTGATGGATTGAGTGGTGGGTTGGATGGGGCCTCATCTAGGTCAAATCTAGTATGTCAAACCATCATCCATTATCCATCGATCATCCATATATTTCGAATTTTCACAAGCTTTTTCGGATCGGGTGGAATGGATATCCATCGGGTGCAGGTGAAATTGCCACCCCTACAAGTTGGAGGGGGGAGGAGTAGGTTATAGTGGACTAGAGCATGTTGGCACTTTTGAGCATTTTCCAGTGCTCATAGTTATAGATTACTTTTTTTTTGGGGTAAAGAGTGTTCGAGAATTCAAAACTTTGTAAAATTACACTTTTTTCCTTGGTGATTGATTTTGGTATTATGAAATTGAAGGGTAATAATGTCAATATTACCTTGTAACAAATATGTCTCAACCAATTAGTCATCTCGGTCGCGGTTAATTGTGCCACAATCTTTGTCTTTTTTCAATTTCTCATCCATAATTTTTTAAACAAAATTATATTTTTTTAACTGTTTTTTTTTCGATTGTGTAATAGTAATCTTTGTCTTTTTTTTTTAAAAATTGTCATTCATGCGATTAAATTTATACTTTCGTTGGAGTGGTTCAGAGTGAGTTGGAGCAATTTGGAATATTTACAAAGAGTGGTTATATAGTTGGAGCTAGTCAAAACAATTAGCTAGTGCAATATGCCCATAGCAAATATGTCCTAATTAAAATCTCAGCTTAAAAATTACTTGAAACTATAGGTTCATTATTTAAATATTAAAATGATGATTTAGAACTTTAAGGTGCATCCCTCTTAAAAAGTTTCATAAGATGAACTTAAGATATTAATATTAATGACGTCCATAAAAAGTTTAATTAATTAAAAATAGAAGTCTTTTATTAAGGATTCATCATCTATTAAAAACGATTCATCACTTAGATCTTACATTCATTGTTTAGAATTGAGATACAAAAGAAGTTTAAAATTTAGAGTAAATTCATAACTCACAATGCAGAATGCAACGTAAACTCATTTGGAAAATGTTGATCATGTAATTAAAATGTTAATCACTCAAACATAACTATGTTTATCAAATTAAAACCAAAATATTTGAAGATTAAATTTAATGTTGTAAATGATCATCTTTTTACTATAAAAAAAAAAGTTCAGCCCAATAACATACATTATTTAAGAACATAACTATGTTTGGGTCACTTTCGAGTCAACCATGTTCGGGCGGTTCTGTTCGGTTGAAGTTCGGGTTCGGGTCACTTATGGATACCATATTCGGGTCGGTACAGGTTTTGTTCGAGTTCGGTTCGGGTGGAATTCGAGTTAGATCTGTTTTAGGTTGTCTACAGTAGCCCGGTTCGAATCGGGTATGGGTCAAGTGTAATTTGGGCCCAGTGGGATTCAGTTCAATGTTTGGGCTAATATCGGGTCAGGTGTAAATCGAATCGGATATAAACCAAGTTGGGTTAATTTCGAATCATTGTATGTTTTCAATGTAGTTATCTTTAGTTCTTTGCTCTTAACTTGTATTTAAAAGATAAAAGCTATTTAATTAGAAAAACTCATGTATTCTAGATTTCTCTTTTTAATTCATACGTTAACAAATAATTGATTATACATATTATATATAATTAATGGAAAATTATATGGGGTTAGTTCTAAATTTACCACGAAAGTTGGTAAATTGCAAATACAAGTACACAACTCATCCTAACCCTCTATCAAATGCGCTGAGCAATTATCCAAAAGATTATGTGTCATTAAGTCAAGCTTTAATAATCTTAATTGAGTTCATGCGATGACAAAATAAGTGGACCAACCTAACACAAATTATTTATCAATTGTCTCACTTGTGAGCCCCAAACCAAAATATACCTTGAAAAATGAAAAAAAAAAGAAGAAAGAAAATAACAAAATTTTCATTTAGACCCCGGTGTTGGATAACTTCACCTTTGTCATATTTGGAGTTGATAAACAGAAACAGGTTAATTCAAGTTGACATTTTTAGTAATCGAATCAATGTTCTTTGATAGCTTGTTAAATGATCATACATCAACATCCAAAGATATGTCTTTGTGAGATTAATAACTTGATCTGCATTTGCTCAATGAGTCAGAACTAAAAGGCAACGACAATATATGAGTATGTGCCAATTAGCATTACATTTATGTAATTGTAAATGCTCGTTATCGAATCTCAAGACTTGGAATTTAATTGTCCAAAATTCAAATGAGTCACATTATTATGAGATCACATGCAATGATGCATTCTTAAATATGATTTTGTAGAATTAAACATGTTATGAAGATGATTTAGAATTGTAGATCAATAGTGCTGAATTTCTTACATTAGCCACAAAATGATATTATAAATTTACAATCATAGCGTACATTGCATTAAGTCATTAAGTGAATCAAATAGTAAAATATGATTGCTAGATCCTAATAAGTTTAATAAATTGTGAACTATACTTATTTTCCTTAATTCCTATTGTGACAAAATATTTTTCTCTTATATTTTTACCACATATCTATCAAATTAAAAACTTAAAACTATCAACTATTTTATTTTTTCCTCTTAAGTGTTTAATTGGTTTCATTTGTAAAAATTCCCTCCTAAGTTGTTTTTCTTTTCCCACCTAAACACAACTAATTGAGTT
>JACYFF010031955.1:95786623-95801355 GCA_017589665.1 Selenicereus undatus
ATGTATATATATATATATATATAGACACACACACATTAAAACTATGGTAAGCTTTCCCTCCTAAGGGTTTTGGTATCATTGGAAAGTCTTAGGTGAGGGATGACATGAAAGAGAGGCACGTGAAACAAAGAAAATTCTCACATGCTTGTAGGACTTGAACCCATTGCTACTGCTGGAAGTGTGGAGATATCCCACCAGATTATTCCTTTTAAGGTAAAAAGGTACATTCTTCCTTGTTACTTGAAAGAATATTGAAGTCAGTGGTGATGCCTGCAATCTCACAACGAAAATATGTTGCAAGGGGCTGATGTTTTGTGAGTTGTCAAATTGAAGAAAGCTCAAAAACATAAATCAATGAAAATGTGTAAACGAGGGTTCAAACCTGGAATCTCACAACAACTAGATATAGGACACAATCCAGCCACTTAGCTAAGCATATTTAAATGTTGTTATCCACCACATTTTTTTATTAAATTTCTAACTTTTTTTAATTATTTCTATATGTATATATATATATATATATATATGTATATTATATATATTAGAGAGTTGTCGTATGATTCCATTATACCTATGTAGTCTTCACTCTTGGGTGCAAGTGAAGTGGAGAATTAGAATCAAAACGGATCTATATAATATTATATACCAGTAAGTACCCATGTGTTTCCCCGGGATCAATTACTTGTATAAATATATGTGCTTAATGAATAGCATTGAATTATAACAAAGAGTTAAACATAACAAACAATAATCCAAAATTATAAATTAGATATGTTGTCAAATAACATCCTATAATTTTATATTCGTATTTTTATTATTATTTTTGTTGTTATTGTTATTGTTATTACTATTACTATTTTTATTATTATTATTATTATTATTATTATTATTATTATTATTATTATTGTTATTATTAAAGTTTAACTACCTAAGTATTGCATTAAGCATATGAAGGAAAATATTCTCCAACTAAGACCCGCACGCTACCCCCGAAATAAGTGTTTGAATAAACAAATGAAACTTCAAAAGTATTATTGAATGATTGTTAGGTTGACATTAATAGGTTGACAAGAACAAATCATGAAGATTTCAATCCAACTGAAAAGATATGGGAAAAGCACATTACCCCCAAGAATACAAAATGTTTAATTGAATACGATACATGTTCAAGTTAATTTATTGATTTTAGTCATATCATATTAAGTAATTGGCGGATTTAGTGATTTAGTCCCATAAATTTTTGTTTATTCTATTCTATTTTTTCTTAAAATTTTTTTTGGCTACTTTTAGTTCCTTCTCTACCGAATTTCCACAACATCCTAAAGCCAAATTAGATGTAAATCCTTAATCTTAGTTTATAATTATATTCTTTTACAAATTATTTTATTTAATTTGCTAATTTGAGTCAAGTTCATGTTAAATAGTTAGTGGATTTAGTGACTTATTCTCATAAATTAAGAAATTAGCATTCTAGGTTGTAGAATTGGAATAATTTGATTGGTTATTGCTTGTTAGGGAAAATTAGTTAGTTAATTAGTCTTGGTCTCTTGATTTCTAAAAGGAGCATAAGAATTTCCTGTCAAAAAAAGGAAGCCTAAGAATTTGGCAGTTAATTAATTTTGAATTCTTATACTCTTGATTTCTAAAAGGAATTAATTTGCTTTGCTTATTAATGTGGGCACTAAGAAGAACCAAAAGCCTAAGTAATAAGTAAATTATATTTCAATTTGAAAGGAATAAATTTTTCAATAAGATAGTTAACCGATTCATTGGTTCAATCTTCGCACCACAAAACCCACCATTCACTCAAGAAAGCAGTAGCTATGTGCTCTCACCACAAAACTCACCACTGACTCATCATTAGTTTAAACGATTGGTTGAGTACTTCACAAAACTCATAAAGCTTTACATCACTCTTAAAACATAAGATGTCATCGAGGAAAATTTTTAAATGTGTTAGCTATGTACTTTCATTTTCACAACTAATATTAAATTTTGTATTATGTATATATTTAATCCCGACACCCCTTGGTGCAAAACTTGGCTCACCCCTTGTTGCTTCTTGTAGATGTAGACATGCATGTACGATACGGTATATTGAGGTCAAACACATAATTATGGGAAAACAAATGGCAATCAGGGCAAGATGCATAAACAATTGGAAAAATACTTTCGACGCATGCAAAGATGTGATAATATGAAACCTGCAATTGCACATATATTATAACATAATAGACAAGTTGGGCCAGTAGTTGTCAACCCAGAATATATATAAAGTAGAACATGAAATCTAATACTATATTATGAAGTAAATGACATTATGCAATGGAGAGTATTCGGTAAGCATGATTTGCCTAGCAATGAATAACTTCTCTAAATTAGAGATTCGCAATCTTCTATGACATATAAACTGTAAGCGTCGTTGAGCATGTTCATCATCAGCCCAGCTAACACATGCATAAATTATGATTGAACATAGTTATACATTTTAAGTAACATTTAGAAAATAATTGGTGATCACATATTATATTAACTTGAACAATATGGGATTCAATATACCATCCCTCAAACTATTAAGTATGTTCAATTGCTGGATTAATCAATAATCTGCTTCTAGGTGTTGTAGAGAACGTGATTCCTAGGGAATATATTACGACATATGTTAACATGGTATGCAAAGGTAATGCGAAATGGAAGAGAAAATAGAATGCCAAATGTAATTTTTGGAAATGATAAATGATATACATACCTTTGTACCCTCTTGCAAATAACCTAGATGCAAGCATTACATTTTCAAAAAATAAATTACGAGAAAGTTGGTCACCTTCAATTTCAGCAAAATCTTCCTACAAGGTGAGTTTCAATGCATTCAACCTACAAAAGAAAGAGTAATATACTAATAGGATCTACTGCAAAACTGAATGTTTAAACATTAAAAACAACATAACAAAAAGGTCAAGGTATAATTAATTGAAAGTACATATTGCATATCACAAACAAGCACATCTCGTTTAAGGGTTCCCGCACGTATCTTCTCAATTTCGGAACAACAACTACTAAACCAATGATGTCTACTCAATGAATTTAGTAACATGCATGTATTGGGGGATTGAATACCTTATAAAATCATAGTACACTATATTTACTTGTTGTTTTCGCATTGGGTTGTAAATGTGTAGAGACATCAACAAAAGGAACAAATGGTGGGAGGGGGTGGTATGGGATTGCATTGTCCTCATCAAGCAAATTCAGTAATTGAGTCTTATGAGTGAAGAACAACTTTAGGTTGTTGTCCATTATTTCTTCATCCTTAGATGTGGTAGTACTCGCTGAGAAACCAAAGACGTGATGTACTCGATCAATTTTCAAAATAACCTTCTACCTATCAATTTCTTTGTCCATTATCATGCCTAAAATCTTGTTATGTTCTCAATGCATAAGAACCTATATTATTAATAAATTTAAACAAATGGTGAAGGAAAAATAATAAAGAAAATTGAAATACCTCAGCATCCATAAAGACAACATTCCAAACTCTATGATTGCTATATACTCGAACACTCAACATTCTCATCAAGTGTACAAAAATTCATATAGATGTACTATGATAGGAGATACCACTAATTGTCATAAAATCAAATGAGAGATATGTCGTCATGCTTGTAAAGGTATATAATCAAGTGTAAAACATAAGTACAATAATTGACAAAATATGTCGATTAACTTGACCAAAGTAGCACCATAACCTGGTATACATATAAAAAATATATTGGATACATTAATGACATCTTCGACATTTATTGTCATTCTTCACAAAAACGTATGCCTAAATCAGTATCGATTTAGGAGGAAAAATATATTCTTTATGATTTTGTGGTATTATGTGAATATCATTCTGTTTATGAAAATTTTGACATTTCCTCTTAAGATATAGAATGTGAGGCCTTCCCCCCCCCCCCCCAAATGGCACCATAAAGTAGAATGATAATAAAGAGAGGTATCCTCACTAATGAGCTAAGGATGAAAAAGCCATAGAAAGATGAAAAATTTATGTACTTCATAATCCATACAACATTGTTTATCCATAATGTATGCACTAATTGAAACGATAAATATAAAGCATAAATCCACATGAATCACGTGAGGTACGTCATTGAAGATTTCTTTGTGTACAACATTCTTGGTGATATTATCAGGGATATCACTCTTATTGCAAATTATAATTTTAAACCAGATGGGGACATAACACGGAAAAGTGCAACATAAAGTTGTCCATGTGAGAAAACTAGTTTCGGAAGGTAAACCACAACATGCTTGTGTGTTTGACCTTGAGTTTTGTTGATTATCATCGCGAATGCCAATTTAATTAGGAATTGACGTCTTTTTAATGCAAATGTTGTGTCATTTGCATATGGTGTCAAGTCAATATGTGGAATAATCACTTTTTGCCCAATATTGCGACCAATAATAATCATCGCTTACAAAACCTTACTACTCAGACATTCAACAATCAAGCGTGTCCAATTACACAACCCCACATGTGGATCAAGATTCGTCAATAGCACCACTGGTGCAACTATTTTCAATTGAATTTCAGGGTTGGGCAAGCCTGAGAAAGTTAACCTATGTAGTATTTCCTGTGGGTGAATGTCATCAATGTCAGGATATTCACTGCTTTCCTGAAATATATATGAACTCAAGTATGTGTGAGAACTTCCAGGAAGCATTCCTAAAATTTGGGAGTTCAATTGATCAACATCAATGTTTGTAGCAGCAAGTGTGCAATGTTCCTGCATGTAAAAACCATCATTGTGTCTAGTAGATAACTCAAGGTAAAATTCTAATATTAAGTCGTCCAAACCATAATTGTCATTTGGTATGAGGAGCTCAGAAGGGATTTGTATCCAGTTGGCTTCGCTCCCTTCTTGTAATGATATACCTTCCAATGTGCCATTATCAATACTCAAGATCCACTCCGCAAAATGTCAACCGTTCATATTCATTGTGGCATAAGTTTGGATCCCTAAGTCGCATGTTGATCTTTAAATGCATGACTGTGTAATAAGGCCAGAAATATGATCTAGAAATTGATTCCACAACTGTGTCTGCTCTTCTACTTTTGGTGACAGCAGAAAGTACTTGCCTGAAATCGCCATCAAATACAACCAATTTTCGACAAAATGGTTGATGTTGGTTGCCACATATATCCCTAAATGTATGGTCCACTGTCTCAAAAATGTGACGATATGTCATTGGTGCCTCATCCCATATTACCAATGTTGTTTGATGGATCAACTCAAGCAACTTTGAATGCTTAGAAAAGAAGCAATATGATGTGTGCGTAGCATTAATAGGGATCTTGAACATTGAGTGAACAGTTTTCCCTAATAGTAATGATAATGCTGCTATTTTGGACAACATGATTAATAGAATAATTTGTCATTTTGAACGAAGTGCAGCAATAATAGCTTTCCAAACATAGGTCTTGCATGTTCTGTCCCTGCCATATACAAAAGAAGCATCCTCCTTCATTGGAATCATCTATAGTAATAACATTTTGAAGCTGGTATGAGTTTAATGTAGGATGCAACAAATTTAAAGTAGCAGCTTCTTTGTCAATGTCATAATCTAGTTGCTCCCTAACTAACCGATTTCTAAGCTATTGTGCAAAATCAGAAGAGGGCAATGGCATCAGAGGGAAGTCTTTCAAGGAACGACCATTTATATTTAAAAAACTTGCAATTCATATAAACCAATATTTTTCCTTTGTTCAGTACTTAAATGCAAGTCATCATCGCGATGTTCATGTTGCAATCTTCATTTCAAGTCAATCAAGTCTTCCCAGTGACCTTCTCTTAGTATGTCAAGTTGTGCAATCTCATTGTACATAAGCATGGAGCAAAACATACTCCATAGCTGCGCCCCAGTAGCCCATGTCGCTACTTCTGTAAAAGTATCAACCCATTCACTATTATCACTGGCCAATCCCCTTGCGCAGCAACCTTCACGAAATGTAGTGTACAATATGCCATGAATTGTTCTCAAGTCATCAAAACACGTGGCCCCACAAACAATAGGAAGCAACATTCTAAAGTAATATCGCTCTCCTGAGTTAGGATTTGTAAATGGTAGTCTTCCGATACATACTTGCTGTTGACATCTGGTCCGCTTTTTGACACTCCTATTCCAAACATAATACATCGAGAATTCAACATATGTGTATTGCTTCGCTTCAGGGTCTTCCACATTGACATGAAACCATGCCGTGATTATACTAATTCATTGTCTGGCCATATCGAGAATATCATTCAAGTTATCATCTTCTTTAAAAACAATGTTATGTTGCCCTGATAAATGATACTGTAGCATTTCAACAGATGGATACCGATGTGTTATTTCAAACTCAAATATTTGCCACATTGCATCTATAGCTAATATGTGTCTACCATTTAGGTATTATGTAATCTTATTCACTTCTGCTTGTTGATTGTGACCTCTTTCTCCATTAGGTTGATCATTTTCCTCAAGGACAAATGTAGCTTGATTGGGACCTTTATACATATACTTATGAAGGTATTTGATAACTTTCTTTTGTGCACAACACTTAACATTGATGTGCGCATCATACTTCACACACAAAACACGGTTATTTGGAATAACCCTTCAATTATCGATCTGGTTGACATTAATAGTAATCATTCTGCCATCATCTCTACGTCGATATCTAACAAATCCATTTTCTTCAATAGTTGTATCTTAGTAAAGGTCTTCAGGTAGTGCTTTGCGCACATCGGTCTATCCATACAAGGAAGATAAGGATTAAGCACGCCACATGGGTCATGTATCATGTGCTTTGTAATAGTTTCATATGCAAGTGGATCTTCATCTTGATTGGGAAGCTTGGCACAAATGAAGGCATTGATATCCTCAGAGCATATAGGTTTGTCATTAGTAGCAAGGGTCAAGAGAATATAAGCATGGGTTAACCCTTGTTTTTGGAATTCAATAACATATATATCTACAAAATAGAAAACACATTAAGGCATCAAAACTTGTACGAGCATAATGAAAAAAATTGTTTCCTAATTAATATAGTTATAGTGACAATACTACACAAGTACAAAACGAACCTGCAACAACAGTGCCAAAGAAGTTTTTCTCCTTGAAATCTCGCATCAACTCTTGAAGCCGTAATCGAAAGACACGGGCTACAATATCTGGCCTATTATTTGCATATTGTCCTGGTTGTTGTTTGAGTGCTTCTCCTATTTCAAGTCAAGTTAGGTTATATGTAATGAAGAAATCTGGATACCCAACATGTGCACATATTGCCATCGCGTTAAGGAAATGTTTTCTCATGTAGCTTGTACCTCTAGTAAAAGAGGAAGGTAGGATGCACCTTTGACCAATCGCGATGGCATTGGATTTGCTGGAGCCGATAGCGTCTTCTAAACCAGTATATAGTTCTATGCATAACACGTTTTGGTGATCTCGTATGTAATGGAGATGTTCATGCTCAATGATAGTGTAACAATCAACTACAAATTGGAGAAACAATCTCCCTAGCTCCTCGAAGCAAAATATTTACTTCATTAACCCTAAGTTGTATTCTGAATGCATAATATTGGAGCAATGTAACACCTTCACGGTAGCTACTTGACCCTTCAGCTAAAGGAATGTCACATACCCATCCATCTGTTCCAAAGGGAAGTAAGAGCGGATATTAGAGGGTCATATAAGAAGGATGGGTCCCATATATTCGCCTTATATTGTCGGCAATTGTTCTTAATATTATATCAGTACCAACTACCTCTGCATCTTCACCTCCAACAATAAAAGCAGCAACTTCGTCAGCAGTTGGTCGTATTTATTGTCCCCTAGCCTTGTAGGGACGATGCGAATGCGTATATCATGAACATTATTAGTGTTGATACTGTCTCTTACCTGGCGAAATACTTGTACATACGGATTACACGTATTCAACATTTGCTGCAAATTCTCCATGTTGGGCGAATTAACCCCATTTAAATTGCTTCCCCTCCTAAAAGTATTGATTCTATTACAAGACTCATGCTATGTGTCATAAATATAAAGTTGTGCCAATGTTGGTGCATGACCCTCAGGTGGTATTAAGGACCCGATTTGATGATAGTTTGCTCTACTTATATGAAATGTGTATAGTCCACGACCATCCATAATAGAGTAATCAATAATTGCTCCTATTGAAGTAAAAGATAACATGAAGTTATAAATGCGTATATTCTCTATAAAAGTTCTATCATTGAACAATGAATTAAGAAGAGGCGGGGGAGCAAGTAAAGGACCAATCTAACTTGACCAAAGTGGCAACATAACCTAAAGCGAGTTTCATGCATTCTACTGCCGTGCACCTTTTCATCACACGACATCATCGCATTACAATGAATGTAAGTAGTCATGGTTCCAGTGAATGTCTACCGTTGTGTGAATCTTTCACATACATGTTCCTTTCCGATCATGACAAATTAAAGTTCAACAGTCTGGCTTCTTCTTGATATCGCTAACATTGAACAACAGACCTAGGATGGTTCACATCTCTGTATTTCTTTGTGAAGAACCTCCATCTAGTATTAAGGCAAGCTTACTTGTACCTCAACCACCTTCTTGTGGAGTCTGGGGGCATATTGTTCTCTTAGGAGTCTACGTATTTATGAAATAATACGTAAGTTATTGTGGAATTGAATTAGCATGTTTGTATTTTGTTGTGCATATTGACACGCATAGGGACGGAGGATGTTTTCTATGTTGTTGTTTGCTGAATTTATATATATATATATATATATATATATATATATATATATATATATATTGGAAAAAGAAAAACCCTGCGCCCAAAAAAAAAAAGAGGAAAAAGACGTTGGGTAGGAACGAAAACCGCTTGGGAAAGTTCACCTAAAAGGAATCACTGTTTACCACAAGTCTCTACCTTGAACTAATGTTGAAGTTGGAAAATCTAATATTTATGCTCGTGTGATAATTGAACTCTTGACTGTGTACATAATATTGTATTTTTGAATGTATGCAAGATTTTTTCATTGTCTTTCGTGCCCCTAATTGTGGCCAATAGATTCTCCAACTCAATGGTTTTTTAAATAACTAACAATTTAATGATCTTAAATAGGACCATTTAAGGCCTGTTCTTTTCGTTGATAAATCTCAATTTATCAACTTCAACCTACTTCAACCTGCTTCAACCTGCTTAAACCTATTTCAACAAACAAATATCAACTTCAACATATCATATATATATATATATATATATATATATATATATATATATATATATATATCCACTTCTACCAACTTCTATCAACTTCTATCCGCTTCAATAACAAAAAACCAACATCAACCACTTCAACTACTCTCAACCAACTTTACCCATTTCCCAGCCTATATTTCCTAACGAAAAGAGCAGACCCTTAATATATAAATTTAGGCTAAATTAAAACAAAATTTTAACTTAGTGGAATGCTTTCTGTCATTAGTCATAGCATATAATAACTTCTGCGAGCGGATGCAATGGAAGAGAGCCCACATTTATTCCCTTACGAATAAATGATGCATACAAATAAAGCAGGCCATACATTACAGATGGGATTTATTGATAAATTTTCAATTACAGTTATCGAGTCACTTTGATTTTCTAATTAGGTTAATGGCCGTGAGGTCCACATACATTTCTCCTATTGGGTGTTTGATCAGACTTAACGTACTGAAACTTTGCAGTCAAATGCCACATACGTAGATAAACCAACTATATATATATAACCCAACACTTCTTCAAGCTAAACAGCCAAAAAGCTCCCCTCTCTATACTCAATTACCAATTATGCTCGTAGTTTAATTTCTTGGTTTCTCTTAGCTTCATCTACCTTGGGGAAGAGAGAGACTTGAAAAGGATCATCAATCATACCTCCTCTCTGTGTTCACTCACATCATTGAGTGTGCAGGTGCCAATCGTAAATACGCGCGCACACACAGACACATAGAGGAGGAGGCGATGGGGAGGAGCCCGTGTTGTGCAAAGGAGGGGCTGAACCGGGGTGCATGGACTGCCATGGAGGATAAGATTTTGACTGAGTACATCAAGGTCCATGGGGAAGGCAGGTGGAGAAATCTCCCCAAGAGAGCAGGTATGTGAGAAATATCCAAGAAGATTGCAACAAAGAATTTAAAAGTCATGCTAACTATTTTGCTTCTTGGCTGCGCTAAATTCTGCAAATTAAGGTAATTCGATTGTAATTTTGTATTTACGTTTTCTTTTATTGCGGTTTGAAGGATTGAAGCGATGTGGAAAGAGTTGCCGATTACGTTGGCTGAACTATCTTAGACCAGATATCAAGAGAGGCAATATCACCCCTGATGAGGAGGAACTCATCATAAGGCTTCATAAGCTTTTAGGCAACAGGTATGCATACATAACCTGGAAAGGGATTATGGCTTTATTTGTTTTGTTTTATATATACATTTAAAACTTAGAACCAAGATCAATGGTCCACATTTTTTAAAACTTCTGGATTTTTCATCATATAAATTGACAAAAAGTTCAATTACTAGTAAGTGGCACATTACAGTGTTAAGAATAATGATTAGTCATTTATCCCTATATACAGATGGTCTTTAATAGCTGGGAGGCTTCCAGGACGAACAGACAATGAAATCAAAAACTATTGGAATACCAACTTAAGCAAGAGAGTGAATCAACATTGTAAAACCAGTTCCTCCACCACTAAGCAACAACAGAAGAAGTCCCGAATTGATCAACAGAATAAGAAGCTGGTTGCCGACAGTGGACCCACCTTGACCCCAGCGTCCAGTGTGGTCCGAACCAAGGCGGTCCGGTGCACCAAAGTTTTCATTAATCCTCCAGATCCACCTCAACCAAGCACCGATAGCATGTATTTACAACCGAACTCAATTGGTCATGATAATGGCGAATGTTTGCTTGAACACATTTCGCTGGCTGGTGTGCCAGAGGAGGAGAACAAGATAGACATGGATTTCATGGGTAACAATCTTGACGTGGGAGATTTTAGCCTAATTTCAGAGATCCTTGATTCCGATAATTTTTCGAATATTTTTGATTTTAGCAATGAGACTTGTAACGGGGATGATACCAACAATAACAGTAGTAATGAGTTATCTCCCAATTCCCCAGAATATCATCCCTTTGTTTTCTCACAAGAGATGCTTGAAGATTGGCTTGGCGATCAACAACTCTGACTTTGAGTTTTGGACATACTACTGATTTGGTAACGATTGTAGCATCTTTTCTTCCTTTCCTTTTTCCTGTTCAAGGATTGTTTCCCCGCTCCCCCCCCCCCCCCTCTTCTTTCCTTTTTCTTTTGTGAGGGTAGGGGAGTGCCCAGTCTACTGAAGTGGTCAGAAAACATTTTGCTGCATGTTGTATTGTTGAGCAGAATAATACAGATTATCTTCTAGACATGTAACCATAAAAATTTGAGTTTCATCTACATAGTTATTGTACACTTCAATGACGCAAAAAGTTCCTCTCATATTTCTTTCTGTTTTTCTTGAAACAAAAGAATACGAATTGACTGGCAATTCTATTTTAAAATTTCAGGATGCTGGAGACAATGCCTTACCACTCTAGTATCATGAATTAGGTGTGGTGATAATTGTAATGTAGTCGTAGATATTTGCCGGAATAAAGGGAGCTATACACAGAATTTCGAGAACAAATTAGACTCTAGTCATTCTTAAAGATTTGTCATATGAAGAGGGTGTTTCCTTTTTTTTTGATGGGGGGGGGGGGTGTGTTTCATTTTTGATATAAAAATACATACAATATTATTTATAATTAAAGGAAGCATCGTTATATAAAACCTAAGATCTGATGTATGAAAGGTTAAGAGTTCATCAACAACAAATCTGTAATTCTAAAAAGAATTAAATTTGAAGCAGATGTAAATGAATCATAGAAAATGACAACTTTCACCAAATTTTAATTCTTCTTTTAACTTTGAATAGAAATCTCAATTATGAAAATATTCGTTCAGATTACAACACGCGCCTATATAAAAATTGAAATTTTACAAAGCCATCTTATTCAAGATGATTGTTAATTTACATCTATCCATGGTGGAGCTTTTTCTCTTTTCATACCAATCATATTAGACTTTGACATGAAACTATAGCATTAGAAAGTATACATTATAGGGCATAATTAATTAGTATTTCATTACGTGTAAAAAAAATGTCATGGACAACTCCATTGGTAGAACAAATCTCAGTAGTTATATTCAAATTCTAATCATAAACTTATTGTTCATACCTTTTTATATAACAATAAAATCTAACATGAATCTCTTTTATAAAATATTTACAGAAATTTAACTATAGATAATTTTATTCTTACAAACAGAAAGAGTAACTTTTTTTTAAAAAAAACTACCATTATAATTTTGTAGTTCTCAAGATATATATAAATAAATAAATTGCATATATGATTCACGTGTTGTAGGGAACAGAAGAGTGCTGAAATCTATGCCAGCATAACGTACAACTAAATGAACTTTGCCCCACTCTGTTGGGTTGTCTGACATAATTTCAGCCAAGCTAGAAAATCCATGGCAGGTGAATATGTAGAAGGTAAGTGTGGCTACCAATTTTAAATGCATATGTGGTTGATTGGTTGTATCTAACTCTCCTCACTCCAAGGTTCCAAACCAACTTATGTTTGATCTTGTTGCGATAAATTAATTGAGTCAAACAAAAAATATAGTTAATTAAATAAGTAACGCTATATATGTATATGGTAGTAGTCTATTATAGTAAAATGAGGAACAACGGCGATTATTCAATTGCATCACATGCATTGTTCCTCAGTTAATGGTAATTGTGATAATGACATGCCCTACTTCACTCATTGTCCACCCAATCACCTTTCCATACAGATTTTTCATCTTTTTCTAGGGATTATTGACATGATCATATTCTACCATCACCTATATCATACATAACTATCAATTAGAGTTAGACTTGGCAAAACCGAACCGATATCCTAGACCTGAACTGAATAACCCGGACTCATATTCGACCTGACATTCAAAATAACATCACCTAAAAGTGGATCCGAAATTCGAATTGACCCGAACCGAACTATACCTGGCTCGAAATTTCCGATACAATTGTTACGTTTGCATGACAAGCTTAATTGACCAAAAATAAATTGACCCGAGATCGACCCGAATCGAAGTTCACTTAACCCAAACCGAAGTTCACTTAACCCAAATGACCCGGCCCGAAATATCGCTTAACCTGAAACATGACTCGACCCAAATTTTACCTGACTCATACCAGAACCAAATGACCCGTTTGCTAGGTGTAATTATAGGATAGCTTATTAATTTTGGTGTTTCAATGCTTATTTTTTTAAAAATATAAAAATTCAAGTTTAAATCTTATAAATCGGAAAAAGTGTACGTAGCATAGCACTATCTCTATTGATTTGAAAGTAGGTCAATTAATGAATAATCAAAAACTAAAATGCTAAGATAATCAACCCCAAGTGATTATAAATTTGAAATGTTTGATATTTCTTGTACTTTGTTTGATTTATCCATAAACTTCTAAAAAAGTAACTAAAATTTTATCAAAATTTTGGTGGTTTAATTTCAATGTCACTCCAGAATTTTGTTGTAAGTTGACACTAATTAAACTTTTGAAAGAAAATCTCTTCTAAATTCACTTTTTTTATAGCAAACGAGGGGAGGGGGATTCTAAAGTCACTTGTTCTGACGGTACATAGCAAATGTCTACATATATAGTGGACGCAACTAAGTGAATCCATAAACATACAAATTGTGCCTAGACCCGGTAAAATTGATCCGAGACTCGAAATCCGAACTGAATGATCCAGACTCATGCCCGATCCAACCTTTGAAATAAGATCATCCGAAAGTGAATCCGAAATTCAAATTGAACTGAACTGAACCATAGTCAACTTGAAATTTCCGACAAATTGCTTATTTTTGAATGACAAGCTTATTAGACAAAAAATCAGTTGACCCGAAGTCGACCCTAACTAAAATTCACCTGACTCAAGCCGAACCGACCCGAAATATCGCTTGCCGTGAAACATTACCCGACCCAAACTTAACCCAACCCGTATCCAAATCAAATGACCCATTTATCAGATCTAATTGTACCATCTATGTTCAGTACACTATCGTATCACAGTTTATGAAAACAATCCTTTGGTTTGTCTATGGATATGGTGAATCAACGCAAAATATTATGTGTTCTTGGGAAAAGCATATTCTTAAATTTTTATCAATTTTTTTATAGATTTTAAAATTTCGTCATTAATTTATACTTTTTATAGTATTAATTAAGATATCCTTTTCACAAGTTTGAAAGTTACTGAAGTTGACTAACAATTAACTATAGCTTATCAGCGTCAGTTAACTCAATAGATTAAAAGTACCAGAATTATTCTTATATATTAATTTTACTGCAATGATGATACAATTTGGTTTATGGGGTTTAATACATGTGTCTCTTGAGTAAAGCTCCCCACTTGGATCTTGTGAACAGAGAAATATTGTGGCAGGATAGCTACATCTCCTGTTAGTCAACAGTACTTAGGTCGCCTTCATTTAAATTGAGATTCAAAGACCACAGAGACCTAATATATATATATATATATATATATATATATATATATATAT
>JACYFF010031955.1:95812226-95857919 GCA_017589665.1 Selenicereus undatus
ATATATATATATATATATATATATTACATCAATATTTGGCTCCCCTAAACAAATCTGCGTCATCGAAATGAAAACGGCTCCATAGAACTATATTACTCGGCATGAAATACAAGCAAGCGAGAGGAACATATACCTAACCCCAAAAAAATACAAAAGGAAGAATCCTTTTTTGTATCAACTGAGGTATTTCACTACGAAGAGCCGGCAAGCAATGGTTACATACCTAATCCAGAAAAAAGTTGAGAAAAAAGAATCTCTCTTCCTTAGAAACCAAATAAGAGGGTGTAGAAAGTTGACTCTGTCATTGATTAGGTTTCTTTCTGCAGGAGTAAGGAACGACTAAAAGCTCTCGTTTGACCCCTTGCCTTTATTAATGAATTAAATCCATCTATGTAAGTAAATCCCAATGGTGAATCTGTTCGTACTTAATTGACTGCATGCAGAGGTTTGATAGGATTTGCTTTGACATGTATATAATTAATCTTATGTTTGTATCTACCGAAGTACATAACATTAGCACCCTAGATTTAACGCGATCAGTTGCATAATTGGGGGACGAAATCAAGAACTTTCGTAAGCACTGTTGTTCTAGAAGGCATAAAAAGGCAACACAGTACAAAGTTGAGTGAAAGAAAGACGTGAACAGTACACCAATTGTTTTGCTGTAATATTGGTAACGGTAAAAGTGTTTTTTCAGAATATGATGTATTAAGCAATATAGATATATATTATATTGCATCATTTCTATGGATCCCAAATATGTATAATCACCTAAGATGGGAGTGAATATGGTGATGAGCTGTTTTTGATTTCAGTGTTCTAGAATATTGATACTGATTTTTGCAAATATAAGAGCCTTTGCGATGCTGAATCTGTGACATACATTCTAAGATTTTGGAATGTCAATTGGATCGGCTGCACAATCCATTTGTTCCTTTTTTCTAACTGCATGAGTTGATTATTAAAAAAAGAAATTAAGGAAAATGTTGGGACTTTCCTGTTGTATTTTTTTAAAAGAAAGCACTAGAACTCTTTAATCGTATATTTTTTAAAATTCAAGGTCGTTGGATTTTCTTTAACTCAAACTCTTTTAGTGTATTTTAAAAAAAAATCAAACTCTTATATTGTAATTTTTTATGTCAGTCTTTTATATTGTGGGTACAACTATTAGTTATTCAATTTTTTCAAAAATATACAAGTTATTTTTCACAATTCATTCACACAAATAATAATACAAAATAAAAGAATAGTTAAATAAAAGAATAGTAACTAAGTATGTCAGTGGTGGGGCCCATGAAAATATTTTTTTATGCAAATTGGTGATCCATGACATGTTGAGGTGAGGAGTTGAAATGCAAAAAGTTGGATCATGGGATGATGTGGAGGGGTAGGTTGTACTTGTGGTCCAACTTCCGATTGAATTGCAAGTGCTTAGAGTGTATTCTTTTAAACTTATCATAAGTATTTGTCTTCAACATTTAGCAACATTAAGCAGAATTTAGTATCGTTCATTATAATTCCACACTGCTAAGTACTTACTGAAAATATACAATTATAATTTCTTTAACCGTTCATCATGATTCAACATGTTTTAACATGATTTAGCGTGTTTTAAGAATAAACACTAATAAGCATCTTCATAAATCGAAAAGAACATGCCTTTAATCTGAATGGAATGCGAAAACTAAAATTGGACGAAACAATCAACGTGTTCACGAAGTTCACTCAATCCAGATTTGTGATAGTTTCTACATATGGATCCTTGCCATATGATGTAAGCTCCATGTATTACTTGGCTATAAAATAGTCTTGTATGTATAGCTTGATAGCCTAGTATGATCATTTTTCTAATCTTGTAGTCATTGCACTATTCTAGCTTCTGGCGTCCACTTTCAGTGCACAATGATCATTTGCACATTCGTTCCAAAATTGACTTCCACTTTGAATAAATTGCTAAACATGAAGTCTCCTGCTTTGGGGAAATCTGCCTCGCTAGATTCTTCTTAACAGAACACTTCAATCAGCCGTTGTAGACTAGTTTTGCAATTCAATGTCCAATTACAGCAACTTTCAATTTTGGTAATTATAGAAAAAATCTGCGAATTAGTTTTCAAGCTTGTTTGCCACTTGATTAGCTCACAACATGGCTAATGAATCAACATATCTAATATATATAGGCTAAAATAATTAAGCTAAGTATCTCCCAATCAAATAAGGAAAGAATATTAGTACATTGTCAAAGCATACCGACTTATTGGTCAATGCCGAGGTACAGTTTGTCTCAAATCAATGTTGAGTAAAGCATAGAAAGCCAATGTAACATTATGTCAATATCGTTTAATCATATAATCATCATACTTTACAGATGACCATGCATTCCTAACCATGTGAACTTTGAATTCAAACAATAGAATACATTAAAACAATCTCATTGTGAGATATATTTTTAGTCTCATCAAATTGTGAGATAACATAGATGAAAAGATAATCAGAATTGTGCGTAGTTTTTGTGTGTGTGTGTGTTTTTCTAATGAACAACTCAATTAGATTATATGTGATAGTAAACTTAAACGTACTAAACTTACAATTCAGCCTTTACGATCTTCAAGTGATGCGAACAATATACGCTACTAAAAAAGCACCAAATAACGTCAAATTTAAAACCGTAACAATTGGAGATGGATAAACTGGAAGGAAAATTTATTAGAGTTGGCGATGGAAATGGTGACGGAATACGGTTGTATATACATAATTGATAAGCACAAAAAACATTTAGAGAGTTTTTAACTTTATTTCCTCTTAAAAATTTCTAACAAAATAATAATTCATCACCATTATAAATGATACTTAACTTAGGAAATTAAGATTACAATAGGTCACTAATATGCAAGAACATATAAAGTAAATATGAATTAACAACTCACTAAATTTTTTGAATAATACTTTAAAAAAAAAAAACACTTCCTCGATCGTAATTTTGGTGAATAATTTTGAAAATGAAAAAGGAGACATTGCAGACATTATGTGCAAGGTAAGAGTGGAGGCAGCTTGTGATTATATTATCAAAATTTATAACAGAAGACACCCACCAGTTGAAAAAAAAAAATAGCTAATAGATGCAAATTAATAATTTTACTGTTGCAATTGGAGCGTTCTGATATATTTTGTGTCTTTGCCAATGGTCCAAAAGATTTTTGGGGATTTTGGTTGGGGCGGGGCGCGAGAATCAGAAAAAGTAGACCGGCAAAACCTGACTCTATTCGAAGATTGGACGCGAGCCCATCTGAAAATTTTGAGTTTTGAAACACAATTTTCTCAGTACGAACTCGATAAACCCGTAAACTAGTGGGTCAAAACCAACCTGAACCTGCCCACTCGACCCAAATATTTTATCTTTGTTTTTTTATTTTTCTTTTGTTTATCCCTTTTAAAAACAATGAGTATTCATTATATCGGTACATTTAGAAGAACATTATATAATTGTGGCATTCCTTCATAAATTAAACAATACTACCAGTTCTTTCCCAACTTGGTTGTGATGCAACAATGTTATACACAATTTATAAATGGAAAAAACCTTAAAAATTGTATGGAATGGCATAAAATAACTATCTAGTATTAAGAAAATCAATTTAGAATAAGGCAAATATGTAAAGCGTGCAACCCATACCGTTATATTTTTATTGAAATGAATATGTCTCATCATTTTTTAAATAATACTACTCTATAATAATCTAGCATTTGGATGTTATAATTAAAAGGTAATTGTAATATCTTTTATTTCTCCAATATCCTTTCATTTGTTTTCTACTCTAATAGGTTTCAAACTATGATATTGAGTAATGGACCGACTCGTGTTCATGTCAAGATCGGCCCACTAATAAATTGTACCTAAATAAGTTAGTTAGCAAAAAATTCGAATTATTAAACGACTCATTAGCAGGCAAAATTGTTACTGCTCTGACTCGTTAACATGCTTTCAATAGGCTGGCGCATAAATAATCTGAGCCATTATTAACCTTATTTTAATTTGCAAATGGCTCGCTGGGCTAGACTCTTTGGCCACTCAAACATCATGCACATATATCATAATAAAAAGTTTGAATATCTTTAATATTCTGTTAAAAAATTACAATTACAATGCTTTTGCGTTAAATGTGAACAATTTTAACTTTTAAATAAGTTAAGTCTTTAATTTTTGAACAAAAGAAAATGATCCATAAAAAGGTGCTCTAAATGTGTTGGATTGACCTGAAAACCGTATAACCAAAATGCAACCGCTAGTATTTCACACGAACCAGAAATGCACCTTACCTGTATATTACTCGAAATCGAAATATACCCAATCTGTATTTAACTCATCCATGTGAATTAATAGGTCTAAGAACAAGTATGGAAATTGAGAGGAGAGATACAACTTAAAGTGACCTATCAACCAACAATTGGTCACATATGTTTTTGCTGCTTCTTTTCTTTTTGAAACATTCGCAATGAAATTACACGATCAGGCGCCCACACCTATTTATCACGTACCGAAACGTTATGTTTTATAGCGCGGCCAAATGTAGAACTCCCAAGTTTTAATTTTTAGAACTTCTAATGTGGTGATTTTAGGGCGGATTTAGATTGGTTTCCTTCACTGAGTCTCCACCCCAAATTTCCATTCCAAAAGCTCTAACGAACAGATTAATGCCATTAACTAATTTTCTATAGTAAACCACTGTGAGGATCCAGCTCTTTGAGGGTGCAATATCTCACAAATGACCGAAATTGTTTACTAGGTGCTTTATTTTTAGAAGTAGACTTAATGTTTTTTAGTTAGTTGCAAATTAGAAACAAAACTGGGTTACAAGATCATGGTGCACTGGGCCCTGGAACTAACCAAGGAACCTGGTCAGGTCCCCTAGTTAGAGTCAGGTCCATTTCCCTAACCCGGTCTTCGCCAGTAGCTCAGTCTAGCCTAAAATCTCATAATAGGACTAATCCAAGAACCCAATCAAGTTCTTGGGGCATGTCTAGCCCTGAATTCTAGTCTAAGCATGCTCTACTGTCAGAATTCGAATCCCTTAACCCAATTTCAAAAGTTCGAAAAAAAGGAAATAGGTGAAATAATAAAAAAAAAAACTTTAAATAATAGAGTTGCCAATGAGTATTAGGAAAGACTTACAAATAAATTTTACTTTGGAAGCGAACAATAAACTGCTAGGAACAACAAAAAGGATTATTAATTCACTTCAAAAAGGTTTCAAAAGGCCCCCAATTAATCCCAAGTGTGGGGACCACTTGACTCCATAGACTAAAACCGAGGATCAAAATTCGGTGGCAATAGTACACTGACATTATGGAGTGCATCATATTGCCACTCGTCATCACTTATGGCCTCCATTAATCAACATGGAAATCAAAACTTAATCATACTAACACGCAATTATGTCTCATATTAGTATAAATCATATTAAATCATGCAAAAGGAACAAACTTTGGTATAACAAAAATAAAAAAATATAGTAACATTTAGAGCAGGCGGGAATAAATTTAGAATCAAAAATCATTAAAAAAATACAGTAGAAGAGTAGGGGAAGATAGAGTTTTTGCTCTATGGCTAATTCATTTGATTTACTTGGGAACACAACCGAGTGAAGCCGGCTCAATTCTCTCTCTTTCAATACCTCCGATGTGTGGAGTATTTCCTTCTACATTTTGATATCTTTTCTCTCTAGTTTTTTTGATGTGTTTTGATGCCAATTGACTGATGCCTCTAACCCCTAGGGGTAGCCCCCTATTTATAGTGGTTGAGAGGATAGTTCGAATTGGTGTAGAGAAAGGAGACATAATCATAATCCCATTAAGGTTAATCTAAATAGGTATACAAATTCAGTTAGGATACTGACCAATTAGTCTCGGTTAACTAATCATCCTAGAATTCTAGTTAACTAATCCCATTTAGGTAGAAAGCTCAAAGAGAAGGAGCCCAATCGGGTTCCTAGCTAGAGGATCAGACCCTGTTCTTGTTCTGATCAAGTCATATCAAGCAGGAACATGGCTGGGTTCCTGGCCAAGCCACAGATAGCCCAATTTGTTTTGGTCATAACTCCACGTCCAACCTCCGTTTTGAGTGACTTTTTTTATTTCTGAAAGCTTATTGAGTCTACTTTCTAGTAAAACTAATTTCATAACTTTTAGATTAGGGCTGGCAAAAATTCGAGTCCGGGTCAATCCGGGTTTGGACAAATCGGACATTCAGACAAAAACTTCATACCCGGACGTTGTTCGGATTACAAATCGGACACTTTGACTAGACCCAGACCCGGGTCCGCTTGTCCAAATGTCCAAATTTGTGATATGATTTTAGGACATTCTGACCGAAATTTTGTTTGACCGAACTCGAACCTGATTTTTCAATGTATGAGCCCGGTTTTCCGAATTTATTTTTATAAAATTTTCTAAAGAATTTGGACTAAAATTACATATAAAGATAGTTGTTCGATGTCCGAACCCGGTTGTCCGATTGTTCAAATTTGTCCGGACCAGAAATAGTTCAAAAATCCAGACAACCTGAACACGAATGTCCAAACCCGAACCCAACCGGGATTTAAATTCGGACATGACCGGTTGTCCGAATTTGAAATGCAGACATAAATTTGGTGACCATACTCAGTTTTTTTCGAATCTGACAAATTCAGGTAATCAGGTAGGAAAAATTCTTGCCAGTCCTATTTTAGATAGCTGTGGAACGAGATATAAGCAAAAAAGTGAACATGTATCATTTAAAGGACAAGCCACAATATTTGGCTAATATATTTTCTGTCGTTTATCGGGTTTTAATGCACAATATGTCATTACCAAATTAATTAAATAAAGAAAATCTATACCTGAACTCAATAATTTTATACTCCCTGGAATGGATCTCAACTAGACGCCACAAACTGTAAGTTTAGGCCTATTTGCGCTTTTTTGGTATTTATTTCAGACTCAATTAAGGATTACTTTGCTCGGCCTCCAAAACACAAAGGTTGGGGCATAAATTCATCATTGGGCATTTAAAAATAATGTGTCATTTTTAGGCGTCTGCCCAGCTATGATGATGTAGAATCCAAGTGTGCCACTAAGGGTCTTGAGACTTGGTGCTTGGCAACTTTTTCCGTGATGACGGTCAATAAACCCTAGCCGCTAAGGGTCTTGAGACTTGGCACCCGCTAACTTTGACCATGATGGTAGTTGATGTTAGAAATCCAAGCCTAGCCCCGGAGGGTCTTGAGACTTGGCACTTGCAAACCTTCACCATAACAGTGGTCGATGAACTGGAATCCAGTCCCGGGGTCCTAAAACTTAATGTCTGACAACTTTTACCGTGACAGTAGCCAGTGCTAGAAATCCAAAGCTAGTCATTGAGGGTCCTGAGACTTGGCACCTCCCAACTATAGCCGTGACAATGAATGATATTGTAAAATCAAAGCTTGGCTTTTGAGGGTCTTGAGATTCGACACTCGTGAACTTTTCCTGTGATAGTGGTCGATATTAAAAATCCAAGCCTGGCCACTAAGGGTCCTGAGACTTGGCATCTGCCAACTTTCACCGTGACAGTTGCCAATAATGTATAATCCAAGCCTGACCACTGAGGGTCCTGAGACTTGGTGCCCGTCAACTTCCACCGTGACAATGGCTGATGCTAGAAATCCAAGCTTGATCACTGAGGGTCATATGACTTGGCGCTCACCAACGTTTGCCGTGATGGTGACTGATTACGTAGAATCAGAGTCTGGCTCCTAAGGGTTCTAAGAGTTGGCACCTGTGAACTTTTGTCGTGACATTGGCCATTGCTAAGACTTGTTGCCTGCTAATTTTCACCGTAACAATGGCCGATGATATAGAATGGACGCTTAGCCACTGAGGGGCCTAAGACTTAACTCGCCAACTTTCGCTATGACGGTGGCTTGATGATGTCCTATTATGCCAGGAGCCAGCGGGTTCTTATTCTCTCATCGGATTAGCGGACCTTTTACTGATCTAGTGGGTTTCTTTGTCACCGTAGGAGCGGACCTTTCACCTATCTAGCGGATTTTCTTATCGCCAGATGGTAGACTATGCGCCACTCTAGCAGATTCTTGAATTTATCCTTGGCATCGTATTAGTGGACCTTTCGCTAGTTTAGCAAATTTCCTTGCGGTTGAAGTAACGGATCTTTCGCAGGTCAGGCGGATTTTGATGGTGATATCTCCCATTGTGTCGGTCTAGTGGTGTTGAAATGTCCCATTGTGCTAGGAGCTAGCAGTGAGCGTTAACAGTTTGGATGCCCAATGATCTATGGCCAAATCCCTTAGAATATGATGGCATCTGAGCCTAAAGACTTGTAGCCAGGTTCTTGTGAACTTAGTGGTGTTTGAGCTTGAAGACCTGTTTACTAGATCTTTATGATCTTGTCGGGGCGTGAGCCTAACTATCTGAACTTGTTGGCATTTGACGTTGAAAATTTGTAGCTAGATCCCTATGAACTTGTTAGCATTTGAGCTTGACGATTGATCCTTTAAGACCTTGTGATATGAGGTATTGAGACGTCAAATCTTCAAGTTTGGGCTTTTTGTCGCTTGGGCGTTGGAGTCATCTCTTTCTGATGGAAGTTGGTTGAATGCCAAAATGTACTGGATGTTAAGATGTCCTTCTATGTTAAGATAAAAAGGATGAGGTGTCCTCTATGACTGGATCCTCTTGGGCTTTCTTACCTGATAACCTGAAGTCGAGTTGATGTCCTTTCTGTAAGGGATGCTTATGTAAAGCCTTCTTTGAGGATGGCGCCCTCATTTTGATTATGCTTGATTGAGGCCAGGGTTAGAGTATAAATATCTTCCATGCAAGGCAGATGTTGATGCCATCTTAAGAACTTTTGATGTAGATTCACGGCCAACCAGGGTTGTGGGTCCCTCCTATATGGTCATTGTGAAGGCTGATTGCACTCTTCTTGAATTTGGGGTTCCTCAGTGATCAAGGCAGAGAGAGATCTCGTAATAGGTTGAAGACCCATGTATTGACGCATGACCAATTACTGGCCTAGGTTAGACTATGCATGTATGTTGATTATGCAGGCTTATTTGTGCTAATTATGCTGACTGTGCAGACAAGTGGCGACATAACCTTGTATGCAAGTAGGTGAAGGTCTTTTGCCAAGTTTGGGGTCCGTTAGATAAGGCCCTATTAAGGTATAGGTGATTGATGGGTTAAGCCCAGTAGTGGTCCATGGCTTAAGATAAGGGATAAAAAGTTAAGTGACTGCAAGGTTAGGTCAGGTCATGGGGTATGAATTTCCAAGGATAAGAAAGCGTTTTTTAAATAGAGGAGTTTTAATTTTGCATTAAAGTGCTATTGCTTTGAAGAAACACCTAGTTTTTTGTTTATTATTGCAGAAATCGTAGATGTGTAAGGATAGTGACAGCTGAAGATGTTTATGCTAGTTTTAATTGAAGTAGCCCCCAGTCTTGTAGAATTAATGTGATGCTTCCCATGTGAGAAAGTATTTACTAGTTGGCAAACCCTAGTTGTGTGGGGATGTGGTAGACAAATATGATTTTGTTAGTGTTGCCTAAAGTTGCCTTTGTCTTGGTTTAAAGAATACAGTTATCTCCACGGTGGGAAATGGTGAAAATCTTAATTGTCTAAGGAAATGTAGGGGGTCCCTATCTTACATAATGGGTGAGTGCCCGCTTAGAAAGACTATGATTGTGGAATGAATATTCACTCTTAAATTTTTAGCTATGGTTGAGACCAGGAGTCCTGAGTTTTAAAATGGAGATGAGATTAGAGACTGTGATGATTAAGAAGCAGTGGTGTAAGGATCCACCTCCCAAAGGGTGCAATCCCCCACGAATGGCTTAAAACTTATTGCTAGGTACTTTTATGTTTTTCTAGAAATTGTAGTTTTTTAATTTTAATTTTTACATTATAGGTTTATACAATTCTACACTTCATGCTTACGGAGAATGGGCTTAGGCCTGGCCAGAGAACTCAATCCGATTCCTTGGCAGTACCAGGTCTATCTCTGCTACACTGAGCTTTGGCGGTTTCCTCGACTGGACCAAAACCAGGGTGTAGGAATGATCCAGGAACTTGAGCAGGTTCTGGAATCAGAACAAGTGCCTTGATTTGGGTCTAGATAGATTCTACCACCTAGATCCTAATCTATTTCCCTTTAGCCTAACAATGCATAAACGGATGCCAAATTAATATAGTAAAGAATGAGTCATTAGGTAAATAGAGTGCGTAGTAAGTTTATAAAAACTTACAAGCTATGACACCTTTCAAAACTAATCATACCAACAAAGGCACTAAAGGGACAAATTACAGTTGCTTCAAAAGGGTTTTGGAAAGGCCCCAAGCAATCCCTAGTGTGGGCAGCCATCCTGATTTCTTGGTCTGCAACTGAGGTTCTAAATTCGGGGACAAAGGCACAGTGGTATGATGGAGTGCACTACATCACCAACCGTCATCACTAATGACCTTTACTAATCCATACTGGAAATTAGAACTTAATCATACTAACACACATCCATACAACCAATTAGAATCATTCATATAATCATGTAAAAGGGTACAAACTTTAATCCAATGCAAACGAAAGTAAAATAAATAAATTATAAGGCATGGGGAGCTAACTAAAGACTACATCTTTGGAAATTTAACATCAAAAAATCATGAAAGAGGAATAGAGTAGAAGAATAGAGAAAGGTAGCACTTTTGCCCTCAGAATAACCAACCTAATTTACCTAGGAGCCTAGTAGAGTGACATCTGTTTAATAGTTAACCCGATTCTCTGTCTCCAATGTGTGTAGTATTTCTCTTTTCAATTTTGATGCTCTCTTCTCTCCAATATTTTGATGTGTTTTGATGTCTCCAACTGATTTTATGCCTCTAATTAAAGCCTAATCCATGCCAATTCCATGCATGGCTCTAACCCCTAGGGTAGCCCCCAATTTATAGTGGTTGAGGTGATAGTTTGAATTAGTTTAGAAATAGAATACCTAATCCTAGTCCTATTAAGGTTAATCTAAATAGGTACTCTAATTTAGCTATGATTCTGACTAATTAGTCTCGATAAACTAATCATCCTAAAATTCTAGTTAACTAATCCTATTTAGCAAAAAAGTATTCGGAGATAGGGAGGTCGGTCAGGCTTTCAGCTAGAGGATCCAACCCGACTCTTGGAGGTGGGAACCTGCCCAGGTTCTTAGACTGGGCAGTAGATAATCCAATTTGTTTTGGCTATGACTTTCATGTCCGACCTTCGTTTTGAGTGAATTTTTTCCTTGAAAGGTTATTGAGTCTAGTTTCTAATAAAACTAATTTAGGAATTTTTAGAAAAGTGTGGAAAAATATATAAGCAAAATAGTGAACAAGTATCATTTTCAACACAAGTCCAGAGATTCGTCTTATATCTTTTTCATTGCTTATCGCCTTAATGAACATTTGTGCATAATATGCCATTAGAGCACTTATTTAATGAATAATGCTGATATCGAGACTTAATAATCTTGCACTCCCTAGAGTGGATATAAACTGGTTGTTGAACATTGTCAATTTGGGCCTATTTAGGCTTCTTAGGCTATTTCACCTTTTGGACTCGAAATCCATGATTACTCTACTGGGCCACCAAGTACACAACTTAGGATATGATAAAAGCCATTGGGCAATTAAAAATAAGATGCCATTTTTAGGTGTTTACAGCTAGCCCACACTCTGATCGAGCCTAGGTAAGGCGAAGGTCAAAGTAATGGTCTTCACCTATAGTTGCTTGTTTGACTGTGATGATGTAGAATCTAAGCCCAACCGCTGAGGGCACTGAGACTTGGCACCCTCCAACTTTCACCATGACAGTGGCTAATGGTTGTAAGACTTGGCACTCGTAAACTTTCATCGTGACAGTGACCGATGATGTAGAAATCTAAGTCTAGCAAGCCGATCCTGAGACTTGGCGCTTG
Source organism: Selenicereus undatus (assembly GCA_017589665.1). Classification (NCBI taxonomy): domain Eukaryota; kingdom Viridiplantae; phylum Streptophyta; class Magnoliopsida; order Caryophyllales; family Cactaceae; genus Selenicereus; species Selenicereus undatus. The sequence goes on from JACYFF010031955.1 coordinate 95,824,193, forward strand.
CTAACTTTCACTATGATGATGGCTGATGTTAGAAATCCAAGCCTGACCGTTAAGAGTCCCGAGACTTGGCTCCTGCCAACTTGTGCTATGATGATGGCTAATGTTACAAATCCAAGCCTGGTCGCTGAGAGTCTTAAGACTTAGCGCCTGCCAACTTTTGCTATGATGGTGGCTAATGTTAGAAATCTAAGCCTGGCTGCTAAGGTTCCTGAGACTTGGTGCCTGCAAAATTTCTACATAACCGTGGCTAATGTTAGAAATCCAAGCCTGACTGCTAAGGGTGTTGAAACTTGGCAACTGTGACAGTAGTTGATGATGTCCCATTGTGCCAAGAGCTAACAATGAGACCTTAGTGGTATGGAAGCCTAAAGATCTATTGCTAGATTCTTGATAACTTGGTGGTGTGTGAGCCTAAAGCCCTATTCTCATATCCCTGTGAGTCGAGAGATAGTGAGGCTTGAAGATCTGTTAATCAAATTGTCAACGTCTGAGCCTAAAGACCTGTAGCCAGATCCCTTTGAACTTGTTGGTGTTTGAGCCTTAAAATTGATCCATGAGGACTTTATGGCATAAGATATTGAGATGTCGAACCTTCAAGTCTAACCCCCTTTATTTCGGCCGCTCAAGCATTGAAGTCATCTCTTTCTAATGAGAGACTACGGAATGTGAAGATGTCCTGGATGGTGAGACATCCTTTTTTATTAAGATGAAGAGAATGACGTGTCATCTGTGAGTAGATCCTCTCAACCTTGAGTACTTGACAGGGTTTGTATGTTGGGTGATGATGCTTATGCAAAGCTCTCTTTGAGGTTGGAGCTCCCACTTTGACTAAGCCTGATTAAGTCAGTGGTTAAAGTATAAATGTCTTTTGTGACAGTTCTTGATGTCTCCTTAAGAACTTTTAAAGTAGATTCATGGCTAACCAAGGTTGTGTGCCCTTCTTTTAGGGTCATTGTGTAGGTTGATTGTACTCTTCTCCAATACAGGGTTCCCAAGTGGTCAAGGTGGAAGGCAGTCTAATAAATAGGCCAAACACCTATTCATTGATGTATGTGCAGTTGTTAGCCTAAGCGGGACCATGCAGGCATGACGACTATGCAGACTCGATTGTGCTGACTATGCATATTCGATTATGCTGACTATGCAGACATGATTATGCTAACTATGCAGGCATAATTATATTGACTATGCATACATATGATGACCTAACCTCGTACATATGTAGGTCTCATACTATGTTTGGGCTCCATTGGATAAGGCCCGATTAGGATACAAAAGACTTAAGCGTTAGGCAGGGTGATATTCTCTGGTTTAGGATGAGGGATAAAAAGTTAGGGGGGCGATGGTTTAGGCCATGTCATGGGTCATATGTTGCCCAACATATTATGGAATCTTTCTTTCAAGGAAAGGAGTATCCTTTAATTTTTTTTATTAAAGTGCTCATGTTCTATAGAAGTCCCCAATTTCTATTTATTATAATAGACACCCTAGATGTGAGAGAGTAGTGATAGTCGAAGATGCTTTTGTTAGTTTTTGTTGGAGTAGTCGGAATCCATTAGGGTAGATGTGATCATTCCCATGTTAGGAAGACGTTTTTGGTCGTACAGCCTAGAGTAACCACTAGTTTAGTTTAAAGAATATAGTTATTTCCTTGTGGGGAAATATTTACCATGAAAGGAGCCCTGACTTTCTAGGAAAATGTAGGAGAGCCCCCCCCAGCTTACATAATCAGTGGCTGCCTATTTGGGAAGACTAAGAATATGAAATGAGTATTCACTCTTGAATTTATAATCATGGTTGAGATAAAGGGTCCTAAATTTTGGAATGGAGGAGAAATTACTGGCCATGATGATTGAGAAGTAGTGGTAAAGTGGGTGAATGGCTTGTTTAAGTATGATTCGATGGGAGTAGTTAATGAAACACTTTTTCGTCTTCTAAAAACCAAGGTTTTATTTTCACTCTCCTTTTGCGTGGTCCGCCTTTTTAGAATTTTGAGCTAGCCACTCTTTATTTTTATTTTTGAGAATAAAGAATTCAATTAAGATGCCTCTTTATGGAAAAGAATCTTCATGGCTAGGCCTCAAAGGGGTTACCTACCTATCTAATGTGGAATCGGGCTAATCGTAATTCGAGGATAAGAACACACAACTTAAATAAGGGATGCCTCTAGGAGGACTTTTTAAGGCGGGGTTCAAGGTTAAGGTGCCAACGGAAGGGAACTGGTGTGAAGATCCAAACAACTGTTATGAAATCCTAAAGTGTTCACGGGTGATGAAGTTAGTGCAAATAAGAAAATTTCTTCCTTTTCTTCTTATTTTCAAACTCTTTTCTTTTTTTTTCTTTTTTTTTGGCGAGAAGTTTGGTTGAAACTTTCCTTCCTTTTTTTTTCTTCTTTTATTTTTGATTGTTGGTTTGATATTGATGTTATCCATGACAGACTCTCACTCACAGGTTGGGTCAGATATGGTTATAAAAGAAATAACCTTATTTGAAGGCTTGAAAGATCCTAAGTGGAAATTTATTAGGCTTGAAAAAGTTATTAATTCAGGTTGTGAAAGGAGGCCTCTTGTCCTTAGCATATCTTTAAAGCTGCAAGACTTATTGGAATGAAATTTCTAATTTTTCCCTTTTAACAGATAATGAATAGAAATCCTTAGTCCCTTTTTATTCCTCTCCATTTCCTTTTGTCTAACTCGCCTTCTCAGGTTTTGAAGCTAGCCCATCTTTTCTTTTCTTTTTTTTTCCACCCTAGATTCGTAATAATACAGAAGCATTCCATAAAAAGAATATGAGAATATGGAAGGAAAAACTAACGAAGGAAATGATTTTATTAATGATTCAAGGGTACATTAGACTTTGACTTATGATGGGAAAGAAAGAGAATGACTTTAAGACTCAACACATAACTATGGGATTAGGGCACATCACATCTTCTAAATTCAATAGAACTCGAGACCTCTTGTGTAGAGGTTTCTGGTCCTGAATTCAACTGGAGATAGGTCCTACTTTTGAGTTTGGTAGTCTGAAATAGCTAAAATGCCTATCATGCGAATCTAAGAAGGTTGCTATCATTGTTGGGTGTTTTGAGTAGCCTTAGTAAAGGAAGCTCCCCTAACTTGAACATGCTTTCTAACTTATTCTTGAAGGCCCTACGGTCCTCAGTATTATGACCCTTGCTCGGTAATATTTGCAGTAGTTGTTTGAGTCCTAATTCCTGCAATTCCATGTGCTTTTCATTTATGGTCGATAGGGTAGAGGTTGATCATACCTTTAGAAAGCAAGCATTCCAGTGTTTGTGTATATGTAGTGTCAATAGGGTTGTATTCTGGTGAAGTGGTTTAGAGCATACACCACTTTGCTTGTGGAGTCATTATCTTTCTTATCCTTATTCTAATAGTTGCCCTTTCAAGTTTTAGGGACTTTGGTGAGTGTCTCTGATAAGGGTTTGGAGTGTAGTGGCCATTGTTAGATCTTAGAGTATCCTACCACAAGAGGAGGGGTGAATTGTGGTGTCTGATTTTCGCGTTATATATGACAAACACCTCTGTGACTTGTTTGCAGAGGGTGTTTTCAGATGTAGCAAGAGCGAAAATTATCAAGATAGACGCGAAAATTAAAGCACACACAATTTTTCACGTGGAAAACACCTCTAGCCCAACTGAGGTGTGAAAAACCACGACCTACCTCGTGTAGGATTTAACCACTTCACTAAACCGGGCTTAACACGTTACAATTGCAACACACCATGTTACAACCTTGCAACCACGTAATCTCCTTCTCAAGGCAGATTACACCACGTCCAAATCTCACCAGATTGGACACGTCCAAAGTCCACACGACTAGGACACACTCACTCACTTTTGACTGATCTGAGATCAAGGTCAAGAACACCTTACTGGGGTGCTTCTCACTAAGCAGATGTAAGGTACAAATGAAGATCCTATTATGCCAATATATTGAAAACTTGCTTTAAACACAACTTGAACTAGTTTTTCTTTTCTCAAGTGAAGCTCAGAAATTCTTTTCACTAGAAAAACCTCTTTTCAAATTTTGCCTTTTGGGAATGTTGCGTTTGAAGATTTCTTTTTGCTTTCTTCTCTCTATTGCTCAGTATGTCTCTGTATCTCTGTGAAAACGAAGCTGTTTTTAACCAGAAATTCCAACGGTCAAGAACCAATGAGAGGAAAGGAAATCACCTAAGTTTGGAAGGTGATTTTTCAAGAGAAAAAAAAACTCCCAACGGCTAGTGATAAAACATTTCCCAAAATCTAAGGGATTTGTTATCTTAAGAGATAACCTTTATCTCCTTATAGCCGTGGGTTAGCTTTAAGTAAAGCAACCAGAAATCTTTAGCATTTTAAAAACTTTATCACATCCGAAGATATGGGCAGAAAAAAATCTTCCAATTTTGGCAAATCTCCCAAAATCTATTTTCCCAAATCTCCTATAAAATATTCAAGAAATATTTTTTCCAGAAGAAAAACATTTGAAAATATTCTGGAGATTTTGGCCAACCGAAATAATAATTTTTTTTAAAGATAATCGTGTATGGCCACTTCAGGTCAGAAACACCCTAGGCACCCTGTTTGCAGGGTTGTTCGCAGTCTGGTGTTCTGAAGCACTTTAGCACGAATACCGATTCAAGAGATGTTTAAAAAGCTTTTTCAATATTGGCATATTAACAAGAGTCTAAATAAATAAAGCCTATGTACCCAAGACTTCTTGTTTTGAACTAGTCATCTTGTCCAAGATCTGTATAGATGCCGTGAGCACCAAGGTCACCTTGTTTGCTGGGATTGTTCTTTGTCTTACTAGACTTCATGAATTGCTTCTCGTACAATCAACTCAATCATCTCATGGAGGTGGTGATCTTGAGAGTGAACCATTTGGTATGAGACCTGTTCTCAAGGCGTGTTCTCAACATTCAACAAACAGGTTAATGCGCATTGTTGAAAACATGTTCTCAGCACATTATTGAAAACATGTTCTCAGGACTTGTTCTCAACAATCAACAAGTTAAAGCACATTGTTTGAAAACATCTTGTTTGGAGCAACATTGCTTTAGGTTTGTTATCATCAAAACATAATAATGGTTTCAACAGCCATCAATGCCATCTTCTTCTCATTCCCATCCATTGTGGTTTGCATTTTTTCCATCATTATCATGCGTTGAGCCAGTTCCTTACCTCCCGCCATTGGAATTGCTGGAGTATTGGACTTTTACTTGGATTTTGACTTTGAACCAACTGGTAAGGTTCTCTTAGACTCTTCTCAAGATGGAGGTCTCATGCTTTATGGACTTTGCTCATGTACCTTCTTAGTCTTCTCTATCCTCAGTAATAAGGTAATGGTTTAGACAGCTGAAAGGTTACATATGGTCAACCATGCTGGATATAGGCTAAAGAAAATGGTTAATAACTTGCATTTGGAAGAGAAAGAGACAATGGCTTGGTAGGGTTAAAGGTTTAGACTGAAATTAGGTTAAGATGTAAGGTTTTAGGCTAAAATTGGGCTTTACCCTGAATTAGGTTCTAAGTTGGGTTTAGAGAGCTGACTGATAAGCCTAAGTCAGACTTCAGTCTTGTTTGGGTGAATCACAGACCTATACTAACTTATGTATAACCATGGTTTAGTTTTCCAAGTATGCGATAGTTTTGGCACATGAATGGGTCTAGGTGGACTCATATAGGGATCCTAGAACTAGGTAATTTGATGTATGAACCATGAACTTATGCATAGGTAGTATATCTAGGTCTTACTTGGACTTATGCATTATGAATATGATGCACGCTTGGATGCAACTTAGAGTGGACTAGTGTTCTAAAGGTCTAATGGGCATGTTATGCACCTTCGGCCTAGATGGACTCATAGACTATGCGTGATGAGGCCTAAATATGCATGATTCTTTGACCTCAAGTATTCTACTATTGACATGTTAAGACCCTAAATGAACTATGCTAATTTATGGACCTAACCCTAACATTGAGAGCCAAGAATTTTTGTTTCATGCTTATGAATGCCGATTCTAAAGGAATAGGATATCTAACTTGGCTAGATCCCCGACTGGGTTCTAACCAAACCCAAACTTACCCTTTTTTATTTTGACTCCCTACTAGACTCTAAGCATACAAACTGATGAACCCTGCTAGTTGGACCCTAAAGATCCTTGCTGGCTTCTGGGTCTAACACAGTTTCCCTTTTTAACCCAAATATAGACTATCAATTTCTCTCTTTTTTTTTTTACAATCTCAACCGAGATTTTTTTTTCGACCTGACATGATACTTCTATATTGGAATTAGAAACTTTTTCAAATTCTGGATCAAGAGCCTTGTCATGACTCAATTGGCCCAAAGAGTATTTTTGTCCACTAATTCAACTCCTAAGACTCCTGTCCAGCCAAAGTCGGCATTCTAGACTGAGTTTAGAATCCTTTATAACTTCAGGATCAAGAGTCCTATTAGGACCCAATTGGCCCAGAAATTATTTTCGTTCCTACCCCAATTCCTGCACTCCTTTTTTGTCCAAAACTGATACTCTAAACTGGAGTCATAATCCTTTTCAGATCCTGCATCAAGAGTCCTATTAGGACTCAATTGGCCTAGAACCGTCTTGGTTTATAATTCGATTCCTAGACTCATCCTCTTCCTAATCTAGGCTCTCCTAGACTCATAGTATCAATGCATAGTCCTTTGGGTTAAGAAAAAGTTAAATCACACAAAGTCACATTGCATTCCAAGTCATGCACATGAGTTCCAACCTAGACATGCGTTCTATGTTACAGAGGTTTCAGGTTAGGTTTCGAGTAGTCCTCTCATGACCCAACGCTTCATATGTCAGCCATAGGATGCATGGTATGACTAGAACGTTTTAGGTGCTTACCCGAGTCCCATGGACAGGGAAAGTATGTAGTGAGTTGATGAAGCAACAGCTTGCTCAGTTAGAACTCTAAATGGCCCGCTGAGTGACCAGCACTTTCTTGAGGGGTAAAATCAAGGTTTCTCCTGGAGACATTGTTGATCCTTGACAAGTAGTGCTTTATAATGCAAGTATGCCTAATGCAAGTATAATCAAGGTAATTTACCATATTGATTTTCGAATCGCACCCTCTTAAAGGAAAAGTCCTCAGTGGAGTTGCCACTGTAAGGATCTACCTTCTCGGATGTGCGATCCCCCATGGATGACTTAGGATTCCTTGCTAGGTACTTTTACATTTTTCTAGAAATTGTAGTTTTTTCATTTTTCATTTTTATATTACAATTTTGTGCAATGCTATACTGTAGGCTCGTAGGGAATGGGCCTCGCCCAGGCCAGAGAGCCAAGTCGATTTCCTTGGGCACGACCAGGTCCATCTTTGTGAGACCGAGGTTTTGGTAGCTTCTTCAAGCTAGCCCAGAATCACGGTGCAAGCTTGATCCAAGACCCCGGGTAGGTTCTGGCGTTAGAACAGGTACCCTGATTCGGGTCTAGGCAAATTCTACTACCTAGATCCCAATTTGTTTCCCTTTAGCATTGTAATGTATAAACAACGCCAAATTAAAACACTAAAGAATTAATCTTTAGCTAAATAGAATCGCCAGTGAGTTTTAGTAAAACTTACAAACCATGATACCTTTCAATGCAGATCATACTAACATGGACACTGAAGGGACAAATTGAAGTTTTGGAAAGGCCTCAAGTAATTACTCGTGTGCGGACACATCCTGACTCCTTGGTCTGGAACCGAGGGTCTACATTTTGGGGGAAATGTATGGTGATGTGATGGAGTGCACCCTATCACCAACCATCATAACTGATGACCTCTATTAATCAACAACGGAAATTAAAACTTAATCATAGTAACATGAATCCATGCAACCAATTAGAATCATTCATATAAACAAACAAAAGGTACAAATTTTAGTCCAATGCAAGCAAAAGTAAAGTAAATAAATTGTACGGGATCGACAACTAACTAAAGATTACATGTTTGGTAATTTAATATCAAAAATCATAAAAGAGGAATAGAGTAAAAGAATAGGAAAGGGTAGAGTTCTTGCCCTTATGGTAACCCACCTGATTTACCTGACGAGTGGCATCTTCTCCAATGTATTGGGTATTTCTTTCCTTAATTTTGATGCACTCGTGTCTCTAATATTTTGATGTGTTGTGATACCTCTAATTGATTTAGTGCCTCGAATTGATGGCCAGTCCATGCCCAATCCATGCATGACCCTAATCTCTAGGGGTAGCCCCCTATTTATAGTGGCTAAGGAAATAGCCTTAATCGGTTTAAAATAGGAGACCTAATCCTAGTCCCATTAAGGTAATCTAAACAGGTACACTAATTTAGTCTCAGTAAACTAATCATCCTAAATTTCTAGTTAATTAATCTCGTTTAGTATAAAAGAACTCCAAGAGAGCGAGTCCAGATGGGTTTTCATCTGGAGGACCCAGCCCAGCTCTTAGAGGTAGGAACGCGCCCGAGTTATTAGGCTGAGCAACTATTAGTCCAATTTGTTTTGGCCATAACCTCCACATCTGACCTCCGTTTTGAGTGGCTCATTTTTTCTTTGAAAGCTTATTAAGTCTAGTTCCACTAGAACTAATTTCATGAAATTTAGATAAGTGTGAGCAAGATATAAGTAGAATAGTGAACAAGTATTCTTTTTAGCACAAGTCCAAATATTCGACTTATATCTTTCCCATTGCTTATCGCCTTATCAGACTTTGGTGCATAATATGTCATTATAAAGCTTTGTTGTATCTAAAATTAATAATCTTATACTCCCTAGAATGGATCTCAACTAGGCACCAAACATTGTCAATTTAGGACTATTTGGGGTTCTTAGGCTCTATAAGCTTTTTAGACTCGAATTCAAGAATTACTCTATTGAGCCCCCAAGTGCATAAGTGGAGGTATAATTTGCATTATTGGGAAATTAAAAATGAGATGCCCTTTTTAGGTGTCTACAAGTAGTGAAGTGGGTGAAATGTTTATCCAAGCTTAGTTCGATGGGAGTGGCCAACGGAATACTTCTATGTCCTCCAAAAATTAAGATTTTATTGTCTACTCTCTTTTTACCCAGCCCACCTTTTCAGGTTTTTGGGCCAGCTACTCTTTTTCTCTTTTCTTTTTTAAGGACTAAAGGACTCAAATGATATGTTTCTTTATAGAAAAATTCTTCATGGTCGGGCCTCAAAGGGTCTACCTACATATCCAATGTGGAATCAGGCTAGTCGTAGTTTAAGAGTGAGAACATGCAACTTAACGGAGCAATGCCTCCAGGAGGGATTTTTATGGTACGCTCTTGGGTTAGGGTGCCAAAGGAAGCGAATCGACATAAAGGCTCAAACAATTCTTATAAAATGGCTAAGTGTGCATAGTTGATGAACTTAGTGTAAATTAGCAATTTCATTCTTTTCTTATCCTTCTTGTTTTCCAGCCCTTATTTTTTTTCCTTTTTGTCCCTTCTTTTTTTCTTTTCTTTTTTTTTTTCTGAGTGTGAGTGTTTGGTCCAAACTTCACTTCTTTTTTTCTCGTTTTTTTAATTGCTAAATTTAATCATTGATGTCACCAATAGCACACTTACACTGGTTAGGTCAGATATGGTTATGAAAGAAACCGGCCTAATTGAAGGCTCAAAAGTGTTCCAAGTGGGAATTTAGCACGTTTAAGAAAGGTATTATCATTGGTTAGGAAAGGAGGCCTTCTATCCTAGACATATCCTCAAAACTACATGACTTATTGGAAAGAATTTTCTCATTTTTTCCTATTTTCAAATGATGGATTGAAATCCTTTGTCTCTTTTTATTTCTCTCCTCCTCCTCCTGCTTAGCTCGCCTTGCTAGGTTTTCAAACTAGCCCCTCTTTTTTCTGCCCTTGTTTTTCAACCTTGGATTCATTATAGGACAGAAGCTATCTAGAAAAGGGAGCGTATAAAAGAACATATTTTATTACTGAGCTAGGTTACATCAAACTTAGACTTTGGATTTAAAAAGAAAAAGAAATTTGAAGACTCAAGACATGATGAAAGACTTAAGTATTTGCCTATTCTTATGCATTGGGCTAGTGTTGGGTCTTCTTGTGTATAGACTCTTTTCCATAAGCATGTCAACATTCTTAATAAACAACCTTGGTTGGCCATCCTCTGAGGGTCAATTTGTCATATGAGTCACCTCCATCAAGCAAGAAAGCCAAAAAAGCTTTCCATTTTTTGCTGATTAGTTAACTCTGGGTCCCTAAGTCTAATTGTTATGTCAGTGTTGTATGAATACTGATGTAGGAATTCTTTACGAAGATCATCCTAGTTCGTGCCCTTTGATGGGACCACAATATTATATCACCTCATTACATCCTTAACAAATGTCCAATGAAATATGATGTGGAAGATATCCTTATCAATTCCTTTTAAAGTTACGACACGAAGAGAAACCTCACATGATGGTTAGGATTTTCAATTCCATAGAACTTGCTGTCTAGAATAGTGAATTTTAGGGGTAATTTTTCATTTGGGATTGAAATGAATCCCACATAGTCATTAAAGTAATTGTTGAGCATGGAAGATTCCTTAAGCAATTGTTCTAGTCATCCTACTCGTGGATCCATTTGAGAAGTGCTCTGTTTCCTTTTTTCTTCCTTCTTCTTATCATCTTGCCCTCCTCTGTTGCGAGATTTCTCACCTTTTTCATTTGGGGCATTCTTGATAAGAGTTTGGAGTATAGTCTTCCCTATGCCGAGCAATAAGTGATGGTTTAGAGAGTTGAAATGCTATGAGTGGACAAACATGCTAGATATGGGCAAAAAGAAAAGGTTAATGACTTGTAATTTGAAGATAAAGAGACAATGGCTTAATGGGCTTGACGGTTTAGGCTAAAATGGGGTTAAGATGTAGGGTTTTAGGTTGAAATCGGATCTTATTCTAGATTATGCCCTAAGTTGGGCCTAAAGAGCTGACTTATGAGGTTAAGTTGAAATCAAGTCTTTCCTACGTAAATCATAGGCCTATACTAACCTAAGTGTGACTATGGGTTGGCTTGGCTAGAATGGGCTACTTTTAGCACATGGGCGGATCTAGGTGGACTCATGTATGGAGCTTAGACCTAGGAAGTGTGTGTATGATACAAGTACCATGGATTAATGCATTAATCAAGTGTAAGGTGCATGATTGTATGAGATCTAGAATGAACTAGGACACTAAAGCCCTCATAAACTACATTATGGACTTTGGGTCTTGATGGACTAATGGATTATGCATGACGAGACCAAATGATGCATGACCTATAAACCAAAATCTAACATTTAAAGCCCAAAATATGGACTTCATGCCATTAATGCACACCTATGATGGACTTAAAGGCACAAACTTACGTTTTAATGACATGTCCCTTTTTTTTTTGACAGGAAACCAACCAAGTTTCCCCCTCCCTTTTTTGGACTGAAATTGCCATGACCAAAACCAAAATTAGAACTTATTCAGATGTGGGGTTAGGAATCCTTTTAGGACTCAATTGGCCCAAAAGGCATTTTGTTTCCCAATCCAGTTGCTGGACTCTATGCTCCCTAGTTAAGCTCCTAAACACAATGATGACTTTATAAACCCTAAAGCAGCAATACTTGGTCTTTAGGCAGAGGTTAGTTCAAATAGTCAAGTAGAGTTCTAAATAATCACACATGCAAATGAGTTGTAACATAAGCAAGAGTTCTATGTTATAAGGGGTAGGTAAGATTTAGAACAGTCCTCATAATCCAAACGCTTTGTACGTCACCTATGGAGTGCATGGAAATACTTGAACATTTTGGTTGCTTTCCCATATTGTGTGGACCAAGAAAGTCTGTCATGACTAGGTGAAGTAATTATCTGCCTACTTGAAAGTCGACCGAACCCACCCAGTGATCACTTACTTCCTTGAGAGGTAATAGCAGTGTTTGACCTATAAATGTTGTTGATCCCCAATAGGCAGCACCTTATAGTGCAAGTATGCCTAATGCAAGTACAATTAAGACAATGTCGCATAGTGAAGTTCAAACCTTGCCCTCTTAAAAAAATATCCCTAGTGAAGTCGCCATAGAAAGGATCCACCTCCCTGAGGGTGCGATCCAACCACAAATGACTGAACTCATTTGCTACATACTTAAATTTTTTAGCAACAAATTTATTTATTTATAAAATAGAAACAGAATTGTGTTATATGATCATGGGGAACCGGGCCTTGGCACTGACCAAGTAATCAGGCTAGGTTTCGTACTTAGAGCCAGGTCCAGTTCCCTAAATTGGTCTCTGTTAGGAGCTCAGTTTAGGCCAAATTGAAATGAAGAACTCCTTCAATAAGTGCCACTTCCAACATGACATCCACTTCTATTTCAAATAAATCTCTTGGCTGAGTGGGAATTATAATATGCCAATTTTTTCCTTTAGATTCTAGTGCATGAAATACTTGAAATGATTGAGATTTGAGGATAAAAGATTCCTTTGTTCTTCAAAGAGCTTTATAATTAATAAGAGTAAATCCATAATAATCCGTTTGTCACCTCTAACAGTATCTTTTAATGAAATCATAACAAGGCAACATTTCTTCTTTGAGGGGAACTCAAGTCAATAATTTCAGTCAAAACACCATAATAAGCAATATCCCCTATCTCTATGATTGAATTCACAAGAGCACTAGAATTTTGAGTGACACTCCTCTTCTCGAGATATTTTAAATGCCATTTTTACCCATTATAAGTGATCCTGGTCATTGTCTTTATCCACTTATCTGGAAATCTACTTACGTTTTCCAAATCATTAGCCACATCAGAACAAGACGAAGGATGCCCAAAAACCTAACAATTAACACAATCTGTTAGGCTAAGTATAGCTACGTATAGGAACACAACTTATGTATTAAGACACTTAAACTTTTTGGGAAAAATAATTTGGAAAACTTATTTTATGAGTCTCAACAATGTTTTTATTCGTAATTTGACATTCACTACTAATGATATCCCAATCGTCTCCAAAACTCATTGCAATGAAATTTATTGAAATGTACTATTAGAATATGGTAGTGATAAACCTAAGCATTTAAGCAAACTTATTGTGTATAAACTAGGACTTCATAACAACTAAATAACACATATCTATGTGCTTGATCAATTAAAGAATAACTAGGTTGAATGTCTTTCTCTGTAGATAATGCATGGTATTTAGGGAGAATATTGAAAGTCCATTATATGCTTCATCAACATCTCCAGGTTGCTTAAGGATATATTCTCGCTTGTCTCAGCATGTTGCAAAATCTAGCACAATATGTTAGACATTCTTCGGCTATATATCCATCAGCAATTGAATTCTTCATATGACTTTTATTTTGAATGCATAATTTACACCATTTCCAATCCCTAAAATCAATGAAATCGCAAAAGAAAACCTTGTTTTCTTTATGCTTTGCCTTAAGCAAACTTTTAAGAGGAAGATAGCTAGACATATACTTCTCCAAAGAGTACATCTAATGATATATAACTGGACTAGCAACACTTACTTCGTATGGTAGGTTTACAATTCAGTACTCCGTTATGTCGGAGAACAAAGGCAAGAAAATGTGTTCTAAATGCCATGAGATAACAACAACACAATCCTGTAACCTCTCAAAATTTTCACTATCGCAACTTTGGAACAAAGTTCGTTGAAGAAGTTACTCAACTAAGCTAAAACAGCACTGAGATTCTTGTTTTGTATTTTTCTTGTAACCGTTGGCAATAATTATTGCCTTTAATATGATGGCCATGGCATTTTAAGCCATAGATTTCACCATCCACAATAGACCTTTTGATGATTGCTACATACCCATTTGAAACCTTCACAGATGCTAGTATATCTATAAACTCCTTTTTCTCCTTCTTGCTTGACGTGAAACATGCTGGAGGTAGATATGTCTTGATATCGTGCTCGATAGTTTAAAGATTTTATCTTATATTTAACTCCTTTAGATCAAGACGTGATTGTAAAGTATTCTTTATCTCCCCTTCGATGCCAAGAAGTATACCAAGAAGACTCTTTGATACATTCTTTTCCATATGCATAACGTTTACGCTGTAACATAGTATAAGATGCTTCCAATATGGGAGCTTGGAAAAAGCTGCTCTTTTTCTTCCAAGGCATTCTCTTATCCGCCATCTTTCTTTTATTCTTTCGTAGAGTATCTGGGTGCTTCCCAAGTGTAACTTTAAGTCTCTCCATTTTATTTAAGAAATCAATTCCAGATCTTAATGTAGGAGGATGCCTCATTTCTGTTTCTTAATTAAATTTCATTTTACTATGATGAAATTTATGATCTGCATGTAAGAAATGATGATGGCCCATGTAACACATTTTTCTTCTTCTCTTCAGATAAAGGGAGCATGTATCAATATTACAATATAGACATGCATACTTCCCTTTGGTTTACATGATAGATTACTATATATAGGGAAATCATTAATGCATTAAAGCTCCATGTATAATACATATCTCATTTTTTAGGCATCACACATTTCTACACCAACCTCCTATAAGTCAATTAGCTCATCAACTGATGGTTCTAGTAACAAAGCAATGTCATTCCTTGGTGCCTTAGGACCAGGTATCACTAATCAAAGAATTCTACATGGTGACAGATTATAAGTTATTACAACTATAAAATATACCATATTGAGTACCCATAATTCCAAAGTACCCTCATATTTCGTGCATCATTAGTAAATTTCGAGTACTAATTATTAGATTTTTCCCAATCATAGGAGTCTACTGAATGCCTTAAATTGTCATCCTTTGTGCGCTCTTCAGCATGACATCTCATTAAAGAAACTATCTCATATGACATATGAAGCCTTTTCAGTCTAGTTATTAGTGGAAAATTGCGCAATATTTTTACTGAAATTAGATTCCAAAAAACTTTTACTAGAATTGGATTCCTAGAAGCTAATCTCACGATTGTCCCCTTATCTTCCATTTTATACCATGAAGCATTGTGTTGGGTAATTTTCAGTGATAAACTAAAGAGCCGCAAGCATACAACTTTCTCTATAGTACTTAAGGGTCGTGTCCTCGGGGGACGAGGTTGAGATTACGGTCACTAAACACGAAAGTAATCCAACATTACTCTAAATTGATTTAAATGAAAAGCAACTAAGACTATAGATTGTAGATTAATCTAATTACAAGGTTCCTCCACCATTGTCTAATATCCGAAAATTAACTCTAACCATTAAATAAGCTACAACTCAAAGTTAATCAAACTACATCCAATTCAAAGCTTTATTCAATGTTAATATTCAGAGTTAACTCTAATTCGACATCAACCAAGCTTTTTCATTTAAATTCACCTTAGACTCAAAGTCACAAAGCAAGCCAAAACAATAAACAAGCTACAGGAAACAAAGAACACAGTATAGGGAACGAAATCCACCAATTTAATAAGGCATAACATAAAGCTGAGCAGCTATGGGGGAAAAGTTTTTGATCTTTTCAACCACAATCGAGCAACACTAAAACAAGGGGAAGGGGAAAAACTTACTACTCAATCACCATTCAACCATCATCGATTACCATCAACAAGCTACTAAAATCTGGAACACCCTAAAACAGCTTACAAGCAAAAGCAACTCAACAACCCATCATTATACTCAAACCCAACTCCAAAATGATCAATTAACGAAAATAATCATTCACCCGAATAATCAACCAAACAGTAACACAAACCAAGCTAAATCAAGGAGAGGGGGAATTAAGCAGAGCAAATCAGGGGAGTCGAACAACCCATAACCTGGAGCAGAAATTATAAAGGAATTCCACATCAACCTCACTTATTCATCAAAGGAAAAGAAGAGCAGCTCTCCTTCACTATTTCATCACAGCCCGCAGAGGTGATGTTCAGGGTAAGGGGAGTAATTTGAATAGGGGAAGGGGATTCAAATGAAATTTGACAAACTAACATCAAATTTTTTTGCAAAACTAAACCAAAAATCCTGAATTACTACTGGGAATTCAAAATTGTAACGGTATTACAAGAAATTCGAAACCCAAAATCCATTCTAACATCAAATCCTAACCGGGTTTATCAAACCCTAACTCGGAAATTCAAACAAAAGCATATGAAATTCAAGTTGAAATTTCGAAAATAAGAACTAATTTAACCCTAAAAATCTCTTACCCTCAAGACTCGAATTCTAGAACTGATACTCTAAAATTCAATCTGGAAATAAGAACTAAACCCTAGAATTCGAAAACAGAGAAAACTCAAAATTAAACCTAAAATCTTCTAAAAACAGTAACTAAGACTACCCTAAAAATTGAACCCTAAAACTCTCTCACCTTCTTCAATGGCGCCGCTAGCTTCATAGGTGGGTGATGGAGGTTAGAGAGAGAGGGCTGGTGTCGGGTTTCAGGGATTGATTTTGGGTTCTGTTTAACGAGTGAGGAGAGAGAAGAAGAAGGGGAGAGGGTATAAAGAGTGTCACGCGCAGCTCATGTGAGGGCGGGGGATTTTCTGGTTTTATTTTGCATTTTTTTTCCTTTTCTCTCACTTTGGGCTCAATATAATGGGTTTAAGGAATTGGATTGGGTCAATTTGGCCCAGTTTTTCATTTTCCGCATTTTTCATCATTTTTCTCGTATTTTTGCCGTAATTATTAACATTTTGTTCGAAACCTACAAAAAATAATAAAATTAAATAAAAACCTTAAAAATACGATTATAACAAGCATAAAATAGGCGCAAAAGTACTTTTAAAATAGCACATTTTTAGCACGAACAAATACCGCAACACCAAGATTTTGCTCATCCTCGAGTAAAATGACTAAACCAACTAAAAAAATGTAGAAAATAAGAAGAAGAAAGCCCTAACTCACTATCGTAGGATTCACGGTTGCGTTTAGCATATGCGACAAACCCTTTAAACCCCTCGGTCTCCCAAGTGGACGAGTGAGGTCTCGTGAGGGTTTTCAAATGAACTACCCACAAAAATTATTCCAAAAATAAAAGAAAATCTTTTTGGGTTTTTTTTCTCAAAAACTATATGTACAGAATTTAGGGAAAATAAGCATACATTCTAATCAGCTAAAGCACCCATGTACCCAATTATTGACCTGCATATGCATAAACTACACTTCAAAGTCCTCTACCTCTTAAATGACATCAGAGCACTAATTTTTCACCCCGTTGAACATTAAAGCTGTGAACCCATCCTAGTGCTCGTGTGCAAGTGTATCATCATCCCAGGGCTTAGATTTATCAGAATTAGACTCAATTCCACTTGGCTGACACAACTACACTATTACCATACTGACTTTGGAAACAAACTTTCCCAATAGCAATATTGTCTATAAGGATAACACCCAGTAGCACGTGCCTCAAAGGGTAACACCCAGTAGCACGTGCCTCAAAGGGATACTTGTCATTCCAAATTTTATTCCATCTCTTTTTCTTTTCTTTCATTTTTCTTCATTATTCATAATACACATTTTTTTCAAATATTTTTCAAAGTAATCATGTCACAAACTAGTAGGAGAATCATTCATTGAAACCTAAGACCTAAAGATAATGATGAAAGGATAAACAAGTACTTGATTACACAACCTATAGTGAATAACTGGAGTTAGAATTAGGGTTTAGAATATCACATTGAGGTTGGAGACCTATCATGCACATCCTACTTATATACAAGTTAATAATCAAAGCACAGGGGATTTAGGCTAATCAGACATAGTAAAAACATTCTCAAAAACAAAATCAAATTTTTTTTTGGATTTTTCAAAAAAAATGGGCACCTCACCCCCACACCAAAACTTCAAATTGTTCTCATTGTGGGAACTAAGGCGCTAAAAAGCGAGCACACCAGCTATACAACCGTAAAACCTCATGAAACCAAATATATACAAACTAGGACACCACAAAAATCAAAATCAAAACCAAACACAAAATCACCTAAATGAAAATGAAAATCAAAACTAAAACCAACGAAAACAAACATATTTACAAACACAAAACCAAAATCAAGGACCTACTAAATCCGAAACTAAACCAAAAGAAACCTAAAACGAGACAAAAGACAAAAGAAAATGATAACAAAATGAAAGGCCAAAACAAAGTCACGAAATCACTAAAAAGAGAACAAAAAGAAACTATGAAACAAAAACTAAACCAAAGAAAAACCAAACTTGCTAAACTAAACAAAACATAAAACCAAGGAAACAAAACACAAAATCAAGGAAACCAAACAAAGGAACTAAAAGAAACACAAGAACAATCCTAAATGTTCACAACTACTCACAATCCTAGATATCAACAACTAACAAATTCACAAAATCTTAACACAACCAAGGGTGATCATAGCCCACACCGCTCAACATATCCCAAATTGTTCCTCAATATTGATCACCCATATATTCACAGTCCTAAAAAGAAAGAAAAGAAATGAAAAAGAGAAAAGAGTGGAACGATCATACCAGGTGGGATCCAGGTTATACCCAAATTATGCCTCACGAAGATGATGCAATATGAGGCTTATGGAGCATCAGCCACTCCATATTAAGCTAAAAAGTGCAACTCAAAGCAAAACTCGTTAAAGCACGTAACAACTTATCAAACAAAGATGCGCAACTCTCAATAATATAGTAGCAGTGAAAAGCAGTGAGTTGGAACCAGAAAGAGTACATCCACATAGCCAATAAAGCACAGGTAAGGGCCCGGTTCAACTTATCAAACAGTTGGGCCTAATCAGAAAGTAAATGAACATACTCAGAATAAGCCAGTAGTGAGGTCATTGGCCTAGAGAGTATATCAGCATAAACGAACAATGTAGGCAAAATAGGGGGTGCAAATTTTACAAGTCTGTTAACTCCAATATGCGTATGAGTCTGGTCTAAAGCAAAATTCTTAGTGGTAATGATCTCTGACTGAACAAATTCAGTCTTGCAATATTCAAAAAGGAAGTTATTTTGGATGGAATCAAAAGAGAAGGACTCATAATCAGCACAAAAAGCATCATCAGAACTTCCATGGATATCTAACTCACCAGAAAAAGATTCATATTCCACATACAAAATATTATCATCTAATTTAAATAGAAGGTCAAGAATGACGGGATCAAAAGAGAATGACTCATATTCAACATGCAAACCCACATCAAAACCTTCAGTAACATCAAATCCATATGAAAAAGATTCATATTCTGCATAAAGAATATCATCACCAAAGTCCAACATAGGGAGTTCAGTTATCTCATCGTATGACTCCTGTGAAATAGCTTTCGAATAATCTAAATCATGAGGCTCACTTTGAGGTGTGATGCTCATATCTAACTCACTAACAGTGTCAAATTGTTCACCCACATCAAATTCACAAAAGTCATTCAAAGTGGTGGGTATCTTCAGTGACATCTTTGGGTGAGCTGGTGAAGGATGCAAGGTCTGATGATAGAGATGTAGGGAGGTTAGTCGCTTGTTCTAGATTAGGCAAAGGTATGTTTTCATTCAAATTAGGCCTAACAGAATAAAAGGGTTCAAAATTATCATAGAGACTAATGTCAAGTTTAGGAGATTCTAAACTAGAATCAAGCACTCTATAAGTCTCCCTATTTTGGTCAAAACATTGAGAATATTTAGCAATTCTCATTTTCGTAGTCTCTATCATTTGATCAGTCATATCATTAATTTTCTCTTTAAAACTTGCACATGTAGCATCAACATAAGCACGAAAAGGACAAGTATAAGCATTATGATCAGGAGATTCACAATAGTCGCACAAGATAGGAGGCACACAAGAATAAGATGCGTCATATGAATTCACAAAGTGGCTAAAAGGTAAGAATATGCCTGAAAATCATACTCTCCATGAGTTGGGTATCTAAAAGCCTCGTTAGCTTGTTTAAACGCATAGGTTTCCCAAGCTAATTTTTCAAAGAAATCCCAAATCTCATTTTGAGTTTTAGATAATAATTCTATTAAACCTCCAGAACAAAGTGACTCAATATAACACCTCGATTCAGCATTTAGACCTATAGCAAGGACCTCACAAATTTTTCATTTTTCAAAATTATGATTCAGGTGAACACGATATTCATTAAGCCTTGAAAGTTAACTCTAAAAAGGTTCATACTCATATTGCGGAAAATCGAAAACTGGCATTTGAAGTTTTTTTAGAATTTTCAATTTTTTGGGATTTTCTAATTTTTCAAATTTTTATGGGTTTTTGGATTTTCAAATTTTTTTGTGGCTTTCAAGTTTTTTGAATTTTTTGAATTTTAAAGTTTTCCATTTTTTAGTGATTTTTCAAGTTTTTATATATTTTTTTTAATTTTAACTTTTCTTTTTTTTTGGATTTTTGAGAATTTTTCATGAAATGATTAAACTAAGTGAAATGATAACAAAATAGAGAAAGTAAGAATCAATACTAAGATAAAGTTACGAAATGACTAAGTAGAAATGACTGAGTAAGCATCAACTAAACAAATCAAATCAACTGAACAAAATGACTAATAAACCAAATCACAACTAATAATGAAATAGACAAATCAAAGCAATGAATAAGAAAGTAGCAATGAAAATGAAAATATGACCTAATCTCATGCCGTCATCCCCAGCAACGGGGCCAAAAACTTGTTGGGTAAGTTTTAGTAATAAACTAAAGAGCCGCAAGCGTACAACTTTCGCTATAGTACTTGAGGGTCGTGTCCTCGAGGACGAGGTTGAGATAACGGTCACTAAACACGAAACTAATCCAACATTATTCTAAATTGATTTAAATGAAAAGTAACTAAGACTATAGATTGTAGATTGATCTAATTCCAAGGTTTCTCTACCATTGTCTAATATCCGAAAATTAATTCTAACCATTAAATAAGCTACAACTCAAAGTTAATCAAACTACATCCAATTCAAAGCTTTATTCAATGTTAATATTCAAAGTTAACTCTAATCGAAATCAACCAAGCTTTTTGATTTAAATTCACCTTAGACTAAAAGTCACAAAGCAAGCTAGAACAATAAACACACTACAGGAAACAAAGAACAGAGCACAGGGAACGAAATCCACCAATTTAATAGGGCATAACATAAAGCAGAGCAGCTATGGGGGAAAAGTTTATGATCTTTTCAACCACAATCGAGCAGCACTAAAACAAGGGGAAGGGGAAAAACTTACTACTCAATCACCATTCAACCATCATCTGTTACCATCAACAAGCAACTAAAATCTAGAACAACCTAAAACAACCTACAAGCAAAAGCAACTCAACAACCCATCATTATACTCAAACCCAGCTCCAAAATAATCAACCAACCAAAATAATCATTCACCCGAATAATCAACGAAACAGTAACACAAAGCAAGCTAAATCAGGGAGAAGGGGAATCAAGCAGAGCAAATCAGGGGAGTCGAACAACCCATAACCTGGAGCAGAAATTATAAAGGAATTCCACGATCAGCCTCTTTCATTCATCAAAGGAAAAGAAGAGCAGCTCTCCTTCGCCATTTCATCACAGCCCACAGAGGTGATGTTTAGGGGAATGGGAGTATTTCGAATAGGGGAAGGGGATTCGAATGAAATTTGACAAACTAACATCCAATTTTTTTGCAAAACCAAACCCAAAATCGTGAATTACTACTGGGAACTCAAAATTGTAGCGATATTACAAGAAATTCAAAACCCAAAATCCATTCTAACATCAAATCCTAATCAGCTTTGTCAAACCCTAACTCTGAAATTCCAACAAAAGCATATGAAATTCAAGTTGAAATTTCGAAAATAAGAACTAATTTAACCCTAAAAGTCTCTTACCCTCAAGACTCGAATTCTAGAATTGATACTCTAAAATTCAATATTGAAACAAGAACTAAATCCTAGAATTCGAAAACAGAGAAAACTCAAAATTAAACCTAAAATCTTCTAAAAACGGTAACTAAGACTACCCTAAAAATTGAACCCTAAAACTCTCTCACCTTCTTCAATGGCACCGCTAGCTTCATAATATCCATCCCCTCTTTGATCTCTGCACTTGGATTTCGTCAATCGTTGTTGAATGGTTTTTAAGCGGTGGTGAGTGAAAATTAAGGACTAAATTAAAGTGAGTGAATAAAAGGGGAAAATGATACCTCAAGCACCAACGGTTGTCAGTCGTAGTACTTTAAGGGTCGGTCCACAGGGAAGGCGTGAGATGTGCGGTCATTTAAACTAAACGATTAAATTTACTTATCTAAACTAAGTGAAATTATTTAAGACAATTTAACAACCTAATTCAACTAAACTCACCTAATCTACTAAATGATTGTTTTTAACTTAAAACATGCTAATAAACTAAATCGACTAAACCTAAACTAAACCTTATATTGATTAACCAAATTAAACCAAACCAAGCTGAAATTAATCAAATTAACCAACTAAACAATTACTTTATTATTCTAAAATTAAACTAGGGCAGTTTATGCCATGGAATTAAACTAAGGGGACAAAATTAAACAAAACTGAAATGAGAAGTGAACAGAACACGAACAGCAGAAACTAGCACAGGGAAACAAATTGAAACAGAATATCTCAGGGCAGGGGAAAACATGAACGAAAGCAGAAAAATCGAACATGAAACACAGGAGAATAGAAACGAAGTTCAGCAGAATCAAAAATAGCAAGGGAAAGGGGAGAAATCGAAGCAAGGCAGAACGAAACTCACAAACTGTGAGCCCCAAACGCAACCAGCGAAGTCGAACAGATCTTCGACGCACCCAGATCAACAACAATTCGAACAATCCAGAAACAGGGGAAGGGAGATTCGAATGAACTTCAATGCACTAACCCAGATTTTTTTTTTTTTTTTGCAGAAATCAACAAAAAGCATAAATTACAACCAAAATTCGAACCCTAAAATACGAATTCGAACCCTAATGTGAAATTGAAGAACACGAATGTGAAATTGAAATTGACAAGCGAAATTAAACTAAACTAAACCTAAAAACGGAATTTAAACCTAATCCTACTCGTAAAATCTACCTAAATTTCCTACACTACGCTAATCTAACCTTGGTAACCTTTGAACTGGCGTCTTCTCACCCTCCTTATAGTCGAAACCCTCAGATTCTTGACCCTTCGATTTGCTGGTGGTGGACGTGGTCGGTGGTGATGTAAGACAGCTGTGGTGGTGTGCTGGCATTTCTGGTGGTTGGTGGTGTCGATTCTGTGGGTGGAGGGGTGGTTTCGGTTTGGGGAAAACCGTGGGTAGAGGGTGGATGGGTTTTCTGGTTTTCGTGGAAACGGTGGGCTGGGGTAGAACTGTTGGTGAGGGAACGGGGTAGAGGGGAACTGGGGTTCGGTTTCTGGGAAGGGACGAAGAGGTGAGGACAGGGGAAGCAAGGGTTATGGGTTCGGGGTTAGGGCGAAGGAAGGTGAAGAAGAGAGAGAAAACTGAAGGTCAAGAGGAGAGAGAAACTGAAGGGGAGGGGGTTATAAGGGACCGGTTTATCTCTGAACCGGGTTGCTGAACCGGGCCGGTCCGGTTTTTTTCTGGACCGATCTGGTTTCTTTTTTTCTCCTTTTTCCTTGGCCGGTTTTTATCGAATTTGGCCCGATTCTTCAACCTCCGACATTTCTTCTATTTTTCTCACTTTTTTCGCCGTTTAAGCCCTTTATCTGTATTTATTCAAAATCTGCAAAATAAAATAATCTCCTATTAAAACCTTTAAAATATTATTAAAACGAGTATAAAACAGGTGTAACAGTATCTTAAAAATAACACATTTTTGGCTCAAACAAATACTCTCACACCAAGATTTTGCTCGTCCTCGAGTAAAACAAACTACACTAACTAAAAGAAAATGAAAATAAGGAAAAGAAAATCCTGACTCACTGTCATAGGAATCACGATTGCATTTAGCGTATGCAACAAGCCCTTTAAACCCTTTGGACTCCCGCGTGGACGAGTGAGGTCTCGTGAGGGTTTCAAAGTGAAAATACCCACAAAATTATTCAAAAAGAAAAGAAAATCTTTTTGGGTTTTCTCAAAACTGGTATGTACAGAACTCGGGAAACATATGCACAACTCCTAATTAGCTAAATCACCCATGTGCTCAATTATTGACCCATATATACATAGAATGTACTTCAAAGCCCTTTACCTCTAAATGACATCAAAACACTAACTGTTTCACCCCATTGGACATCAAGATTTAGTATCCATCCCTGTGTTCATGTGCAAGTGTATCATCATCTCCAAGACTCAGATTTATCAGAATAGACTCAATCCCACTTAGTTGACATAACTACATTATTCTTATACTGACTTTGGAAGCAAGCTTTCCCAGTAGCAATATTGCCTCAAAGGGTAACACCCAGTAGCACGTGCCTCAAAGGGTAACGCCCAGTAGCGCATGCTTCAAAGGGATACTTGTCATTCCAAATTTTATTCTTTTTCTTTATTTATAATACAATTTTTTTTCAATTTTTTTTCCAAAGTAATCATGCCATAGCTAGTGGGAGAATCATTGATGGAAACCTAAGACCTAAAGACAATGATGGAAGGATAACAAGGACTGAATTACACAACCCGTAATGAACAACTGGGGTTAGAATTAGGGCTTAGACTATCATATTCGAAGTTGGAGACTTATCATGCACATCCTATTTATATACAAGCTAACAATTAAAGCACAGGGGATTCAAACTAATCAGAAAAAGTACAAACGTCCCCCAAAACAACAAAAATTTTCAAAAATTTTGAAAAAAATGGCACCTCACTCCCACACCAAAACTTCAGAATGTCCTCATGGGGAGAATTAAGACGCTAAAAAGCAAGTCCATAAACTAAACAACCGTAAAACCTAGAATATATACAACTAGAACACCACCAAAAACATAAAACCGAAAACAAAATTAAACCAAAATGAAAATGAAAAGCAAAACTAAAATCAAAGAAAACACACATATTTACAAAAAAACAAAACCAAAAATCAAAATCAAAGACCTATGAAATTGAAAAGTAAACCAAAAGAAATCTAAAACAGAATAAAAGAAAAGAAAAACAAAAATGAAATTACTAAACAAAAATAAAATCAAAGGAAAAACTAAAACAAGCTAAGCTAGAAGAAGCAAAATGAAACAACCCTAAATATTCACAATGAACAAGTATTTACAAAATCCAAATATACAACTAAGTACGAAAAAGAAGAAAAGAAATTAAAGAGAAAAGAAGGGTGGAATGATCATACCAGGTTGGATACAGGTTGTACCCAAACTATAAAGCTTATGGAGCATCAGCCACTCCATATTAAGCTGAAAAGTGCTACTCAAATCAAAACTCATTAGAGCACGCAACAGCTTATCGAACAAAGATGCCCAACTCTCAATAGTGTAGCAACAATGAAAAGCAGTGAGTTGGAACCAGATTGAGTACATCCATATAGTTAGGAAAGCACAGGTAAGGGCTCGTTTTAATTTATCAAACAATTGGGCCCACTCAGGAATGAAATGAATATACTCAAAAACAGCCAGTGGTGAGGTCATGGGCCTAGAAATTGGATCAGCATGAACGAACTGTCTAGGCAAAGCAAAGGGTTCTAAATCCACAAGTCCTTTAAGTTCAATATGCATATGAGTCTGGTCTAAAGCAAAATCATCAGTGGTAATCATCTCAGACTCAACAGATTCAGACTTGCTAGATTCAAAAAGGAAGTCAGTTTGGATGGAATTAAAAGAAAATGACTCATAATCAGCACGAAAACCATCATCAGAACTTCCGTGGATACCAAACTCACAAGAAAAAGATTCATATTCTACAGGCAGAATATTATCATCTAAGTCAAATATAGTGAGTTCAGGTATCTCATCATGTAGCTCCTGTGAAGTATCTTTTGAATCATCTAAATCATGAAACTCAACTGCAGGTATGATGTTTATTTCTAACTCACTATTAAAATCAGATTGTTTACCCACTTCTAATTCATGAAAGTCGTTCAAAGTGGTGGGTAAGTCAACAGAAACTGGGGCATCGTCAGTGACACCCTTAGGTGAGTTAGTGTGTATTGCAAGGTCAGGAGATAGAGACATAGGGAGGTCATCCTCTTGTTCTAAACTAGGCAAACACATGTTTTCATTCAAATCAGGCCTAGCAGAATAAGGAGGTTCAAAATCATCAAAAGGACTAGCTCCTGATTTAGGAGATCCTAAACAAGAGTCAGACTCATTACAATTCTCCCTACTTTGATTAAAACATTGAGAATGTTCAGTAATTCTCGCTTTCATGATCTCTACCATTTTAGCAGTTAATTCGTTAATTCTCTTCTCAACACTAGCATATTTAGCATCAAAATAGTCATGATATGGACAAGAACAAGCATCATGAGAAGAAGATTTATAATAATCGCACCGCACAGGAGACATATAAGAATAAGATGGGTCATATGAGTTTAAAAAATGATCTGGGGGGGGGGGGAAGGATTAGCATAAAAAGCATACTCATCGGAAGTTGGGTATCCAGAAAACTGATTAGCTTGTTCAAACTCGTAAGTTTCCCAACCTAATTTTTCAAAGAAATCCCAAACTTCATCTTGAGTTTTAGATAAGAATCCTAGCAAACCCCCTGGGCACATGGACTCAACATGACCACGAAATTCAGAATTTAGACCCAAAACAATGACCTCACAAATTTTCCATTTTTGAAAGGTTTGAGGCAATTGAGCACGATAATCATTAAGTCGCGATAAATAGCTCCAAAAGGGTTCATGCTCATATCGTGGGAAACTGAAAACTGGCATTTTGAAAAATTTTAAAGTTTTTAAAGTTTTTTTTTTAAATTTTTTAAATTTTTTTGGATTTTGGAGTTTTCTAATTTTTTTTTGTGGTTTTTGGAATTTTCTAATGTTTTGTGGTTTTAAAATTTTTTTAATGTTTTTGAATTTTTAAGCATTTTTCATTTTTTTTTTGGAATTTTGAAGGTTTTTCAAATGTTTTTGGATTTTTGGTTTTTTTTGAAAAGGGCTAAACTAACAAAAACGAAAACGATACCAAAAGGAAAAATTAAAAATCGAGTTGAAACTAAAGTAACGAAATAACTAAACAAGACATAACTAAGTAAATAACAACTAAACAAATTAAATACGAAGGCGACTAAGAAAAAAAAACATGACCAAATCTTACCGTCTTCCCCGACAACGGCGCCAAAATTTGTTGAACGGTTTTTAAGGGGTGGTGAGTGAAAATTAAAGACTAAATTAAAGTGAGTGAATAAAAGGGGGAAATGATACCTCACGCACCTATGGTTGTCAGTCGTAATACTTTAAGGGTCGGTCCACAGGGAAGACGTGAGATGTATGGTCATTTAAACTAAACGATTAAATTTACTTATCTAAACTAAGTGAAATTATTTAAGACAATTTAACAACCTAATTCAACTAAACTCACCTATTCTACTAAATGATTGTTTTTAACTTAAAACATGCTAATAAACTAAATCGACTAAACCTAAACTAAACCTTACATTGATTAACCAAATTAAACCAAACCAAGCTAAAATTAAGCAAATTAACCAACTAAACAATTACTTTATTATTCTAAAATGAAACTAAGGCAGTTTATGCAATGGAATTAAACTAAGGGGACGAAATTAAACAAAACTGAAATGAGAAGTGAACAGAACACGGACAGCAAAAACTAGCACAGTGAAACAAATTGAAACAGAATACCTCAGGGCAGGGGAAAACATGAACGAAAGCAGAAAAATCGAACATGAAACACAGGAGAACAGAAACGAAATTCATCAGAATCAAAAATAGCAAGGGAAAGGGGAGAAATCGAAGCAAGGCAGAACGAAACTCACAAACTGTGAGCCCCAAACGCAACCAGCGAAGTCGAACAGATCTTCGACGCACCCAGATCAACAACAATTCGATCAATCCAGAAACAAGGGAAGGGAGATTCGAATGAACTTCAATGCAATAACTCAGATTTGTGTTTTTGCAAAAATCAACCAAAAGCATAAATTACAACCAAAATTCGAACCCTAAAATACGAATTCGAACCCTAATCTGAAATTGAAGAACACGACTGTGAAATTGAAATTGACAGGTGAAATTAAACTAAACTAAACCTAAAAACGGAATTTAAACCTAATCCTACTCGTAAAATCTACCCAAATTTCCTACACTACGCTAATCTAACCTTGCTAACCTTCGAACTGGCGCCTTCTCACCCTCTTTATAGTCGAAACCCTTGGATTCTTGACCCTTCGATTTGCTGGTGGTGGACGTGGTCGGTGGTGATGCAAGACAGCTGTGGTGGTGTGCTGGCATTTCTGGTGGTTGGTGGTGTCAATTCTGTGGGTGGAGGGGTGGTTTCGGTTTTGGGGAAAACCGTGGGTAGAGGGTGGATGGGTTTTCTGGTTTTCGTGGAAACGTTGGGTTGGGTTAGAACTGTTGGCGAGGGAACGGGGTAGAGAGAGTACGGGGTAGAGGGGAACTGGGGTTCGGTTTCTGGGAAGGGACGAAGAGGTGAGGACAAGGGAAGCAAGGGTTATGGGTTCGGGGTTAGGGCGAAGGAAGGTGAAGAAGAGAGAGAAAACTGAAGATCAAGAGGAGAGAGAAACTGAAGGGGAGGGGGTTATAAGGGACCGGTTTATCTCTGAACCGGGTTGCTGAACCGGGCCGGTCCGATTTTTTTTTGGACCGGTGTGGTTTCTTTTTTTCTCCTTTTTCCTTGGCCGGTTTTTATCGAATTTGACCCGATTCTTCAACCTCCGACATTTCTTCTATTTTTCTCACTTTTTCCGCCATTTAAGCCCTTTTTTTGCATTTATTCAAAATCTGCAAAATAAAATAATCTCGTATTAAAACCTTAAAAATATTATTAAAACGAGCATAAAACAGGTGTAACAGTACCTTAAAAATAACACATTTTTGGCTCAAAGATGATGGAGCAAGCTGGCGTGCTACGTGGTCGCTGGTGGGTGAGTTGAAGATGGCGTGTGTGGTGTTCGAGTTAGAGAGAAGGGGATGAGATGGAGATGGTGGGTGATAGAGGTTAGAGAGAGAGGGCTAGTGTCGGGTTTCAGGGATTGATTTCGGGTTCTATTTATTAAGTGAGGAGAGAGATGAAGAAGGGGAAGGGGTATTAAGAGTGTCACCTGCAGCTCACGTGAGGGTGGGGGATTTTCTGGTTTTTTTTTCCTTTTTTTTCCTTTTCACTCACTTTGGGCTCAAAATAATGGGTTTAAGGAATTGGATCGGGTCAATTTTGGCCCAATTTTTCATTTCCCGACATTTTTCATTGTTTTTCTCGCATTTTTGCCGTAATTATTCACATTTTGTTCAAAACCTACAAAACAAAATAAAATCAAATAAAAACCATAAAAATACGATTATAACAAGCATAAAACAGGTGTAAAAGTACCTTAAAAATAGCACATTTTTAGCATGAACACATTGCACTTGGGGCACCTATCCAGTCCTGTTGGTCCTTCTAAAAAAGAACATAATCATTGAGACATGTATCAATCTTTTTATACCCAACACCAAATTGTTTTATGATGTTTCACTTTTGCTTAAGGGATTCTAGCGCTGCTGAGCCTTTCAGAAGGGCTCTTTTGGCATGTTTAAATAAGGCATCAAATGCCCTATCAGTCACCCCTCACAAACATTTAAGGTGATATACCTTAATAACAGAGGACAATTTTAGTAAACTCCACACAGCTAGGGTAGAGTGGTTGCCTCTCCTTTTCAATTAACTTGAAAAATCCCTTTGCTTTCATTATTAGTGGCCGATAAATTACTATTAGATTTAAGATATTCAAAAGCAACTCTTATCATCCTATCCATGCATCACTACAAGAAAGCGGCTGTTAGAGACTGAACATTTTGGTCTCAAAAATATAAAACCCGGTCGCCATTTACTGTTTGATACGGAATAGAGACTGCGAAATGCCAGTCTTGAAAAGCTTGGTCGCAATTCAAATTCTGAGGTTGAAATGCATATGTCAGTCTCCACCCGAGACTGAATTTTGAAACCAAAAGTTATTGGAATCTACTGGAGTTTGGGCCGTTTAGGTCTCTATTAGAGACAAAGTCCTGTTCTCTATTAGAGACCAAAAACCTTGGTCTCTGATTGAAACTAAAACTAGCCGGTCGCCATTGCGACCGTGCACTTCAGTCTCTAGTGGAGACCACTGTTCTCGATCTCTATTGGAGATCGACTACATATTTTGGTCTCAATTGGAGATTAGGGCCCCATTTTGCCAATTTGGAGACCGCAATTTTGCCTTGGTCTCAAACAGAGACCGTTAATTTAATTTCGAACTCTAATTTGCCTATATTTTTTGCAACAATTCTGCCAACTTAAACCTTCTATTTGCATTTTATACAACTTGCTATTTACATATTCAAGCTACAATTGCCATGGATTACAGCAACCTGAAGTACATGCCACACATTCGGCATCACCAATCCCACATTACACCAAAATTTCCGCAGTTTCGTATTCCATAAATATATACAACTACGTCGAGGAGTTCCGTATCCAATGCTTTCCAGAACAACATCCAAAACTACAATTGAACGCTTCCACATGAAAAGCATTAATCAACAACGATTATCCAACATACAAGTCGTTCCAAGCATTCCAACTATTACAATTACGCATCCAACTAACCAAGCTAAGCGGTAAAATCGTAAATACCTAAACCTATGACGATGCTTGAGAGTGGTCGGCATACTTGCGTGGCCAAGGAGCGCCGCGAAGCTATCAAATCGAGCGTTCAGCTCCAGAAGTCCAATTCTTTGCTCGTTCAGCTACTTCCTAATAGCTTCCAACTCCTCCCTAGTAGTCCTCAACTCCTCTTTTCTCAAATGTTGATGAACTTGGGTCGTCTGTAGCTCATTTTAAGTCGTCTACAATTAATCTTGGAGCTGGGTAACTAACGGGAGGAGTATGCCAATGACATATTATAGCTGTTGTGCATAGACTTCGCTGGTCTCTCAAACATAGCAGGACCCTCTCTACCAAGTCCGTATAGAGTACCCTTCTCGCTCCAACCACCACATGCCTTGAAGATGAGGTGATCATCTGTTGATGAGCCGACGTACACATTAGTAGTGGCTTTCAATTGCTAACATTTTTTCTGCATAAGATGATATAAAAAACGTCAAACGAGTAACTTGTCTACAAATTTCAGTCATCCAAGTTTAAAACCAACTACTATTATGGTACTTCCATAACGACTCTGTGTGAGCAACACTTTAATCCGCTGACCATTCTCATCAACCTTTGAATGAATGGCAGCAAACAACTCAGTAGTTGAAGGTCTCCTATTCAGCTACTCTGCATATCATATGACAGGTCTCGCACCACTTTAGCAACTCAGCAAAGTTGATAAACACATTATGTAGTAAAGTATTCCATATATCTATACAATTTTATAGCCAACAATGCAGCCAAGATTGACCCCTGGCTGTGCCAAATCTTAGCCTTTAGCCCTTCGGCTTTGTTCTTTTAGTTCCGCTCAGATCGCTTTATGAACTTCTCATCCGTTTCCCTCTTGCACTTTAATGCTATGTGAACATCATTCGTCATCAAAGTAATGATCTTAAGATGAGGTTCATTTGTTACCTTGTTCACGATATCTTTAAACCTTGCATACCTTTTCTTGCCACTCTTTTCTGAATAGTGCGTCATGCTATGGATCCAAAGTGAATTGATGCCGCATGTAACATTAAAAAAAAAGAACATTGCATTGTGAAAGCACACACACACACACACACACACATACATACATACATACATACATACATACATACATACTTATATATAGGGTTGGTAATTAGGTTAGGTCAGGTCATGTTCATGTTTAGGTTGAAATTAAACGGGTTGAAATACCCCTAAACTGAGCCCAACATGTTTAATAAACGGGTTGAAGTATGCCAACCTGAACCTGAGTAAAAAGTAAACGAGTTCACCTGATTTCAACGCATTTACTCGGCTAAAGTAAACGGGTCAGAATCAGGTCAGAATGTTAACCTGTTTATGGAGCTGTCAACAACGAAGTGAATCAACATATAATTTCATGTAAAATCCAATCAGTAGGATGACTCCAGGAGCTGAAGTTCACAAAGTCAACACAACCAAGAAGCCAATGGCAACCAACAAGACAAGCTATTTAAATGTTTACAAACCAGGAACTTAGTTAATAAATTTCATAGACCATACATGCCATAACCAAACATAACCAACTTAAAATATTAGTCCAAACCCACACAACCAAGACACAAGTAAAGTAATTAAGCAAAGTGGACTTGTCCTTAGTACCACCTCTAGCAATCCCATTAGAAGACCCTCCTCCATTGCATCCTTGCTATCCACCTCTTTAGCAGCTGAATCAATTTCAATGGGAGGTGATTCAACATCCATTGAAATTGAAGCCATAACCTTGCAATTTAGAAAATTTAGATCAGAAAAAAAGAAATCAAACTAAATGTCATAAACATCATGCAAAGACCAACTGACAGTACGAGAACATGCAATCAAAAAGCAGAACAATAAAATTCAAACCAGAAAAAAAAACATGCAATTGAAAAGTAGAAACCATGTGATCGAAAATTCAGATTTGAACAAGAAAATTCATATTAAAGCAAGAAAATTCAGATTAGAGAATGGGGAGAATTAATCATTAAAATGAAGGAGTCCAAAAGCAACAACCTTCACTCCTTCAGCAACGAATTCATATCAGAATAAGAAAATTTAGATCCAAAAAAAAGAAATCAATTTTCATACCTTTTGCACAAAGTCAACTTGTAGGAGGAGAGAGTAAAGATCGAATGCACATCACAGATCTGAAATCAAGAAAGGGAAGAAAGCAACCAAAAATCAGTGAAAAAAACCATGCAATCGAAAACCAGAAATTTTCAGCAACAATTCATATGTCACGGAGGTACCTAGACCTGAAATCCAGAAAGCGAGAAGGCCTAGATTTGAAATCAAGAAAGGGAGAAAAAGAGAGATTCAGAGTATTAGAGAAGAAATATAACGAAACAAGCAAAAACCTTGAGCAAACACAACGAAACAAGCAACATACCTTTGGCACCAGTAAATCGAGATCTAAAATCATTAAGATAAGGGAGCCGCAAAGTGAATCGAGATCTGAAATGGGTAAACTTTGAAAGAGATGTAGAGAGAGGTGCGAGAGCCAAGAGTAAATGGAGAGACAGGAGTGAGAGATGGAGAACGTGAGATGGTGTGAGACTGTGAGTGGAAAATGGAGAGGAGAGGCTGGGAGGTCAGAGGGAGACTGGGAGTGAGAGTGTTTGTGAAGTAAGGGGCTGGTAATGGAGGCTTATATATGAAGACAAATTAGGGTTAGTCACTAAACCCAATGTCTCCAATCTGTCATTACTCCCAAGTCTCGCCTATTTTTCCCCATTCCTTTAAATTGTCATTGCCCCTTAAAAATGCCTAAAACTTTAATTTTAACAAATTTTTTTAATACTAAAAAATAAACGGGTTAGTGGCTAAACGGGTCCGTCCACCTATCTAACCCATGTAAATAAACACGTTAAAGTAGGTATTTTTTCGTGCCAAAAGTTCCGACCTTAATGTAACCCATTTAACTAAATGGGTTATGCACGCCGACCCAATTGCGTTAACGGGTTGAGAATCTCGACTCAAACCCGCCTAATTTCGTATCCGGTGTGTATCGTGTTGTTGTGTCATGTAAGTCTTTACCAGCTCCACATATATATATATATATACATATATATATATATATAT
>JACYFF010031955.1:95892432-95906536 GCA_017589665.1 Selenicereus undatus
TGGTCATTTAAAACAAAGCAATTAAATTAATTAACTAAACTAAGCAACATCAATGAAAATAACCAAACTAAAACACTTAAATCAAACTTGAGCACTAACTAAACCAATACCAATACTACCAACATTCTTATTCAACACCACCCAAAACCAAGGAGTTTAACATTACCAAAGTAAGCATAACCGACTTTAAATCAAAGCATTCAACCTTTAATCAACTACCAGAATTATTTGAAATCCAAAACAGAATATAAACCAAACTAAAATCAAACATCAAAATTCCAAAACATCATCAGGCCACCAAATTCGAACCAATTCAATATAAATCAAAAGCTTAGCTAAACAAACTAATCAAAGCTAGCAACACATCCTAATTTGAACCAACCCAAAACAGCAAGCAAAAGCAGGGGAAGGGGAAAAATAGAATCGAAACCGAAAGCAGAGAAAGCAGCAGAGCCAAACCAACAACATTCATCACTAATCAGAACCTGATAAACAACAGTAGGGAAGGGGGATTGACATAAACGAAAGCTGTAGTAGGGGGAATCAAAAGCAAACCGGCATTAAAACGAAGGCAATGTCCCAATTCGAAGCCAACAAAGAACGTGAACAGGGATTCGAACCCTACTGAAATTCGAACAGGGGTAGGGGAAAACAAATGAAATTGCTCAAATATAACCCAAAACTCTTGCAAAGTCGAACCAAAAGCATGAATTACAACTAGGAGACTTCGAAATTGCAGTGAATTCAAAGCCTAAATCGACACAAAGCCTAACCCTAATTCTGAAAATTGACATTAAATTTGATGAATTCAAAAATCAACGAAATTAAACTAAACTAACCTAAAGCTAAAATTGAACCTAATCTGACCTAGAATTTCCTAAAATTACCTACTCCTAAATTACCTAACTCCTAAATTACCTAGCTGAAAGCTTCAATGGCATCTTCCTCCTTTATACCCAAACCCAAAGTATCCTCAGCCTTCGAATGGGATGGTGTCATGGATGGTGATGATGAAGCCAGCAAAGCTGGGTACGTGGCATAGCTAGCGTGCTTCACGGGTGGTGGGATGGGGTTGTAGATAAGCAAATTCTGTGGGTTTTTGTGGTTTTTGGGTTTGGGGATTCTGTGGGCTGGTTTCTGTGGGTGAGAGAGAAGAGATAAGGGAGAGAGAGAGCGAGATCAAGATGCGGAAGGAACGAGAGTGGATGGGCATGACGAGATGGTGATGAGGGTGAGAGGGTTCTGGGTTGGGGAACCAGACACGAAGAGGAGAAGACATACGCAAAGAAGGAGGAGAGAGAAAGCGTGAAGAAGGGGGATGCTTATAAGGGTGAACCGGGTTTTGCTGAACCAGCTGGTCCAGTTTTTTTAATTGCTGGACCGGTTCTTCAATTCCTGACATTTCCTCTATTTTTCTCTCATTTTTCGCCATTTTTGGTCATTTTTTTCACATTTATTAAAAATCTACAAAATAAAATAAAATCAGTTAAAAACCTTAAGAATATTATTAAAACGAGCATAAAACAGGTGTAAAAGTACCTTAAAAATAACACATTTTTTTGTTCAAACAATTTCATTCATCTGGCCTCTTATCGGCACATAAAAAAAATTCTTCCTGAAATACTTGAAATGACGTAATGCCAATTGCTTTTCTTTACTTATTAGAAAAATACATCTGGCATAAGATCATTACAGGGTGCTGATTGGGTGAGATCTATTATCAACCCCATAGTGAGATCTAATAGTCACGATTAAGCTCTTACTCCCGGGATGGCTGCATATAATATATCGGACCATTACATTGCCCTCGTCATGGTCTTCTAGGGTTTCCTAGTACCAGGACTTATCCCGTAGGGTAACATTATTCATATCATATTGTCCGAAGCACATTATCTTAGCCAATTTAAAGTGTATCGGCCATAACGACTAATATTTTTGTGGTCTGTCACAGCGAAATCCTTTTTCATACAACTCACGCCAATATAAAACTCTTTAGGAATTCCCCCATTCGAGCGAGTTCACTCCCAAAGCTGTATTCATTTAGTTAAAATAGGCCATCATGCACTAATAATTATGGCTACTATCATTTCAAAACATGAAATCCTTCTTTGAAAAACTCACCCTTATGCACATAATGCAACTTCAGGACATGGAAGGGAAGGGGGTCCACATGTATCACATTCAAGCACTTCATAATCAATTCAGCACAATGAGCCACACATGCCACACGATTACTGTTAATTCACAACCTAGGCTCCCTCCTCACAAGCACCGCACCACAAGAACCTTGAACCACTCATAATTCTACCTCAAACCATCCAACTACCATCTCAGTTTTCAATTTAGTAATCATAACATATTATAATGAAAACTTATAAAGAGACGTGTAATAGGGTTCATGTACTTACCTGGGCAAGCAGCACCATCCAGCGGTGCGTTATAGCATATATATACATATATATCTATATCGCATCAACTTGAAATAAGCACTTCATGAACCATATTAAGCTAACAAGGCATGAAACTCAATTACATTCATGTATTGTAGTTACGGGGGGGAAAAACATGCCCATTTTGTTATTCGAATGTTGTTTCCAAGCTACTTCACGAGCATAATTCAACTGAATAGACAAGCATAGATTTGAGGCGTTCATTCATTATTTTAAGGTTACATTTCAAGCCTAATTTAGCCATTTAAGCATAATACGATTCAAGACGTTGGTTTAGTGCATTGAAGATACTATTCAGGCCTAATTAAACCAACTAAGCCTCATGTGAATCAAGGCGTTCGTTTATTATATCGAAATTACTATCCAAGCATACATTAACCAATTAGGCAAATATCAAATCAAGGGTTATGTTTATCATATCAAAGTTACTATTCAAGCCCAATTACGATATTTAAGCGTAATATGATGCAAGGCATTCATTATTTCGAAGTTATTGAACAATCATGATTTAACTAAGCATATATATATAACGATTCTAAGCATTTAAAGTTTACTTCGAAGTTATTAAGCGATCATGAGTCAACTAATCGTACATATAACGATTCTAAGCACTTATAGTTTACTTCGAAGTTATTAAACGATCATGAGCCAACTAATCGTACATATAACAATTCTAAGCACTTATAGTTTACTTCGAAGCTATTAAACGATTATGAATAAACTAATCATACATATAACGATTCTAAGCACTTATACTTTACTTCGAAGTTATTAAAGGATTATGAATTAACTAAACGTACATATGTTGATTCTAAACAGTTATAATTCATTTCGAAGTTAATAAACGAACATGAATTGGCTAAACTTACCCTATTTCGATTCGAATGCTAACGTGATAATTCGAAACTACTTTCAGGCATGAATTAACTTAATATATTCGAATCGATTCTAAACATGCATAATTCACTTCGAACTAAACTTTCAAGCATGTATAAACTTAACATATTCGAATCGATTCCAAACATATATAATCCATTTCGAACTAACTTTTCAAGCATGTATAAACTTAACATATTGATCGATTCTAAACATGCATAGTTTCTCATCACAAAATCCATGAAATTAACTAAACCTAAGCTGACATAAATCATCGTTTAGGTGAAAACATTTCGAAATTAATACTAATTTAGGAGGTGAGGAACACCTACCTAGACTCTAACCCAAATGCTCAAATCTAAGGCTGCTAGCTCGACTCTAGGACTCAAACAACTGCAATCCCTAGCCCTTGCTCAGTAACGCACGAACAAGCCCCCAAACCGTGCCCAATTCGCCCAATTTAAACGCTAATTTCAACCGAAACTCTCACTCACTAATTTGATGCTTGAGGTTGCAATTTTAATCCCGATTTAGAGGGGATTTGAGGCAACTAGAAACGGGATTGCTTGGCTGAGTTCTGGGCACACAACCGTCTATCGAAACCCTCACCAGAATCAACGACAACCATGATTAATTGTGCTCTGTTCTTGCCCGAAATTCGCGTCAATGGCTTGTAGCGTTCTGGGGGGTAAAATTCGAAGGTTTTCGGGGTGGGTGAGGTGAAGATTCCGATGGGACTCTAGAGGTTGAGCCGTGCGCTTGGTGGATGGATAGGAGGGAGAAGAAGAACGACCAGTGAGCGACAGAGAGAGAGTGCTGGGGGGGGTCGCGTGAAGGAGGAGGAAGAAAAGCCTCGCGCATAATTACCAAAAGACCCCTCCCTTCTTGTTCTTTTTATTTCAAATTGTTTAATATCAAGCATCGCTAGTTTAGTTCGTATTCCGAACTCTAAACCCAAATCGATAATATAATCCTTGATCAACTATTCATTCCAGAATCTATCTAGGTTCGATTTACTAACATCGAACTACTTCTAATGTTGACAACCTAATCGTATTTAGGAAACAACTAAATAAATCGAATAATGACTAAATTAAACTATCGATATAATTTAAAGGCACAAATAGCACAAATTAACTTTAAAATCAATAATAGCAATAATAATCCCTTTTTATAAAATTATAGCTCCCATAGGCACATCGATAATAATTTAACTCATACAGTTACTAAAAATACGATTTTATAACGGAACAAGGTAATACAGTTAGCTTAACGGAAAATAAAAACACGGATCTTACACTCTTCCCCACTTAAAAGAATTTCGTCCTCGAAATTCTAAATATAAGTTCGGTCATTCCTAGAATGCACGCACACAATTAGGATCTACGCGATAGGTTTTCAAAAAGGTTTCTTTTTGCAAACACTGCTTCTTTTAAGTCAAAAGAAAATGGCATATGGTATCCAATCTCCTCCTCGCCAATCCTCTTCAAGCATTTACTCACTCTATTTAGGCGCCGAGGGAAAATCGCATCGAAGATGGGCAACTGAGTTGGCGTGAAAAACCATATCGAGCTTATTTTAAATGAACATCATCTTTAAAATTTTATCTAAGCAATACTAGAATCGCAACGACTACTCTTACGCATCAACACGAGCGGACGTTTAAAGGATTTTCATGTATGGCAACTTAAACATAATAATTCGAGGTCATATCAAGGCATTCAAATTAACCAAGTTCATTCTGAAACATGAAGAAATCGAATTATTTCAAAATCAAGTTAGTCAACCTAGGCTTCCGTATCACAGCAAAGTAGCAAGGACACCAAGGTAGCAAGGACATAAGATAACTCAGCATCTGAAAGACTAATAATTATGAGCGACATCAATCACTGATATAAGGATATAACCTATACATTACCGAGAGTAATTCATGCTGCTATCAATAAGCAAGCAAGAAAGAACTTGGAAGAAAAATGGCATGCTAAGAATGCAAGCTAATGGGTAGTGGGGGTTCAGTATGTTACTTGTAAGCACGTTGTTTCGGGTAGAGATCGGCCACCGGGATTAGTTGTTTTTATAGGGGAAGGAAGACTTATAAGTACTTAATTTGCATGCATATATTTTCAAAATAGTTGCTCAAGTATGTGAGTTACAGGGCATAATACAGCAAGCAACATGGGAGTTAGTAGAGGAATTACTCAAGAGCTCCTAAGCTTATGTCTCATATTAGAACTACAATAAACTAAACAAAAGATTTTCGGCCAGAGTGTGTAGCTGAAAGGATAATAAGTAGATGAGATAATCACAATAGCTTAGCTAATGGAAAGTTCAACTATAGGGTCTTCATAGAGAACTGATTATCTCTACTTACCGAGAACATGCAAGTAAGATGACATGGCCATAGACATGAATCTACACGCTTTTGCACCCTTATAAGAATATCACAAATATATAACACAACACAACCAACCCACACTAGATCATGCATATTTCACAATTCGATGATCAAGTGATGTATAAACTCCAATGCGACCACAAGCACCCCTAGCACATTATCATGTCACATGAACTGGATGGATAATCACATATTCATGCAAATGTAGGTCTCTAAGATCACTAACTATTATTATGCAGAACAGTAGCATGACAATACTGCAAACATAAAACAAAAACAACCCTACGATACTAATGGCAATAAGTAAGTTAGCTAATAAAATAAAATACACTCTAAGGGTTCGCTATGAAGTTGATCACGTAACATGTGGTACAAGATAGCATGATCATGTCATGCCATGACACTTGGATCAATCATGCTAATGGTCATTTTATGCGACTCACACACCAAATTTAGAATAAAGAATTTAAATATGACCTTGGATACATTATCATACTTTCCTCCTAAAACATGAAATATATAAAGGTGAACACATGCAAATGCAGCCTCTTACAGTTATTACATCATGCATTAAATACATGTGTGTACAACCACTCAAGCTATACCATAATATAATAAAATTTACGGAGTGTAAATAATGGCTCAGAGATCATACTGTTTGACAAATCAGACAAGTTATATTGTTCGACTAATTAACCCACATGGCTTACCAAACTCAAGCTAAGTAAACACCATAAAGTGCATTTACTAAACAATTCATCGACAAAACACGTCAATGACCATTTAATAACAAGTCCAAAGTAACTATATAAGCTCCTATGAGCTTAGCACTACACGTATGCCACGTTGATACTCGAAGACACTTTAACTCATTCATTGTCACGCAAGAATGTACCTATACGATCGTATGTAAACGCAAACCCTAGGTTGCAACCTATAGTAAAAGGATAATTCTTGGGTCTATGGCTTATGGGCCTATATGCTTCCGCTGCGCTACTCTGATCAATCAAATAAGGGCAGGAATATATGAATGTAGGTTTCTATGGTCATTTCATCATGCTTCAAACCCGGGCACATGTAGTTTCTTAGCTATAACATGAAATTATAGAAGCCACGGAATGCAAATAATGAGTCAAGGGTCATGTCATGCTATGAATTACAAAACTTGTATTATCTAAACGACCAAGTCATATAATAAACCAACTTAAGTCATACAAACATCAAGAAGTGCAACAACTTATTCATAAAACACATAACTTGTCATGGACTCATCAAGCAACGAATGCATCTTGACAATTAAGTATTCAGTACATCTAGTTACACAAAGGAGCTTATGCTCATAGAACAAGGCACGAATACCATTGTAAAGCAAATGCAAGTCTTCAAACGCAACAATAAGGCCTAACTATGGAATTAGAAAGGTCTTTTTTATGAAAGAAAAACCTAACTCACCGTTTAGGAAGGATCTCAACTTTCAAGGTCTCTATGTTTCGAAAGGAGAATGGCTTAACTACTTCTAGCTCATTCCCTACCAACCATTGAATGCGTCTGCTCACTCCATTATAGGGCCTGAGGAGCAAATCGTACTTTAGGGGCAAAGATCAGCTTACAGTTAGGTTCCAATCATTCGATTTCAAATCATATGTTCTTTAAACCTTCGATAAAAATCTCCAAGGCATATAAGCAAAACAACTTTCGACTGAGCTAACACTTAACTCATCCACGAAAATACGAGCCACTAAGCCTACACCTTAGCAAATGGTTCTTTCATCCAACCATTCAACTCACTCAAGTCGCACCTAACTAGGTAAATGCGCTAACATTCCCACAAAACTCACATTTGCACACCTAGTAGGCATATATCACATCATTATGAACGCATTCCTATCGGAATATATGAATGCAAGACTCAGGTCATGGCCTATGGTCGGAGGACCATGCTCTAATACCATCAATATAACACCCCCATCCCCTAGGGCCGAAAACGTTACATTTTCTTAAC
Source organism: Selenicereus undatus (assembly GCA_017589665.1). Classification (NCBI taxonomy): domain Eukaryota; kingdom Viridiplantae; phylum Streptophyta; class Magnoliopsida; order Caryophyllales; family Cactaceae; genus Selenicereus; species Selenicereus undatus. The sequence continues at coordinate 95,900,156 of JACYFF010031955.1, forward strand.
TTTTTACTTAAATTTTGGGACGAAACAGGCAGAATTTCCCTTAAAAACTGACCGTTTCCAGGCTAAAAGCCTTACAATAAATCCCTGCAAATCAACGGAAGCGTAAAACATTTCAAAGAAGCTCAACGGCTACACGCCGGAGTTCATAACTCAATGAGCCACCTGCTCGGAGTACACTAACCAGAATAGTTCGTTAATACAGGAAAAGTAAAGGATACAACTCAACGGTTCACACAACTGAAGTATTGGGGTTTACACCCCAAGACATAACTAACTTTGATCAAGAAGACATCTAACTAATTAGATGGTTGGCTCATATGGCCATACAGAGCGACTCATAAACAATATGCATTACATGAACTAGAATACTTGTTTACAAACGTTTACAACTAAGAATACTTTACATGACTTCATTAAAGACGTAAGTAGGCACACATGACACCTTGCAATCGAGAATAGACTCCATCTTGACATAGCTGACTCAACTTCTTCTTGTGACAAGGAAAACCTGGGGAAAAGGGGGAAAGAGTAGTGGCATGAGCAACCACATGCTCAGTAAGTGTCCCCTGACCCCCTTAAAGACCAAAACTGTTACAGGCAATAATATCTTTAATAGTCACATATCACGTATTCATACTTTACTATCATATTAGGCATTCGTAAAACCCTTATAGAAGGATCACTAACCATAAACTTCATTTTAATCACTCAAACATATATCTAGGTCCCCAAATGACTAAATTCCTTTACTAACAAGCAGTTAAGCACATAAGCGAGCATTGACGGTTAAGCATAGGGATCTTTCTTTTTCATAGTCATATCTTCTTAGCATTCCATTTAAACTATGCAAGAAACCTTATTCTTATGATGTGCACATAAGGTTATCTCTTTTCATAATCATACTTTCCTTGGCGTTTCATGCATATGATATGCATAAGGCACACACACATTTCAAGTGTCATTCATAGGGTATGCATGAAACATGCTCATAAGGCTTTCTTTTTCATAAACACATCTTACTTAGCATCTCATTCATAAGTTATACTTGGAACATGCACATAACACGTTTAGTTTCATTAGCATACTTTACTTAGATCTCAATCATATGATATGCACAAGTCATGCCCAAGAAGCTTTCTTTCTTTTTACTGAAAACACTTCATTTAGCCTCTTGAGGCTCATAAAAACTCTTCTCTTAGCCTCTGGAGGCTCATATTTTTAAAAAGAAATCTCTTTCACATCGGTCGCATACTAACCCTTATAAATTTTCACATTTAATTCATCTGGCCTCTTATCAGCCCATAAAAAAAACATTCTTCCTGAAATACTTGAAATGGCATAATGCCAACTGCTTTTCTTTTCTTATTAGGAAAATACATATGGCATAAGATCATTACAGGGTGCTGATTGGGTGGGATCTATTCTTAACCCCACAGTGAGACCTAATGCTCACGCTTAAGCCCTTACTGCCGGGATGGCTACATATAACATATCGGACCATTACATTACCCTCGTCGAGGTCTTCTAGGGTTTCGTAGTACGAGGACTTATCCCCTAGGGTAACATCATTCATATCATATTGTCCGAAGCACATTATCTTAGCCAATTTAAAGCGTATCGGCCATAACGGCTAATAATTTTGCTGCCTCTCACAGCGAAATCATTTTTCATACAACTCACGCCTTTATAAAACGCTTTAAGGATTCCCCCATTCGAGTGAGTTCACTCCGAAAACTGTATTCATTTAGTTAAAATAGGCCATCATGCACTAATAATTATGGCTAGTATCATTTCAAAACATGAAATCATTCTTTGAAAAACTTACCCTTATGCACATAATGCAACTTGAGGACATCGAAGGGAAGGGGGTCCACATGTATCACATTCAAGCACTTCATAATCAATTCAGCACAATGAGCCGCACATGGCCTCGCAATCCACACGATTGCGGTTAATTCACAACCCAGGTTCCCTCCTCACAAGCACCGTACTACAAGAACCTTGAACCACTCATAGTTCTACCTCAAACCATCCAACTACCATCTCGGTTTTCAATTTAGTAATCATAGCATATTATCATGAAAACTTATAAAGAGACGTGCAATAGGGTTCATGCTCCTACCTGGGCAAGCAGCACCATCCAGCGGTGCGTTATAGCATATATACATATATATCTATATCGCATCAACTTGAAATAAGCACTTAATGAACCTTATTGAGCTAACAAGGCATGAAACTCAATTACATTCATGTATTGCAGTTACGGGGGGATAAACATGCCCATTTTGTCGTTCAAATGTTGTTTCCAAGCTATTTCACGAGCATAATTCAACTGAATAGACAAGCATAGATTCGAGGCGTTCATTCATTGTTTCAAGGTTACATTTCAAGCCTAATTTAGCCATTTAAGCATGATACGATTCAAGACGTTGGTTTAGTACATTGAAGTTACTATTCATGCCTAATTAAACCAACTAAGCCTCATGTGAATCAAGGCGTTCGTTTATTATATCGAAATTACTATTGAAGCATACATTAACCAATTAAGCAAATATCAAATCAAGGGTTATGTTTGTCATATCAAAGTTACTATTCAAGCCTAATTACGGCATTTAAGCACAATGCGATTCAGGGCATTCATTATTTCGAAGTTATTAAACAATTATGATTTAACTAAGCATATATATAACGATTCTAAGCATTTAAAGTTTACTTCGAAGTTATTAAACGATCATGATTCAACTAATCATACATATAACGATTCTAAGCACTTACAGTTTGCTTCGAAGTTATTAAACAATCGTGAGTCAACTAATCGTACATATAACAATTCTAAGCACTTATAGTTTGCTACGAAGTTATTAAACGATCATGAGTCAACTAATCGTACATATAACAATTCTAAGCACTTAGAGTTTACTTCGAAGCTATTAAACGATTATGAATAAACTAATTGTACATATAACGATTCTAAGCACTTGTAGTTTACTTCGAAGTTATTAAAGGATTATGAATTAACTAAACCTGCACATGTTGATTCTAAATAGTTATAATTCATTACGAAGTTAATAAACGAACATGAATTGGCTAAACTTACCCTATTTCGATTCAAATGCTAAAATGATAATTCAAAACTACTTTTCAGGCATGAATTAACTTAATATATTCGAATCGATTCTAAATATGCATAATTCACTTCAAACTAAACTTTCAGGCATGTATAAACTTAACATATTCGAATCGATTCTAAACATATATAATCCATTTCGAGCTAACTTTTCAAGCATGTATAAACTTAACATATTGAATCGATTCTAAACATGCATAGTTTCTCATCACAGAATCCATGAAATTAACTAAACCTAAGCTGACATAAATCATCGTTTAGGTGAAAACGTTTTGAAATTAATACTAATTTAGGAGGCAAGGAACACCCACTTGGACTCTAAGCCAAAGGCTCGAATCCAAGGTTGCTAGCTCGACTCTAGGACTCGAAGAACTGCAATCCCCGGCCCTTGCTCACTAACGCGTGAACAAGCCCCCAAACCGTGCCCAATTTGCCCAATTTGAATGCTAATTTCAACCCAAACTCTTACTCACTAATTTGATTCTTGAAGTTGCAATTTTAATCCCGATTTAGAGGGGATTTGAGGCAACTAGAAACGGGATTGCTTGGCTGAGTTCAGGGCACACAACCGGCTATCGAAACCCTCGCCAGAATCAACAACAACCACGATTAATTGTGCTCTGTTCTTGCCTTAAATTCGCTTCAATGGCTTGTAGGGCTCTGGGGGGTAAAATTCGAAGGTTTTCGGGGTGGGTGAGGCGAAAATTCCGGTGGGACTCTAGAGGTTGAGTCGTGCGCATGGTGGATAGAGAGGAGGGAGAAGAAAAACGAGCAGTGAGAGATATAGAGAGAGTGCTGGGGGGTCGCGTGAAGGAGGAGGAAGAAAAGCCTCGTGCATAATTACCAAAATACCCCTCCCTTCTCGTTCTTTTTTTTTTCAAGCTGTTTAATAACAAGCACCGCTAGTTTAGTTCGTATCCGAAACTCTAAACCCAAATCAATAATATAATCCTTGATCAACTATCATTCCTGAATCTATCTAGGTTTGATTTAGTAACATCGAGCTACTTCTAATGTTGACATCTAATCGTATTCAGGAAACGACTAAATAAATCGAATAATAACTAAATTAAACTATCGATATAATTTAAAGGCACAAATCGCACAAATTAACTTTAAAATCAATAATAGCAATAATAATCCCTTTTTATAAAATTATAGCTCCCATAAGCACATCGATAATAATTTAACTCATACAGTTACTAAAAATACGAGTTAATAACGTAACAAGGTAATACAGTTAGCTTAACAGAAAACAAAAACGCAGGTCTTACAATGTGAGTAAGATGAAAATTTAGAATTTTTGTTGATCAAAGAAGATAGCAAAAGAGACCCAAACACACCAAATCTGGGCATATTGTGGCTAGTACCACTGTCCAAGAGGATTCAGGAAGAAGCAGCAGGGGCAACAAAAGGGAACCAATGAACCTATGGGCGTCGTAGCCTGATTGTGGTGCGGGCCATGGTCCATGGGTGTCCTCCACGGTCAGACCGTGTTGAGCAGTGTTCTCTGAGTTCACTAGTTTTCTTCGCGGCTTTTCGTCTTGCAAGCATTTGGACGGTTTGCAGACTTGATTTAATTAATAAAATCCTCATTTTACTGCTTTTGCTTGGGATCCATCCATCAACCTTCCATCATTTACCATCCTCCTTACATGTATAATCCACCATCATAGAGTTGAAGAAGAAAAAAGCAAAGATCGACCATCATTTCAAAGGCTTTGAAGTGGATTGACAGATCATCATTTGGTTGCTTAAATAAGCTTTTCTTTCCTTCTCATTTTATCAACTTCTCTTTTTAGTTTAGATTAAGAATTCAAAGATATTTGTGTTGTTGATTTCAGTAATGAGTGAGTATATTTCTTTAATAGGGATTACAAAGCCGAGTCGATGGTGATTTTGATAGTTTGAAATTTGTGAGCTTTGAATTCTTGCTTATTTGTTTCAATTTAATCACTGAATTTTGATTTCTATTATGAGATTTTTGGCCAATTTTTTACATGTATGTTAGATTCTAGATCAAAGTACTGAAAGGTGAAGATCGGCGTTAGACAATTAGGATTGGACATAGTTTAATAATTACTTAAGAGGATTATGAATTAAGTGGTCTAGTGATGATAAGGGCAGCTCGGTGCACAAGCATCCCGTATTCACGCAGGGTCTAGTGATGATAATATTATTAAATTTGATTAACTTAAGATATCATGAGAATTAGGCCATGTTCTATTTTGCGTTTTTTAGGATTTAGTTTAGAACTTACATCTCCATACATCTCCATACATCTCCTTACAGCTCCTGACATCCTTAACATAATTCTTACATCTTCTTACATCTCCTTACATCTTCTTACTTATCCTTACGTCTCCTCACATCTTCTTACATCCCATATAGATTTTCCATAACAGTAAAACAATCCTTACATCTATCCTTACAGTTGGTTACATCTCCTTACAGCTTCTTACATCTTCTCACAGCTCCTCGCACCTTCTTACAAACCCTTACAGCTCCTTACAACTCCTTATATCTCCTTACATCTATTAGCTGTATCTAAATGCGAAATAAAACATGCCTCTAGCAACTAGTTTGGTTGACTTAAATCACTCCATTTTGAAAGAAAGGTGCAAATTCTTTAATGTTATCGACCCTTAAATCAATTGACAAAGTTAAAAAACCCTTCTTTGAGTATTTAGATTGGCACATCATTGGGCAATGCTACTCCTAGAGGTTTTTAGCCACTGATGTTAGTCTTTATTGTTCAGCATCGGTTAGATAAAAACAAAAATAAAATCTTGATTTCGCACGCAAACTTAATTTTAAAGGAATACTTCGCAATTCAATCTAGTCGTCGTGGGAATGACCTTGATTAATACCATAATTCCCACGCACCTGCGGTGGTGATTAGTTTGCGTTGACTTCTCACCTTCATGCACGCAACTTTATCCATCTTAAATACAACATGTGCAAGCAATCATGGTACAAGAATTAGCGAACTACGAGAATAAAGAAAATAGCAAAGATACAATAACATCAAATCTCACTAAGCAACCAAAAATACATTATTAGAGAAATAAGTGGATCTTCTCTCCTAATGTGCGTGTGCGTGTGCACGTGTGCGTGAATGCATACATACATATCCACATGCACACACACAGTGTGTGTCAGTGACTCTCTCTCACTCTCTCTCACTCTCTCTCTCTCTCTGTATATACACACACACACACACACACACACACACACACACACACACACACACA
>JACYFF010031955.1:95912291-95925469 GCA_017589665.1 Selenicereus undatus
ACTAATTATAAATAACAAAAGAAAAATAATTTTCTAACTCAATGACGGCCAATTGTTATTGCCTTATCGCTAATTGCCTCTCCAGTCCCCTACCCACAGACACACCCACAAAAACAAAAGGCTGAAAAAAAGATCAGAGAATATTAGCTTGTTCATAGTAAAAGTGGTCTATGTACAAGAGTTAAATCACGCTCATTTTGCACCTTTTTTTCCCCACAAATAACAATTCAGTTTAGATTGTAAATGAAGGGAGAGCAGAGAAATGGAGGATGCCAGCGTAGAATGGGCTGGCTAAGCCTGACAATTTCACCCGAGTCCGATGGATACCTGATTCACCCTTCCCAAAAAATCGGGTGAAATGAAAATCGTGGACTTTGAGTTAGAAGGCAAGAGGAAGAATTAGCTTATTTTGTATTAACTAGTCTGGGCACGTGCAAAAGCACGGAGCATGTTTAAATGGACAATTGATGGATATATATGTTATCAAAAAAATAAATGGGTGTGGACATAATTAATACTATAAGTCAGTGAAGAGAATGGGAAAACCCAACGAAAAAATTAAATATACAGCATCTTCGTGCATAAACAACATGATTAACAATTGAAAACTATATCATTGTGGAAGAAGTCTATATAAGTATGATTGATATATTAGGTAGTAAACTTGGTACAAAGCACGCAAAATGAGATGATGATAAGTTAAGCAATGACGCTAATGATGAAGAATCCACCTCCTTCTCTTGTACCTGAAACAAAAATCAAGATTTACTAATAATTTGATTAACAATGATAGAAGGAAATTTTATATGTACACATTATATACCTGATGTACCTAAAATTAGTATGTCGTATGTAATGGACATCTTCCTCCCAATTGACTGGCACAATAAGAGCGATAGGAGCTTCTACTTCAGGCCGGTGTGGAGGCTTTAGAAGGAAAACCTAATGTTTTCCTATGTAATCATCTATAATCGCATAGAGCGATAGGTGACCATATGGCTGTGGACAATAGCAACACAGGTTAGGCAACGGTGGAACAATAACTTGGGTAAACATGATAACCAGTGACAATGAGAATACCTGCATTGCATACATATCCAACTGTGTAGCGGTCGTATGTAAAAGAATCCAAGCATCCTCATGAAGAACAGTGAACTCTTTACAACCTATAATATCTTGTAACACAACTCTGAAAATGAACTTGAATTTTTTAGTTAAAAATGGATGGTTACACTAATGCAAACAAAAATTTGGGAAAGCATAACAGACTATGAAACAATAGAGGATAATAGATGCAAACCTGTTCCGAGTCAAACTTGGCGATCGGCATGTGTAGTACGGTACATTAAGCGCAAATACATAGTTGTGGACACTTTTGTTGCAATTAGTGCAAGCGTCGTAAAGCAGCAGGTGGATTTCAGCAATATATGTAAAAATCTAGAAATATTTAACCTGGATATAATAAAATATGAAAATTATGTGATATTGAATGAATGTTTGTAAGCATAAGGAACATTTGTTGAAAATAAGTTTAGCTTACATTTGGCACAATAGCATATTCATATAATCTAATCCGTTTAGCTACAAACAATTTCTCTAGATGGCACATGCGTAATGTTCTCATATGTATGAAGTCAAAATGCTTCATCATACCTAAAGTGCCAGAGTACCTAATACATACATGAAAAGTAACACATGTGAGGCCAAGTGTATATAAAGTGTATAGAATTAGAAAACCTAAATTAATGTTACATGTTGCATATACCATCCTTCAAAGTCTTATGTTGCTTCAATATCAGGGTTTATCAACAATCTACTAACAGGCAAAGTAGAAATTGATATTCCTACACTTATATTGCAAGAGAGAAAATATATTATTGAAATATACAATCAGAGTAATGGAAATTAGACAATTTTGTGAATGAAATTATATCAAGTTGACATAAAGTTATCTTCATAATTTCTAATGTGCACTCTAGAAGCAAGAAGTATATTTTCAGTAGTCAAATGTTGCCAAATATAGGTGCCCCCAACTTCTGCAAAATCTCCCCATAAAATCAGTCTCAATGGGTGCATCCTGCACAAATGTATCATATGTACTAATCTTTATACAATTGAAATGTAACAATAAATCTTTACAAATCTTAACTAACCACAACACATACTGCATGTCACATAGTAATAATTCTCGCCGTGCAGTGCCTCTATCTTTGGCCCTTTCCAACGGATATATAGCGACTACCATCCCTATGACATCTATAGAACAACAGGGAAGGAGAACATTGTAAAGAATACAGAAGAAATGCATGCATAAATTTAGATAGCAAACTTGACTGTGTGAACAATACGTATCAACAACATTATCAGGTGTCCGAAGACGTCGAGGGATCTTGGTGAATGACAGGAAAAGAGGTCGGTGCTGGTAGGGTATATCCTGACATTCTTCAATGACGCCAAGAACTGTTGTTCTCGGCGTGAAAACCAATTTGTAAAGGTTGGTCACCACATTCCGTTCGCCTCTGTAGCAGCATCAACTGAGAGTCCGAATATGTGATAAACCTTGCTAGCACTGAGTATGGACCTCCATCGAGTAATATCGGCATCGTCTTCTATGATGCCGAATATCTCATGACACTATAAAATAATGAAATGCATTCGTAAGCATTATACATGTATACGATGATGACTTTATTGAACACACTAATTCAATACCTGGTAGTCCATGAATATAACTTTCCATACTGTCTATCGCCCATAGACTCGAACGGACATTACTCGCATGAGCCGAACCATCAATGTTGCAGATCTATTGCAAAGGTTGATGGCGCATATAGACATAGAAGTATGTGCTGAAGATGACATGTCTGTAATCTAGAAACAAAAATTAAAAGTATATAGTATGGTATGATAATAAGGAAATGACCACAAGGTATTTGTGAAAGCAAGTATATTACTGTAAATAACACCATTATTGTATGATTGAAAATAGGCTAACTAAGCAAACATAATGTAATAGATGAAACGAATAAACTGCATGATAAAATAATCTACAAATGGTTCAATACATCCCTATACACAACATTTTTTGTAACTTCTACTGGAACTCCTCTCTTATTACAAAGCAGTACTTTTAGGCCAGATGGGGATGAAACACGTGACAATGCAACATAAAGCTGACCGTGGCTGAACATGGGTCTTGGAAGGTATGCACCAACTCTATTTAAAGTTTGCCCCTGACTTTTGTTGATTGTCATTGCGAACGGCAGTTTTAGAGGGAACTGCCGTCTTCTGAGTTGTAGATCTGGAAGATTGGATAGTGTTAAATCGATTATGGGTATTACGATAGTGTCTCCAACTTTTCAGCCAGATATTACTTTGGCCTCAATCACTCTATCACTCAGCTTACTGACAATCAAGCGAGTACCATTGCACAACCCAATTGACTGATTCAAATTTCTTAATAATATAATCGGCGCACCGACTTTAAGATCTAAACAATGATTTGGCAACCCAGAAATCTTTAAGGAATGCAGTAATTTAGGGGGTTCCATGTCACTAAAAGGACCACAATCGTTAGCGCTTGAAAGACTATCACAACTCAAATAGCTCTTCACATCTCCAGGAAGCATGGACAACATGATTGTGTTTATTTCATCAACATCATCATTTGTTGGTGCAAGAATCCCTCTTTCTCGAAGATATGACCAATCTTCATACTTGGTATCAACATCAGGGTAAATTGATGCGATCAAATTATGCAGACCGTTGTCTCCATTCCGCTTTAGGAATTCTTCCAGTATCTTAATCCAATTCGGCTCTCCGTGATCTGAAATAGCAATTCCTTGCACTTGACCATCTCCAACTTGTAATACCCATCGAGCAAATTCCTCAACATTGGGCATGGTCTCGTTAGGTTCACCTATTTATTACAGCCGCATGTTTATACGCAAGTGCATAACAATACATTAATTCCAAAATGTTGCTCGATGGATCGTAGCTGCAACGATAGATTTACGACTCCCATGTGTAATCATAGGAAGTATTTGTCTAAAATCTCCCCCAAGAAGGACTAGTTTTCGACCAAAAGCATTCTGATTATCACATATGTCCCTGAGGTGACGATCAACGGCTTCAAATGCTAAACGATTCATCATTACTGCTTCATACTACACAATCAACATTGTTTCACGGATAAGATCTGCGCATTCAGACCTCTTATCGAAGTAGCAAACTGACCTTTCATCAGGCTGTAAGGGTATTTTAAACACTAAGTGGGCTGTTTTCCCTCCGGGTAAAAGTAAAAAAGCAATTCCTGACGATGCTACGGCAAGGACAATATGTTTGTCTGATCGGAACTTGGATATTATAGTATTCCATAGATATGTCTTTCCCATGCCTCCACTACCATATATGAAGAACAACCCCCCTTCACCTCTGTTATGACTATCGAAGATTGATATGCATGCATAATACTGATCTGAGTTCAACCCTCTTATGAAGCTTTCAAATCTTGATGTTTCCAAAGCTGTATCATAATCAAGTTCATCAATAATAAGCCGATTTGTTGCATAAACTGCAGCTTCGATAGAAAGGAGTGGCATTAGAGGGAAATTTCACAGCGATCATCGATTCCTATTCAAGATACGTTCAATCTCAAGTAGGCCAAGATTCTGGAGCTCGGTAGATGGTAAATCCATATCCGGCATTCTTGTTTGCCGTCATACAGTATGTAGCAAGTCATCTATTAGGTGCGCCTAATGTGCATCCCACAACTTCACTAGATAAGCGATCTCTGAGAACATCAACATGGAACAAAACATATTTCGTAGTTGCACACCTGAAGCCCAGGTTGATGCTTCACTTAAGGAAGCATGCCATTCACTATCATCATCCAGCAAACCCAGTGCCATGCATGCTGACTTAAATGTTGGGTGTATGACACCACGTATGGTACGAATATCCTGGAAAGAAGTTGTTCCACAAATATTTGTAAGAAGCATTCTCAGGTAATATCGTTCACCACAGTTTGGATGTGAAAACGAAAGGCGACCAATTAAAGAACCTTTTTGATAGACCGTCTAGCTTCTAGAAGAATGATTCCATACCCATTGTCTGGGGAAGTTCAGATACGTGGTATGTCGAGCTTGTTGGTACTTCTTATTTGCTTCAAACCACATTGTTAACATTGTTCTCTGTGCTTCTGGTTCATTCGCAATACGAAAGAGGTCATCTTCGTTGCTAAACACAACTAATTGTTCTCCAGGCAAATGGTATTGAAGTTTCTGGACAGAAGGATATTAATGCTGCAAGCTGAACTCAAAAATCCGCCAGCATGACTCCACTGTAGACACGTACCGATAATCTTAATACTCCTGGATTTCATTCCCTTCTCTATATGGTCAAGATTGCTCACTGTCACGATGTGCTGTATTGCCTTCAATGACAATAGTAGCACGATCATGTCCCTTATGTACGTACTTATATAAGTATTTGATCATGCTACGGACAGCTACGTGCTCGACGTTTATATGAGCCTCATATTTTACATATAGATCTCTATTGTATAGGACCACCCACTGGTTATCAATCTCTCGTCCATTCATGACCACTTGTTAGGATGTGCGCCACCTGTGGTATTGAGTGAAGCCATGCTCATCAAATGTTGTTTGGGTACAAAATCTTTTTGGATAACATTTTGAACATTTCTCGTCAATAAAACATGATACACATGGGCCATGTATCATGAATCGTGTCACAGTATCATATGCTAGAGGGTCCAGAACTTGATCAGGAATTTCGGCACTAATTAGCATATCAACATCTTCTGGGCATGTAGGCTTATCTTCTGGTGCCACCGTTAACAGAATATGGGCATGGGGAAGGTCGTGCTTCTAAAATTCAACAACATATACTTCTATATTAGATAAAGTGGAGGTTATTAGTAGATTGAATGTTTTTATGAGTTAAAATACTGTGTTTTACAATGCAAGCAACTCACCAGCAATGACTGTTCCAAAGATCTTTTTCGTCTTAAAATCATCAAGCAATTGTCGTAACTTAATTCTTAATACTCGAGTTATTAGATCTGGTCCGTCCTCTGATCGTTGACCAGGTAATAGCTCGTTAGTGATTTCAGGCCAACTTGGATTACATGTGAATGTCACAACGAAATTAGGAGGCCCCAGAGCATGGAAAATTGCAATTACATCCTAATAATGTTGCATCACATAACGTGGCACTCCAGTGAAAGAAGATGGTAGAATAAATCTCCGCCCTATTGATTCTGCATTAACGTCACCTGCATTCAATGCATCTTGAATGCCACTATATAACTCTGTCCGCAGGTGACCTTGATGGTTTTCTAACCATGTCAGTCTATATTGCTCAATGGCAGCCCATACATCTACGTAGAATTGTTGACCCAATCGCCAACTCTGTTTAATAACCACGGATTCATCTAGTCGACCAGATCTCCTAAGTGCAGTAACTCGATTTGACACTTCATTGCTAGTGTCGTAAATGTACAATTACGCAAATGATGGGTGTAATCCAGATCGAAGGGAGTAAGGACCCAATTTTATGGTGGTTGCTACCATTTATCCGAAAAATATACGGGCTTCTACCATCATTGACACCGTTATCAATCCTTCCTCGCATGGAAGTGAATGAGGACATAGAGTTGTAGATTCTAATATTTTCAAGAAAATGTCGGTTTGACAGTAGTGATTCGAGGGATAGAGGTAATGGTGGAAGTAAGGGCGGACTAACTGGTCCACTTTGGCAACACAAATTGAATCTAGGATTTGTCCTACTACTATTTGTAACCCTTTCCTCTATCCACATCATAGCTTTGCAATGTGGACATGTAACCGTTTGGAGCCCAAAGTCCAATCGGTTTGAGAATGATTGTCTTTGACACGGATGTGTCCATCATGCAATGGTATTAGCAAGATAAGCATGTGACTTATGGTGGGTTAAGTTAGATAAACGTAGGAAAGTTTCAGGGGATTACCCGATAGGGTGGATGAGTTTGTCATGTGTGCTGTGGGCAGAGGTCTTATAGAATAAGTTATGTTCGATTGGCGATCAACATCATGAGCACCTCGTTCGTCTAATTATGGGAATAAATGTTGTGTATTTAAAAGAAGGTATTAAGTATATGGTAAAGATTAGAGCCTTAGCAAGGGCATGATTTTATATAATTCAGACCGAACATTACCAATGTCGTCAGTTATGTGTTGAGATGGGATTGTGCTGCTCAGCATGCTGTGCAAGAAGCGTTCATTTCATTTGTTCCAAACGCATCAACGTCGACCTAACTTGGCGCGCTTGCCTTGCAATCAATCGACAATTGTCTACTACCACATCATCTCGTTGAATATGTCAACGCTTGAACAATAATCCTCACCTAGCGCTCAATCTGGCATTTTTTTGTTGCAGTTGTCTTCACGTTGTTGAAAATGACGGTGATGGATCCATTCTTTTTTTAGGAAACAATGCAAACACAGGTAAATCTTGGTTTCTATACCTTTGTCTGAAACAGATAAGATCGAATATATGTACGCAAACATATGCATTGTATACATATACATATAGATATAGATATACATATACATATGCAAATACAAATACATATGCATATACAAATACATACATATACATACATACATACACACACGCACACATGTTGAGTGGTTTTTTGGAGGGGGGTGGAAAAATAACTAAAGAAAAGAGGAAAAAGACCTCAAATACTCGATTGTCAGTCGTAGTACTTAAGGGTCGGCCCACAGGGAAGATGTGAGATTTATGGTCATTTTTAACAAAACAATTAAATTTAACTAATTAAACTAAGTAGCATTATTTAAGGCAATTTAATCACCTAATTCAACTAAACTCATTTAATCCTAATTAACTCTTCTAATCCTAATTCAACAAAGCATCAAACAAACCTAATGACTAAACCTAACCTAACCTTTATATTGGTTAACCAATTAAACCAACCTAAGACTAAAATTAATCATGATTTAATCACTAACAACCTAATTACTTTGTTATTTTATAATCAAATTCAAGGCAGTTTAAGGCAATCAACAGTGGGGGAGGGGGACAAAATAAAGAAAACTGAAAAATTGAAACACGAACACAGAAATTTCAGCAACAGGGAAGGGGACTGAAATACGAAAGCAGGGGAAATTAAGCAAAACTGATATCAGACTGACAAACGAAGAACAAGAACAGACACAACATCAATGAAATTAGCACAGGGGAAGGAGAGAAATCGAAGCAAGGCAGAATCAAACCAAAGCAGCAGCAAGGGAAGGGGGATGAATTGAGAACTCACAAACTGAGAACCCCAAAATGCAGCCATCAAAGTCGAATAGATCTTCAACGAACCCAGATCAGCAACATCCATTCGCAACCATTCGAACAACCGCAATAGGGGAGAGGGGAAATCGAACGCAATAAACCCAGATTTTTGCAGAAATCAAACCAAAATTGAACTAGAAAGCAACAATTACAAGAAATTCGAAAGTTGAAATTCCAAACCCAAACTAACATCAAACCCTAAGTTGCAATTTCTAAAATTGAAAGCGAGAACTGAAATCGAAATGAACAACGAAATTAAACTAAATCTAGACCTAAAACCGAAATTAAAATCCTAAACTAGCATAAAATTACCTAAAACTAATTCAAACCTAGCTAACCTATGCTACTCTAATCTCGCTCACCTCCCTCGATGGCGTCGTCTCTCTTCGATTTGTACCGAGCCCATCTCGATCTTCAGCCCTCGATTGGGATGGCGTGCGTGGATGGCTAAGATGAAGGCCAGCAAAGGGGTGTATGTGGCTTGTGGAGATGAGACCCAGCGAGGGGTGGTGTGCTGGTGGTTGGATGGGTTTCTGAAGTGGTGAAACCGGGGCTGGTTTCGGTGACTCTATGGGCTGGTTTCTGGTCTCGGTGGAAGGGCGAACTGTGGGCGAGAATGGTTTTTGGGAAAGGGATAAGGGCGAACAGGGTTCAAAGAGGAAGAGGGTCCTGGGTGGGGTTTCGGGTTGAAGACAAAGAAGAAGAAGTAGGGATCGAATGAGGAGAGAGAAAAACGCGAGAAGGGGAGGGGGGTTTTAGTGGACCGGTCCAGCTGAACCGGTCGGTCCGGTTCACTGGACTGGTCTGGTTTTTTTACTTTTCTTCTTCTTTCTTTGGCCGGTTTTTCATCGATTTTTGGTCCGGTTCTTCAACCTCCGACAATTCTTCTATTTTTCTCACTTTTTCCGCGATTTAAACCCTTTTTCCGCATTTATTCAAAATCTGCAAAATAAAATAATCTCCTTTTAAAACCTAAAAAATATTATTAAAACGAGCATAAAACAGGCGTAACAGTACCTTAAAAATAGCACATTTTTTGCTCAAACAAATACTCTCACACCAAGATTTTGCTCGTCCTCGAGTAAAACAAACTAAGCTAACTAAAACAAAATGAAAATAAGAAAAAGAAAATCCTAACTCACTGTCGTAGGAATCACGATTGCATTTAGCGTATGCAACAAGCCCTTTAAACCCCTTGGACTCCCAAGTGGACAAGTGAGGTCTCATGATGGTTTCAAAGTGAAAATACCCACAAAATTATTCAAAAAGAAAAGAAAATCTTTTTGGGTTTTTCTCAAAACTTATATGTACAGAACTCGGGAAACATATGCACAACTCCTAATCAGCTAAATCACCCATGTACTCAATTATTGACTTGTATATACATAAAATGTACTTCAAAGCCTTCTACCTCTAAATGACATCAAAACTCTAATTTTCACCCAATTGAACATCAAGATTTTGAATCCATCTCGGTGTTTGTGTGCAAGTGTATCATCATCCTCAGGACTCAGATTTACCAGAGCATACTCAACCCCACTTAGTTGACATAACTACATTATTCTTATGCTGACTTTGGAAACAAGCTTTCCTAGTAGCAATATTGCCTCCAAGAGTAACACCCAGTAGCACGTGCCTCAAAGGGTCCCAGTGGCGCATGCCTCAAAGGGATACTTGTCATTCCAAATTTTATTCTTTTTTCTTTATTCATAATACAATTTTTTTTTCAGTTTTTTTTCCAAAGTAATCATGCCATAAGCTAGTGGGACAATCATTCATGGAGACCTAAAACCTAAATATAATTATGAAAGAATAAATAAGGAGTGGATAACACAACCTTTAATGAACAATTGGGGTTAGAATTAGGGCTTAGACTATCATATTCGAAGTTTAAGACTTATCACGCACATCCTACTTCTATACAAGCTAATAACTAAAGCATAGGGGATTCAAACTAATAAGAAAAAGTACACACATCCCCGAAAAAGAACAAAAATCTTCAAAATTTTTTGAAAAATGACACCTCACTCCCACACCAAAACTTCACAATGTCCTCATTGGGAGAATTAAGGCGCTAAAAAGCAAGCCCATAACTAAACAACCGGAAAACCTAGAATATATACAACTAGAACACCACCAAAAACATAAAACCAAAAACAAAATAAAACCAAAATGAAAAAGAAAAAGCAAAACTAAAATCAAAGAAACACACAAAAAGTGAAAAACAAACCACAACCCTAAAAACTAAAGAAAAGAAGACAAAAATCAAAACAAAACCAAACACACACATATATTTACAAAAGCAAAACTAAACAAAAATCGAAGCCCTACTAAATTGCAAACTAAACAAAAAGAAATCTAAAGCAAAATAAAAGAAAAGAAAAACAAAAATGAAACAAAAATGAAAATAAGATGAAAATAAAAAAAGGAAAATAAAAATGAAAGTAGAATGAAATAAACAAAAATGAAATAAACAAAAATAATGAAAATAAAATGAAATAAACCAAAATGAAATAAAAAGGAAAAACTAAAACATGCTAAGCTAAAGAAACAAAGTATTTACAACTAACACATATTCACAAAATCCTAATATATACAACTAAATACAAAAAGAAATGAAAGAAATAAAAGAAAAGAAAAGAAGAGTGGAACGATCATACCAAGTTGGATACAGGTTGTACCCAAACTATAAAGTGTATGGAGCATCAGCCACTCCATATTAAGTTGAAAAAGTGTTATTCAAATCAAAACTCATTAGAGCACGTAACAGCTTATCAAACACAGAAGCCCAACTCTCAATAGTACAAGAACTTTGAAAAAAAATGAGTTGGAACCAGATTGAGTACATCCATCTAGTCAGGAAAGCACAGGCAAGGGCCCGTTTCAATTTATCAAACAATGGGGCCCAATCAAGAAAGAAATGAATGTACTCAGAAGGAGCCAGTGGTGAGGTCATTGGCCTAGAAACTATGTCAGCATGAACGAGCAATTCAGGCCAAATGGAGGATGCAATTTTCACAAGTCTGCTAATATGAAACGACACAAGAGTCTGGTCTAAAGTAAACTTCCTAGTAACAATGATCTCAGACTCAACAAATTCAGACTTGTCAGATTCAAAAAGGAAGTCAGTTTGGATGGAATCAAACGAAAATGTCTCATAATCAGCACACAAACCATCATTAGAACTTCCATGGGTCTCGAACTCACAAGAAAAAGATTCATGCTCTACATGCAGAATATTATCATCAAGGTCAAACATAGTGAGTTCGGGTATCTCATCATGCAACTCCTGTGAAACATCTTTTGAATCACCCAAATCATAAAATTCTACTGCAGGCATGATGCTAATTTCTAACTCACTATCAAAATCAGATTGTTCATTAGTGACATTTTCAGGTGAGCTAGTACAGGGTGCAAGATCTGATGATAGAGACTTAGGGAGGTCACTTTCTTGTTCTAAGCTAGGCAAACACATGTTTTCATTCAAATCAGGCCTAGTAGAATAAGAAGGTTCAAAAACATCACAGAGATCAATATCAGGTTTAGGAGATCCTAAATTAGAATCAATCTCACTAGAAGTCTCCCTATTTTGATTAAAACATTGAGAATATCCAGTAATTCTCAATTTCATAATCTCTATTATTTGATCAGTCATTTCATTAATTTTCTTTTCAAGTCTTGCATAGGTAGCACGATAAGGACACGTAGAAATATCATGATAAGGAGATTCACAACAATCACACAGCACAGGAGGCATATAAGAATAAGATGGGTCATATGGGTTTAGAAAATGATCTTGGGGGGAAGGATTAGCAGGAAAAACATACTCATCGGAAGTTGGGCATCCAAAATTATTTTTAGTTTGTTCAAACTCGTAAGTATCCCAAGCTAATCTTTCAAAGAAATCCCAAACTTCATCTTGAGTTTTAGATAACAATCCTAGCAAGCCCCCTGGGCACATGGACTCAACATGACCACGGAATTCAGAATTTAGACCCAAAACAATGACCTCACAAATTTCCCATTTTTGAAAAGTGTGATGCAACTGAGCACGATAATCATTAAGTCGCGATAAATAACTCCAAAAAGGTTCATGCTCAAATTGCGGGAAATTAAAAACTGATATTTTGAAAAAAAAAATTTAAAAGTTTTGAAAGTTTTTTCAATTTTTCAATTTTTTTGGTTTTTGAAATTTCTAATTTTTTTGGATTTTTGGGTTTTTCAAATGTTTTGAATTTTTAAGCTTTTTCATTTTTTTGGATTTTTGAAGGTTTTTCAAATGTTTTTGGATTTTTGGTTTTTTTCACAAAGGGCTAAACTAACGAAAACGAAAACGATACCAAAAAGAAAAATTAAAAATCGATTCGGAAAGAAAGTTACGAAATGACTAAGCAAAACATGACTAAGTAAATAACAACTAAACAAACTAAACAAATCAAATACAAAAGCAACTAAAAAAATATGACCAAATCTCATGTCGTCGTCCCCGGCAATGGCGCCAAAACTGTTGAGTGGGTTTTTTGATGGGGGTGGAAAAATAACTAAAGAAAAGAGGAAAAAGACCTCAAATACTCAATTGTCAGTCGTAATACTTAATGGTCAATCCACAGGGAAGACGTGAGATTTATGGTCATTTTTAACAAAATAATTAAATTAAACTAATTAAACTAAGTGGCATTATTTAAGGCAATTTAATAACCTAATTCAACTAAACTCATTTAATCCTGATTAACTCTTCTAATCCTAATTCAACAAAGCATCAAGACAACCTAATGACTAAACCTAACCTAACCTTTATATTGGTTAACCAA